>VZTR01018495.1:4913-32733 GCA_013400775.1 Chaetops frenatus | reverse complement strand
AACAGTCTGATAACCAAAACTCTGTGTGCTTGTCCTGAACTACTGAGAACTATATGGCAAACCAGCACGTGTTTCAATTTTAAAAGTGTTGCTCTGAAAAGAAGTAGTACCAAGCAGTGGGCAATTAAACAGGGAAAAGATTGTGGTTCAAGTAGATTTGGTTTGTTGTTCACACAACTGATGATGCTTGCAGACTGCTGACTACTTCTTGTCATGAAAAAAGCAAAGCACACATGTAATAGAGAGATCCTCATCCACTCCACCCCATTCAGCTGGCAACAGGATTTAATCTTGAAAATTTCTTAGATAATTTAACAAAAGAATCTTTTAGACAGGAAAGCAATTGTGACAGTAGGTTACAAGGGTACATGTATTTTGCAACTCTTGTCAAAAAAATGAGCAAAAAGACTATCCATTTATTTCCTACAATAGTTAACCTTAGCCAAGGCTCACGAAACAGACCATCTTGCTTTGACTATTTCTTTTTTAAACACCTGCCATAGTACCAACTGCCCTTAGCCATTTTTGAACCAGCTATGATTAGGTAAGGAGAGAATGCTGACATTCTCAAATAGAACAGGATGGTCCCAGTGACCCCCAGGATCAAGGAAAGGCAGCCTAAATTCACCCTAATACCAGGGCATTCCGATTTGGCACTATGTACCAGAATCTGGGGTTACATGTAGTATTTTTGGAGTTTTGGATAAGATGTCCCATTCCAGAAGCTTGAGGTAAACGTAGCATTGGTTCCAATTCAAAATAGCTTCCTAAGTTACTGGATGCTTTAAATATAGCATGAGAGTCCCACAGAGGCTTCTCAAGAGTGTGCATGGCACCCTAACCAGGTATAGTAAGTACTACAATGCCTTGCATATATTTTTATTCATGCCACAAAGACTAATTGTCACTAATGCTGGCTTTAAACTGAGAACCCATAAATTGTTTAAAGTAAGCATGTGCCCTTAAGCCTGCTACTTTTGATAAGAATAAGGATTTATGTCTGTATTAGGTATGGCCAAGCAACAGTGGCACGCAGCCAAAACAGCCCAGAGGCTGGAATTTGGAATGTGAGCAAGGGAAAAGTGGAAATACGGTGAGAGCATGTGAAAGGCTGTGTTCCTCCTAATCCTCAGCTGCCATTGCTACAAATCAAGTGTATTTGGAAGGATTTTGGAGAAAGGTTAAAACCTATTTATGCACTGCATGGAGGCACTGAACACCTGTGGCATAGATGATCACAACACCAGCTACGCACGTGGGAGGTGCAGAAAGTAACTCTACCCTCGCCAGGGGATTTGAATGCCTTTAAGACATTTGGCCCATTTCACCTTCCTAAAAGAAGAGCAAGATATCATTGACTTTTTGGGAAAATGCCTGTTAACTACCACTACCAAAGAGAGGAGTCACCTTGTATGAAGATGTCATCTGGAGCCACCCGTAAACTGAAAATGAATTTTTTGAGGGTACCTAATTCAAGGTACTTTCTTCGTCTATTTTTTGCTTTTTCTCCTTTAATTCTCTTAGAAGGACACAAACAGTCTATATTTGGGGGAAATATTATACTCTTCATGGATCTGAAAAATGGGAGATTTTAGAACTGTCCAAAAGCCAACAGTAAGGCTGACCTAAGCTTCAGGGCCAGATTCACATCAGCAAGCTTTTATTTCTTTTATGACCTGAGTTTTATAATAGTAGCTAAATAAAATATTTTTTAAAAAAATCATCATCTATGCAACACATTTTGACAGGTGATACCTGTTAGCTTTTAAATATATAATGTGAATTATGGGTGAACACAATGTGCCTTAACAGCACATTTATTGAGATCCTTGTCCTCACTCTGTACCGGCAAAAATGAAATTCTTTATGAATTAATGATTGCCATTTATTAAATATCATAGCATACTTCTATCAAATTCATATTTAGGAATTTAGACAACTGTAACAGAAAGCCTATTCAGATATTTTGTTCTCAGGTAACCTTTCTATAAAGGCTTTAATTACACTAGTACAGAAGAAACAGCCCTTTAACAAGTTGTGTATAGAAACCATTCTTTTTCAATTAGCATTGTTCATTTCTACTAGCACACTACTGCTGACATCACCAGACAATATTTTAAATTCATTTATTTCCTCAAAACTTGCAGTTGCAATTGATTTTTACCATGTTCAGCAGAAATTTCCCTCCTTCTCTCCCCTTCTCAAGATCTTTCAATGGGGACTAATAATTTACCTGCACTTTCATCATTTGGCTAATCTTGCAACAAAACTCAGTGGAAAAGAAGAGCATTATCTCATATTACACTGGACACTATTTGACACTATATTATGCATTAAAATGGTGGCACATCAGGTACCCATGTGCAGAAACTTCTAGTTATATACAAACTGGCTACATGAGATCGTTTTCTCAGCTAGCTCCAGGCCACTGTGAAAGCTAGGTTATAATCAAGACTATTGCATTTTGTACACTGTTTTCATACTTCCACATTGCTACTCAAGGTTGGTGTTATTTTATGTTTTTAAATACCCACATTTTTGATAGTTATAGAATAACATATATTTTATGCTACTAATTAGACAACAAGATGGGAACTGCTGTTGCTAGTATAGAAAATTAATGATAACATATTTGCAGAGCTAATTTCTCTTTGTGTTCCACTGGCCGGAGAACATTTTGCAATAATGTATTCAGAATGGAGATAATGACAGATTTATCTGCTGTGATATTAAGATAGTGATTTACGGAGTTCAGGCATCAGACAGTAATAAAAAATTTTACCTGAAAAAAAGATTATTGTGCATTTTAATTATAAGCACTAACAATTCAGCAGCTTTAAATTCATAATTTAATGGTTAGTTCCTGATGTTTACTCACTCTAAAGAATCTGAAAAATTATTGATTTTAATAATAATTATGTAAATCTGAGGACTTCCTAAAATACTACACCAAATATGTACTCATATAAGCAAATTCTAAGTCAAAGACTGATCAATGTGCCAGAACACATTATCCAGTTGCCAGGGCACACTGTTAAATCTTTAAACAAGTGAAAAAGGAATATACCTAATTATAGTTGTGGATCTGTTTCCTTAGGTTAAGGAGACCTTAGGTTAAGGTTTTCCTCCCTCCTTCATAAAACCACAAGAGCTACTGTTATCTCCAGTTGTGAACTCAGTTTTTGACCAGTCTTGGACCCATTTCCCACAGCTAACACGATACGCCTCCTGTTCAAGGGAAGAGTTGCCTTTCCCTTTCTTTTGCAGGAAAGAAAGTTGTGAAGTTACTTTATAACTGAGATGGCAATTGCATAGGTGTTATTCAGCCCAGTTATTTCATAGAGTGAGCTCTTTTCACAGATAATGCCACATGAGTACTGATGATTCAGCTTCAATCACACTCAAAATTAAAAAGCACTTAGGAGGTGACATAAAGAAATGGCTTCAAACCCATGGGTCATATATTTTGTGCCAGAACAGCAGGTTTGATGATGTAACAGAATTTAAACCAGAACCTCAGCTATTACAGGCCATTACTCACATTCATCTGGCCTACATTCTACCAGGGTGTAATGTTTCTCCTGAAATTCAAAACAGATAGAATTGAAGAACACAGCCTTAAATAAAAGATTTCTGCACAGTATCTGTGCAGAGCACATAATACTCCTTATATACCCCTGACCTTCAGCAGTGGACTTAGTATTTTGTGATTACTTTAATCACACAAATAGTCAAGAGGGGCTGCCTTTGTGTTCCAAATACCTACTTGATTTAAAGGAGAAACTATTTGACCAACAGCTGCAGCAAGCTGCACGTTCTTCCTGAAAGTTTTGTCAAGTACAATACATGCATTCAAATCACATTGCATTATCTTGCTACAGTTTAAATTAAAACTGTAATAAAAGCACTCTCCAACAAATAAACCTGAGTTTAAAGTTACAACAGCAAACTTCATGGATTCTTCAGAATATTTTCTATAAGGAAAGAAAACAAAAGCTTCTTACTTCTATCATGACTGTTTGTCCAGAAGGGGAAAATAATCCATCTTGTGCTGGAACTGTTTTGGATAACAAAATTGAGTATTTGCTGAAATCAAACCTTCCCTTAAAGCATTAGTGGCTCTGGTGAAACATCCATGGGGATTACTCCTCAGACTTGATACAGTATTTTTGGTCAGGACAGGGAATGTTGTCTATCCCAGAATAACTAATGCCTACCTCTTAGAGCACCTGCACAGCCATGTTTAAAACTCTGTTCTGTTTTATTCAAAGCAGAGACTTGAACTGTCTCCCCAGTATCCCGGGATTTTTTAATCCCCCAGGTGCCAGAACCCATTTCTCTGGTCCAACAAGTATTATTTAAATGGAATCCAACTACAGAATCTGCACCTTCTCTCTTTGTCGGACATAGACATGACACTTGTGTTTGATGAGACATGCAACCTTATCATACAAATGCCCTGTACACAGAACTGCCATTTATAGTACAGATGCTGTCTCCTGGAACATCTCAAAAAAACAATACCAAATCAGGAGGTAGAGGAGTTACTTGTAGGGCTCAGGCTCACAGAAACACAATCATTTCTGATGTAGCTGTAGACATACCAGAACTGGCTTGCAAATTAGTTTGAAAGCAAGCATACCACCTCAAATAACTAACGCTCTCCTAGGATATCAACATATTTGCAAATATAACAAATAATTGCAGGTAATAAAATTCAGACTGCTGTAACTTCAGATGAGGTGACTGTTACACAAGAAGTCACCTACAAATTAAACAGATTATCACAAAGAAATGCTGATACCCACAGAACAGTGGTTTTATCCAAAAAATAGATAGTAGAGTTTCAGTGTTCTGAAAAGCTGGCCGGGCAGTATTTAACTTTCCTCTCACAAGGAACTATTTTGAGTTAAAGTGTAAGAAGACTGGAAGAATGTGAAACTGCTCAGGCATAAGAAATTACTACAGTTTACCTAGGCATAAGACAGTTATTATATTAAGTGGCTCACTCCCTTCTCAGAAGCTGACTCATTCATTTGAATTTTAAAAGAAAAAGGAAATACTTCTACTGAGTAATAGTTAAAGAGGGATACACCTGGACTTCTAGAGGACACCAGACATATCTTAGTTTAGTAGAGTATCAACCATTATAAACACTAATCTATAGCGTTTGGTATTGTGAAGGACTTCTTATTTGGAGACTAAAAAAACCTCTCAAAGCTGCAGTTGCAGCTGTAGGACAGCTACTCAGCAGCCTGATTCACCAAAGGTGGATGCTTAACAAGTGATGTGGGATCAGCATTTCAAGAGAACTTGCTGAATTGTTTCAGTTCAGTCAACGCGGGTAAACTGAATTTTTCTGATTATATTTATGCACAGCACCACATGGCCATTCAAAGGACAGCTCCAGAATGCACAGAGCCTGACCCAGATCATACGAGGTTTCTGAGCATTCAAGAATAGAAAAAAAAAGTGAAGAGGGACTGCCTTCCCTCCTCAGTTGTCTGTTGTAAGGCACTGATATGCAATAGCCCACAGGAAATGAACACTCTTACATAGCTCCTCTAAAGCAAAGGCAGTGACAGCCAGAGGTTGGCATATGTATGCTAGGGAGTGGAGGAGGGACAGGAAGCAATCAGCAAGAGATGCTGATAAAAGGGAAGAGCCTAACAACTGTGAGAAAAAACCTTCCTGCTCCTGCAGAGACAGACTGCAAAATGCTAGACCAGGGTTTTCCCCATATTCTAAAAGCTGTTTCAGGCTGCTTGTAGCAGAGTAAGTATACAGATCTGCTAATTTAATTCTTTTTGTAGCAGTGTTTGCTATTTCCCCTCCCTGCACTTACATAATCACCAGATTTCAACCTTTTCATCACTTAATCAAATAAAGAAAAGTATTTCTTGAATGTTTTTGTTTTGTTTGAACACTATCTCCTGTTTCAGGCTCTGGCTTTTGATTTGGAACCCAGTCAGCTAAAAAACCTCTCCATTAGGAAACATAAAACTATATGGATAACTGCAGAGTGAATGTATCAGTCATGAGTTACCACAGTGATTTAGACAGTATTTCCACTACCTCTGCTGAAGATAGCTCCTTCACACATTTCAGCTCATTGCATCACCTGCAAGCCAGTCTGTCTCACTAGAAAAGTTTACTGTTCAGAAGTACAGATTCAGAATTATATGAAGATGTTCTGTTATTGCATCCAACCATGTACAATTCTACCATCTTAGGTAACGTGGCAACCAAGCACTTAGATAATTAACTAGGTCCAAAAGCCTTCTTACAGAGGATTAGGTCTATAAAATTAATGAATTCTGCTTGCTCCCAGACACTTCAAGCAGTAGGAGAAAATAAACAGCTTTGATGCCCATGTCAATTTGGAAAGACCAGATTTATGTATATGATCATGCCACACTGGTGACAGCACTTAGCACTGCCAACAACTTGCAAGTCTCACTCATTTCAGCAGGGCTGACAGATGCTCAGCTTTACTTAGTCTGTCAATACTGTTTTCCTACCTCTGCTACCTGCTCATGACATCTCATGATGGGATTTGACATCTCACAACAGAATTGGGCATCTCATGGCAGAATTTTTCTAGTGGGTAGGACGGTCTGCAGGGTGGGGACTAGAAAAATAGTTTACAGATGATTTCCCAATGCTATTGTTAAAGGAGTGTGAAAGCTACAGAGTGACCTTACCTCTTCCCTACTTGTTTTTATCTCCTGTTTTCTTGTTCCCACCCCCTATGTTGGTCAGGCATGTATTTTTACATAAAGAACAGATAAGCAGAACGATGCATTTCAGGGGAACACATCTTCACCTGTCACCCAGCTGACAGACTGTGACTCCTGTGCATTATGCTGGTGATTATTCAGCAATGAGCTGATCACCTGGGCCGACCTGAATGGAAGAAAGTACAGTGTCTCAGACACCATTTTAAAAGTGTCATGTAGAAGTGAACTGTTAGGCCAAACAGCTCTGGGTAATTCCTTTCCTTGTCCACTGTGTTAAGAGCATTTTTCCTGAACAGAAGCTTTAGCAATCCCCCAATCCTGTAGAGTGCTTTTGTCAGAAGGTTTCAAAGATGTTCGGGATTTCTCCCCTGCTTTCCAGGTAAACTGCAAGACAGGTGGGATTTGTATAAGGCTGCTGACAGAGTGCAGGTCAACAGGTCCCCACTTGATGTCCATGCACGGGCTAGCTTCATAATGGCACAATACTGGTGTCCTCTTTCAGGAGGGTGCTTGGAAACCTGTTGGTTTAATACTATAGATGGGATGAACAATCCTGGTGTGTTAGACTCTTGCCATCGTCTTTCTCAGGAGCTCACAGGCAACTCTCTTGAAGCATGACAGAAGAGCCTTCATGAAAAAGGAGGAATTTTTCTGTTCTCTGTGGCCCACCCACAGACAATCTAATTAATTGGGGGCAGTCAGAGCACAATGAACACATCTGCATGCAAATGCTATCTGCAGGCTTAGAGGGACACTGTGCACATGTACCCAAAAGGGCCATGGCACATCTGCTATTAAAAGCAATTCTTAATGCTCTTCAAGTTGAAGTATTTGGGGTTTAGGACTCATCTTGCACATAGAAAGTCTAATCTCATCTCAGGGTAGCTGTGGATCAAAACCAATCCATAAATAGGTGTACAGCATCTACTAGCAACATTTAGAGCTCTGTGCCCTTTCCAAGGAGATCTTAGCCACAGTTACCTTCTCTCCACCAGGAATATTTTTAAAATGTAAGTACAGCTTCCCTTTTCCCACCACAATAAGACTGCAATTATGGCTGAGTTCATAGGTCAACTCACTTATGACTGCAAATTTCTGATTAAGGGCAATATCTGATCTGTTTGGAGGTATATTTATGTGATAGATGCTCAAGAAAAATCAGATTATCATCAAAAGTCATGTATTACACTGTGTTCCAATTAAAAACATCACAACCAGCAGGCCTAACTATCCCAGCTCCCCCTGATTAATTCCTGTATGTCTGCTTCTGCCCTCATAAGGCAGGCTCGAAAATCCAATCCCATCCCAAAGCAGCAGTCCCAGCTAAAAACTGGGCGTCACCGGGAAGGAGTTCAAAACCACTTAACAGTGCTTACTGACACTGCTATGGCTGAAAATGCAGTCAGCTGTGTGGAGAGCTAATTCCTTCACACCTCTGGGAATTCAGCCATTGCAGTTTCACTTCTGCTCCTCCTATGCTCTCAAAAGCCCCATGAGAATCATACAGCCTTTGGGCATAGTGTTTACACTTTCAGAGATTACAATCTGAGACAATGAGCTCTCTGGGAAACAATTGGCTTTTTATTACTGATTGTGTCATATACAGTGCAAGTGCCACAGCCCTGGCTCATTACTAACAGACTCTAGGTATGACTGAATGACTTATAAGAAAATAATCAACACCATACAGTGCAGGCTGCAAAGTGTCACGAAAATGCCTACAAAAATATGATGGCACCTCTCTGTACTTACCTTGGGTGGGATGAGAAAAGAAATACCAACACTATTTAGAGGAGCAAAATTAATCTGAGTTCATGAAGGGAGTTTATTTTTGTGGACAAAGGGTATTTTAGGTTGTCTCTTGCTTGCTTGCTTTTAATAATACTGCCAAAACAGCCTTCTTTGCAATTACTATGCTGTAAAAGGAGTTACGAAAAGTACATCTCATCATCATGGGCCTTAGTATTAGGGTAAATATGGCTCTGTCTTCCAAGAAAGAGATAATGTGCAAAAGAACAAGGGAGATCAGATGATAGAGTTTCACAGGATGAATATGAAATAGCATAGCTAAGATTTCAGAAGTGCACAACTGCATTTGAATCACATTTGTTGCAGAGATATACATTTTGTACCCACAACTTAACAGACTGTATTTTTTCACTATGAAAAAATCAACATGGTTTTAAAAGCAATGTAGGTGGCTTTTTTTTTATTATTATTGCAGCAAAGCAGACCTTTTATTTGCATTCTACGTGTTTGTCTGATTAAATCATTCTGGTATTTCTCTTATACACTATTATGTAAGTAACCTCTCTTGTCGCTGTACTGCAAAATAAGCCTTCTGCAGGTGATTTGTGGAGGAACCAAGACCTTGCTAGAAAGATCTGAACATTCTAGAGCAGATTTTAGACTGTCAGAAACACGAAAGAAAAAAAAAAAAAAAAAAAGAAGGGAGCTACCAGAAATTACACAGAACTATCTTGTAAGAGAAAAGTAGGTAAGGGAAACACAAATTTCCTGAAAACCACCCAATGCTAAAAAAATACATAAGAAACTAAGCTAATTCACGTAATAGTAGTACTAAAGTGCAACAAACTTAAAATAATGCTTCAAGGGGAAGATAGAACAAAAGGCAGCTAGGAAATATATGGCTGTAATTGACAGATACACCAGGTAATTAATTATTAAATCACATACTGTTTGTCAACTGCAAATGGAAGGCTTCTGCATAATTTAAGATAGTATTTTAAGTATTACTGAGTCTTCCGCTTGACATGTCTGATTTTTATCCAATTACTGCTCCCCATCACAAGAGGGGACACATCCCCATCTTTGTTCAGTTTTAACACCTGACTTCACATATTTACAAGCAGTTACATGTTTATTTTCTAGAAATATAATTCTGTATTCCCATTCAGAGTTGTTCTAGTCCCTTCCCCTCAGTGAGGCCCCTATCAGTAGAAAAGAGACAACACTGTACAAAATAGAACTGGAAGCTTACTTAAAAGAGACAGTATCACCATCCATAAAAATATACTAACCAGAACCATCTTCCTGAGGCATTATCAATGCCAGGTTGTACTTTGAACTGGTATATTTCTAGTTCACATTATATTCTCTTTATTCACACCTAGGTGCAAAGATCCTCAATTCTGCTAGGCCAGGTCAAAGTGTATATATGACTGCTGTTTTCCAACCCAAACAAGCTTCACAAGGTTTTTTTGCATACTTACCCTGGAGATGGTCAAGGGCATGTTGAAGTCCTTGCCCCCTTGCAGTCGGAAGCCCCACGGTCCAGGTCCATTCAGAGTCACACTGTAAGCCATGTTGTACCGCTTTCCCAGGCAGCAACAGGGCACTGCAGGACAGAAGGACAGGGCAGACAGAAAAATGTGTGAAAAATCAGAATGAGAACAGGGAAGAGTTTCACATAATGAAAGCCATGCTCTCTCTGCCTTGCCTGTTCAGTTGTGCTCTGATACCACCTAAGAATAGATGAGAGCTATAATGCAGATGCTGATATCCCAGCTGAGTAGGGCCCATAAAAGGTTTGTAACCAGACACCTACTATGCAAAGACTTCATGACTCAGAGGTCTAATATAGTCCCCACGGAAGGGGACAGATCTTTCTAGGCTAATCAAGCCCCTCATGCTCCTCACTTACTTTATGGACAAAACACATGTTTTAATAAAACAAGCAAACAAAATCCCATGCTAAAATCCCAACCTGTTAGCAAGTACAAAGCCATTTTTAAATTCTGCTTCAGCACATAGGTTTATTGCACTGTGACATACAATACAAGATCTTTCTATATAGCTCTTTCCATATGTGGTAGGAAAGGGACCAGGAAAATGTTTACTTGCTTTTGCAATGGTTTGTATATACTACATGCATTTACCAACACAAAAAATAAAATCCCACAACTTCATGTTAGGCTCTTGGTTCCACAGCCTTTGCTTTCCCTGGGAAAAGTTAACATTTATTCTTCCTGAATGCAGAAATATGTATCATGGGATACTTCTAATCAGGATTTAATTTCTGTGACAAAAGCATGGTTTCACTACATACCGCTTTCATCATTTCAATACAAGTCTTGCAGAGGTGTGACACTTGAATGAAAAGCTGAGAATACAGTTAGCTAACTGCTTCCTTAATTAATTCCTTGATTTTTTCATAGTTTACATTCCAGTTCTTAGGAGTTCCATAAAACTATAACCCTTGTTCAGTAATGCTGGATAGCATTTCTGCCTTAGATTGGAAATTGCTAAAATAGAGGGGGCATGAGGGTGAGGAAGAAGCTGTTGGCAGAACTACGGATATAAACAAAAAGTTTCTTCTCTCAGGATAAAGCTACAAGTATCATATAACACTCACCCCTTTGAAGTCAATTTGTGCAGGACCTCCAGAACCCCTTTTCTGTATCCTATGCTCTTTTATCCTCTGGTTAGAAAGAAACTGCCATTATATTTAAAAAGGGGGAAAAAGGCCCCTCAAACATAGGTTCTACTCTGATAATCAAAAAGACAAGCAAACCCACACAATGCACTACAGTGAGACAGCTCAGCTTCAACATTGATAATGGGTCACCCTGGCAATACACCTACCTTAAACCATGATAAATATCTGATGACAAAACAGCAGAGAGCAAACACTACCAGGAACTCAGTCTTTATCTAACGAGATGGTCAATAATTTTTCAAAATCATGAAGCAATAAAAGTTTCTGTCTAGCATTCACTGTGCCAGAAGAGCCATTTGTACCAGGGAATAACTAATCTCTGCACAGACACTAAACTAAACTATATAACCCTATCTTTTAGCCACAGGTCCAAATTAAACCACAGCAATTCACATAGATTTAAATAAAAGTTACACTAAGCCAGCGGAACTGGCCCCAACAAAAACTAAAGCAAATAGCAAGATACAGCTTGAGAATAAAGTAGGGTTTTGATGTCTCACAAATACCTCAAAGGTACATTTACATTAGGAGTATTTATAACCTGCCCTCTGTGAGTCCAGAATCACTGATGTTCAGATGATTACTTTGAGGAGAGACGAAACTGACTTGTTGGACTTAAAATGGCAGAGTTTCCTGGCCTGCCAGTTTATCTAGTACTGAACTTTTTTTTTTTCAGAAAGTCACATGCACACACAAAGGTTGGAAGGTATATTCTTGTTGTACTTTTCCTTTTACTTTTCCTAGGAATTCACTGCTGTTTTTAGTGCCCTTGCTTGGCTCCATTTCAAGAGTTCAGGAGAACAGAATAAAACCTGGAGTAGGATAAACAAAACGAGTCACTGCTTCACTACTAAAGCAGTATCACATAAAGAAGTATTAAAAGAAAGACCACCGTTTTATGGACTGTTAATTCTGTGTATGTTACCTTCCCATACCTAAATCTTCAGCCATTTGTGTAAAAAACAGAAAATGGGAGGAAGCAAACCCAAATGAAGAATAAAACCACACAACAAACTGAACAGAGCTAAGCACTAAGAAATGGAGAGATTGTTTAATCAACCCCTGCATGCTTCTGTCCTACTTTCACATCTATAACGTTCCATTTGCTTATCAGTTAGGATATCTGAAAGGATCTGAGAGATCCTTCGGGCTGAATGATGTGCTAAGAAACCAGAGTGGGCATCGCATTCGGGGCTCTGTCATTTGAATGAAATGTTAAACTGAGGTCACTTGTTCCTACTCCTTTGGTTTCTGTCCTTGTCTGCACAAATGTTCAGCACAGCTTGGCATTTTTAAAAGGAAAGTGTAGAGGATATGCCAGCGTCTCTTCAACACATCAGGACCACAGCTCTTTCATGTGCCCGCAATATCCCTACCAGGTGCAACTTGGAGAAAGAATATTCCACAGTTTTCTCTCTCCAGGCCTCTCTCCGGTGTCTGTATCTGCTCTGCCAGCCTGAAGAAAGTTCTGCTTCTAATAATGAAGTTTAAATGCTACAGAAGCTCATGCTGTAGTCACAGCTCCATTTGTTAGGGACACCATGACCACAGGTCTCACCTTCTACAGACTTTCAGTACAATCAGCCTCTAAATAAGAAAGATGGTGATCCACCCAGATGGCTGTTTCAGCCCTGCCCTGTTTTCAAAGGTGAGACATCCGTGCAGCAGGTACAGTGCCACCACAGCTACCAGCACAAACCTCAGCAAAACCTTCTGGAGAACCAGAGGCTGAAATAAACGGTGTGTACATAACTAGCAATTTCCTTGTTTTTCAGAGGCTTGCAAATTTTAGATAAGGTTTTAAGTTGCTTTACATAACTGCCTGCTAGTCTGTTTCAAAAATAACTTTCTTTTGCTTAGATAATAGTATTTTGTTTCTCATGGTGTGCCTTCTTCCCTACATTCTCTGCATATGTCAAAATCTATGACTTGCTTAAAGCTCCCTCCCTTCAGAGAGAAGCTCCGCCGAATGCTGAGTCAGATGAGGTCACTGATGTAAGGAGTGACATTTAAACAAAAAACATATTCCAGGAGCACGGTGACATTTTCTCCACACATATCAAAAATCAGAGGATTGTCCAGAGCTCCCCAGGCACCCCTCCTCCCACCCCAAGCTATTCCCAGCTGACTGATGGGAACAGTTGTGAGGAAGCTGGATGGGTACCAGGCAGAGGAGAGTGCCACCACCTCCAGCAAATGCCTCTGGGCCCGAGCAGAGCTGTCCTTCACACCAGCGGAAACAATTCACACGTGCTAGGAGACCATGCTGAGTGTATTGCAGTGAACTGACTTCGGGAGAGCCACAACTGCGTGCCTGGGAGTGCACAGACATTAAGTGAATGAAATAAAAGCCACTAGTGTCAGTGCTAAATTAAGGTGGAAGGAAACAAGTAATGGACATTGCAATTGTTAAAATTGCTGCTAGTTCACGAAGCTGGCCACTTTAGGCAAGGGTTATATTTTAGTTGCTGTGGTAGATGCGTGCACAGGGCACACTGGAATTACTGTTACTGCAGCAACAAGGCTGTATCATTTGGATCATCAAGGATTTCAGAAGTGGAGTGGCAGCACAAGAAGGCAGCATTCATCTTTATGACAAACATGCCCTTTTTGTCCCATGGATTCCTGCACTGTCCCCAGTACAATTATTGACAGTTCTTCAAAAGAGTGGGAAAGCAAGGCAAATGGGGCCTTTGAAAAAATTATTCCCTAGACATATGCATGAAGAAAACCCAAGCTTTGAACCAGTTGTCCAATATATGCAATCCTGGAGTTCTTCAAATCAAATCAAATCTTGAATCAACCCAATGTTAAGTACATTTCACATGAAATCAACAGCTGTATTTGGGGACTGATCCTCGTTGTCATCCACAGGACAAAATAGTACACATTTACTGTATATTAGCTAAGCAGTGCTGAGGAATTTGAAACTGACATGTTAAGAAATGGAAAAAAATTTAGCTCTGAATTCCTACCTTGCCAGTGGCAAACTGAATATAAAACTAATTACCAAGAGCAAAGATATTTTCCCCCACAAGTTCAATATTGCTTCCAAAGTAAGACTATTCTGCAAAAGAGCTCATTGCGGTCCCCTTTCCTTCACTGCTGAACTCTGAACTAAGTTGAGCTAATCCTACTTGTGCAGCCACAAGCCTTGTTTCACCTATTCATTAAAAATCCTTCAATTCTCAAAGACTTTAGGATTTTTGAGTTCCTTTCAGCCCCTTTATCAAGTTGTCCTAAGTCTTGATCTTTCTCAAGAGGCTAAATTTTCTATCACACTTGGCTTCACCACATTCTGCTTTGTCAATACCTTACTAAGGCTGTGCTTTGTGGGTTCCAGAAAAAGCTGATAATGCTGGGGAGATATGCTAGAGCAATATAATGATAGAATATTATCTTCCTTCTCTATAATATGCCTTCAGAAATGCAGCTCAAATGTTTCCTGCTGCCAGTATCTCTTTACCAATTAACCCAATTTGCTATTTACCCCTCCCTCTAAATCCTTCACCATTACTATTTTCACCTTTNCCCCCGGTATTCCACACTTTTTTCCTCTACTGCATTGACCTTTTTTTCCTGCAGCGACCTCCTTTCACTACCATAAAAGGCTTGGTATAAAACACTGTTTAGTCAGAATTAAACTTTAACAGATATGAAGATTTTTTGGTAACTATGTTAAACGGGAAACCTGTGGAGAGACAGATTCACCTTGTAAGGGAAGGGGATGATGCCTCTCTGGACTGTTTGTGAAGACTTATGTATGTTAGTAAATTCTCATCTTACCAGCTTTTCAGTCATCGTTTTTAAAGACCTCATTACACTATATAATACTTAAGACTTCTATGGCACTTACCTTCCCATGGTAAGAAATTTGCTTTTTTTAAGGTAAGGAACACCTAATCACCTGTTGTTTTAACCATGCCCTGTTTATAAACGTAACCACAGCACTTAAGTTACCAGTTACAGGTGAGAAAATGAAGTCAAAAACAGCACATTGGATTAAAACCCAGGGTTTAGTTTCTAATCCATGTACTTGAGGCAGAAAAAGAAGTCTGCAAAAGGTGGTGTTGTTTTCATTGCTGTTCTCTAACTCTGGGCTGAGACCTGGAAAGTTTACAGCAATCTTGTGACTACTGTAATCTGTGCCTCGCTGCAGGGGAACCTAATTGACTATTTGGCCTCAGGAAAGAGGAAACAGTGAACGAAAAGAATCCAAACAAACCTAAAGACACCACCGTCAGCCCCACATAGACCAGGGGCTGAGCTCTGACATCGAGGTTACAGGACCTCTTAGAGTGTAGGCTTGGCCTCCCGAGGTCTGGCACACCGCAGGGAGGGCAAAACGAGGCATACGAGAAGGATCTTGTACCGTCAGTGTAATTTGGCCATCGCAGATTCCTCGGGGATCACCACAACACGCTGATGCAGCGGTGCGCCCATACGCACCGGAGTGAAATATAGCTGAGCAGCTTCCCAAAAGTTACACTTCAGCCTCGCCTACTCACTTCTGCCTTCCCAGTGAGGGCTCTCCGGGGTTTAATTTTCTACTACAGACACGCTGTAGTCGCGGCGCGACCCACCTTGCCCGCTCGCCGTGCCTCGCTCACCGGTACCGCCGGGCCGAGCGGCCGCCCCCCGCCACCTCCGGCCGCGCAGCGCTGGCCGGGCCGCGCCGGGGGATGGGTCCCGCACCCACGGACATCGCCCCCGCAGCCAGAAGGCGGCCGCCACCTGGGCCGAGGCCAGAGCCGAGCCACCCGTCCGGCCCCGTGGCGAGGGAAGAGCCGCTGCTCGCAGGTGGAGCCTTTAAAGCGCCCGGGCCGCCGGGAGCGCTGCGCTGAGGGAGGCGGCCGCACCCCGTCCCGCCGCGAGGGGGCGCTGGGCGGGCGAGGCGGCGCGGGAGGGGATTTGCCTCAGGCGGTGGCGCAGGGACCGATCCGCAGGAAGCCGCTGCTGGCGGCGTGTAAATATCCGAGTTTGGCCCGAGATCACCTCCACCTCGCAGAGCGGGAAGGTGACACAGAGCTGTGGGGAGCGGTTCGCCCGAGCGCCGGGGCAGCAGGTATCCCGGGGGGCGGGCGTTCCGCGTCTGAGCCCTCAGGGAAGGATGCGAGGGATGAAATGGCGGCTGGAGCGGGGGGGCTGCGCCCGCGGGTGGGATCAGGAGCGCTCTGGAAGGCGGCGAGGGCGGCCGGGAGGGGCTGCTGTCCTGCCCAAGTTCAGCAAAAGCTCTTGAGCCTTGTGCGTTAATGCTTTGCGGGCTTGGAGCCCGCAGCCTTCAACCCCTTCGCTCGCCGCCGGAACACGAGTAAGAACGGTGGTTTCTTTCACTGACCCTTAGGAAAAGTGGAAGCGAGGTTGTTTTCCCCCACTGATTCACTGGTGTTGATAAGCAATGGTCGTTTTAATTAAGTGGAAAAGTTAAAACGACGGCCCAAGAGGAAATAAAGGGTTTGAAAGACAAAAGATGCAGAACTAACGATTTAATTGCCCACCAGGATGCTGAGATGATTTAAGAGATTGCGCCTTGTGTGGTGCCTTCACATGGTCCTGCTGAGTGCTGTTAAGGACCAGGCAGCCCGCTCCATACATCCCTCTATTAAGCAGTTCTGTTTGGTTTGTTTTTTGGCTTTTTATGTTGTGGTCCCCAAAGTGTCCTGCAGAAAGTCCGCTATTTTCTCAGTGCAATGACACAGCCACTGCTTTACAAGTTTGTAAAAAAAAAAAAAANAAAAAAAAAAAAAAAAAAAAAGCTGTTCCTAAGCGTTGAACCACTGGAAACGAGTGCGGTGCCCCCCGTGGCATCGGAGCTCCCTGGGATGTGACCAGGAGCGAGAATTCCCCGGGCTGGCAAGGTCCCGGGCAGGCGGCCCCCGCAGGAGCGGCTGAGCCGAGGGGCCGCGCCCGGTCAGCACCAGGGACAGGGCGGCGGCGCGGGCGGCACCGGCCCCGGCCCCACCCCGGGGCGGCCGCAAAACCCCCGCAGTGGGGGCCCCAAAGCGCCTCAGGGGCGGGGGCAAACACAGCAATGGAATCGCTGAAATACGCCACCCTTGTGAGAACTTTCTCAGCTTCAGCCTACTTAAATGGATCACAGTTCAGGTTTAGTGTTTCTTGTCTTATGGAACCTTAGAATCTCTTTACACTTTGTACTGTGGTACACATCAGCTGGGTTCTTTTGGCCCAATACACAGGATGTACGGGCCAGGAAAAATTGATCTAAATGTTTTCTGTATTTATATTTGGCCAAAATTCATATTCATATGAATCGTGACTTAATGATAGTTGCAAAAATATTCCACTGACAAGTTGGCTTATATCCCCAAAGGGAACATTTTGCATCTTGTGATGAGGTGAGCAACCTCATAAAGTAACATACTTGGTGATTTAGGCTGGAAAACATGATCCAGATGGTGGGAAATTATGTTTATTTCATGATGTTCTGTTAGATTATCCCATCCTCTGTGTGATAGAACAAAATCATATTTAGTTTTAAGGACTTATACCTGAGCCTTTCTAAGGCCTTCAATAACCTGATTTTCTGCTCCCTGGTAAAAGTATCAGCAAAGATAACTGGAAATTGGCCAATAATCCTGTTCTGATAAATGGTGGATCAGTTTTGCTTCAGACTTTGTTTTTGTTTGAAACAGGATGAAATACACTAGCTTGTATGTTTCTCAATAGGTCACTCAGGGCCAGGGAACTTGAAACTAGGGGAGCCCTACCTGCTTAGCACTCTCTAAAAGAGTCTGCAGGCTTGTTCCCAGAACTTGTGCCTGTCATTTGTAGGGACGAAATCCTCTGTCCTTTTTAATAGAAAGCACTAGTGACAGCATTAAACTCATATTTTAAATGATGTTTCAGAAATACGTTGCTTACCTACCAGCGGCCTTGGAATAGTTCCCTGAAACACTTTTGGGGTCACCACTTAGTAGGAAAAGCTGAGCACTGAGACTCCACTGGCTAGGCCATCTTGTGCAAACAATCCTATTTGCTGTCTGGAAAGTAGCTTACTGATAGATTTAGCTGTCCATTTTTCTCAGTGACTCACTCAGTGTGATTTACTTTGGACCCATGAGTTTCATTCCAGCCTGGGCAATTTTCTTGACTGTAAAATTCTGACAGTTCTGTCAAGGGCTAATTTTCTGCAAGTCTTTCTCCTACTCTTTCATCCTTTCTTCTAATCACAGTCTGATCTCCCGAACTGTTTCATGAGCTGTTCAGCCTCAGATCAGTCTCAGAAACATTGTTTTCCTTGTAAATAAGCCCCTGATTTTTCATAAACTTCTGCAGTAGGGTTTCATTAGGTTTATCAGGCACTTTAGTAAGTTGTCTGCACAGTTTATTTGCAGTAATTTTAAATTGAAGGTGTGACCACCATGGGTGGAAACTTAAAAGAATGAGTGCTACCCAACAAGGCTGGCCTCCTCAGCTACTGAAGGACTCCTCACCAATGGTGATATTAGGAAAACTATCAAGTAAAGTACAGACACTGCATCACAAAGTATGGGTGTGCTTTCTCCTGGGATAATGCTTTTGACATCTCATCTCACTCGCTGCCCAGCTGAAGGGGTTCTGAGTTCAGAAATAAACAAATGATGAGTGTGGCTTTCTGAGTGCCCCTACCGAGGAATAAAGAACTGGGAAGAAGATACTGCCTTTGGTTTGGATGGGCTGTGTAGTTGTTATTTCTCTGTGGCAACACTGATGTGACTGTTCAGACAGAAGTGCTAAAACATTCAGAGGAGTGCAGATCTGGCCTGCATTTGCACTGTCACTTACCCAAACTGTAACAGCTCCAGTAAATGAGGCTGTTCCATTTGGGATTGCTTATTGCTTAGGAGTTCTCATTTTCCCAGTCCTTTGCACATGCTCTGTAAGGGGGCAGGAGAGTGGTTTGTTCCTTCTGTCACTGGCAAATAAATGGGTAATTTACAGAACAACTCACAGTTTTCACTTCCCTTCTGACAAAAGACATGGAGGAATTTCTTTGAAATTAGGACTATAGATATGTCCATTTAACAGTCTGATTCATGTGGGATTGTGTTCCGGCACTGGCACAAAAAGCTGCCAAAGAAATCTAATACTTTGGATCTCCAAAATTATTTTGTTATGCAGAAATTTTACAGAAAATCTTAGGAATATGTAGCAAGCACAGCTCAGATGAGGATCGTATTTTTAGTGACTCTACTTTAGTAGTTTTACCCTTGTAAGATAGAGATTAGTCAGACTATTCTCATTTTCAGTCTTATCTTAAAATTTTTTTCAGGCTTCCTAGTGTTGCCCACATACAAGAGCAAACAAACATGCAAACAAAATAATCAAACGGTGAAGCTGTTACATTGAGTTCAATAGAATATTGTAAATTGCAGTTCTAGAGTGATGCTCAAATGTGAAAAGCAAGGTTGTCCACACAGTAACCTCCTTGGACTGTTCCTGTTATTTCCCTGGGCTATTTTATTAGCATAACATTCCTGGTACAGGATAAAAACAGAGTTATGGCAGTCAGCAATTCAAGAGAGACTATCAGCAGGATGAACCCCAGAAATGCTACTTGGCTTACAACCTTCCCCACTTTCATGCTAAATTTGGGTTAATCTGGCCCCAAAATGTCAGTGCAAAAGTCTTGTGATTTTAGATAGATGAGAAGCTGGAATTCTCTTTAAAAATTAATATTTTCAGTTAGTTTGGCTAAATAAATGTTGGCCTCTTAAATCTAACTCACTGTTTAACTGTAAATACTCAGTTGTAAATGCAGGCTCTTGGTATAAAGGAAAAGGTGAATCTCTTCCCACTTGTTTCCTGTGGTATCTCTCTACATCTTTCCTTTGAAGACTGATTAATCCATCATTGCATCTTTCTTACAACAGGCACTGTTAATCTTCGGTTTGAGCATGCCAAACCTTCCTGAATTTGCCTTGCAACACTCCAAGAGTAAATGATACAGCCTTTTACAGATAATCTTGGATTCTGCACTAAATTGAATTGCCCAGCTCATAGAAGAAGTTAATGCCCTACTCCAACTCAGAACTGACCACCTTTGATACTTACCACAAAGCAGTGTCAGCTGAGTACCAGTCTTGTTCAGTTTGATTACTTGGTGCCTTGATCTGATGATTTGTTCAGTTGAGCCTATTGGTTTATTGAAGCAGTTTTCATTGGGACATCTGAAGACTGGGATAAACTTCGCTGTGGAAACTGTGAGCTAAGTTTAACTTAGCTGCTGCTGGAGCCTGGGTACTGGTATATGTTTTTCTTCAAAGGGTAGCATCTCGGCACCCAACCTTGAAGAAAGATCAAGAATATCTTGATGGTCAGGTGCAAAATATACAACTCACTGGATGGCAACTGAGCAATCAGCTCTGTCCTTGCAGAATGTTTTCATACAGTAAGCAGAATGAAGGGCTAATAAAGACAGACACAGCATGCCAAAAAAATGTTCTAGACCACATCTGTACAATCACAATAACTAAAATAAATGAATTTATTTTTCAGCTTTATTGGCAGTTTCAGTAATTCAAAGTTTGTTTAGGGTCAGCCAAGCTTTCCAACTGGGTTTCAGTTGGCTAGGGGAGGACAAGTGGGATACAAATTCAGGATCCTATTGTAAAAGTAATCTGTTTCAATTCCCCCATTGTTTAAAACAGCGCATGAGTTAACAAGAATAGACCTCCCAGACAACTCAACAGGAATGTCTTATTCTTTATGCCATTTTTATTTTCTGGTCCCTCAGCCCTTTCCATTACTGCTGGATATGAGTTGTAGAGAGAACAGAATAAAAGTTTCAGTGATGAGCTTTTTTCTTCCTATGAGCTCTTTCAAGTTTAGATCAAGTAAACTAGTAGCAGTCAAATTTTACTGAAGTCAAATAATTCCACTGGAACCAAGCCACTGGCTCTTAAAAGGAGGAAGCAGAGAAAGACAAGTGCCTGCAAGTTAGTTACATGCTGAAACAGAAACGCTATGGGGTTCTCTTGATTTGTCAAATCAACTAATATTTTGAGTGTAATTTGGTGTAACTTGCACTGTATATGTAATAGCTGTGAGTGTTGCATCTGGGACTGCCGAAGATTCTCAGTTGCTGAAGTTCAATTGAATGTCCTTTGCTCTACCAGAATACTTTTTCAAATCTCTGTCTCCAGTCCTGAGAGATACAAAACTAGAGAATAAATACTAGTATTGTGAAAATCTTGACCAAGTAGTCACAAAGACATAAAGTGTTTAGTAGGGGATGTTGCTTTATTGCCACTGGACACTTTGGTTTTAATTCAGAACTGATTTACGATCCCCATTAAGTTGTTTAATTGCCATGATCTTCTGTTCAGAGAATTCCCCATAAGATGAGATACAAAACCCAGTTCCCATCAGGATCCACCTTGTATGGCTGAATTCTCTGAAGCTTTTTGCTGTAAGCCTTTACTGGTATCCTGCCATTCCTACTTGTGTGGCTGTTCTGGTAAGACATTTAGCCTTGACTATCTTTCGGCTAAAGAAATGCCCTGATCCTAAATCCCAAGTCCTGGGTTTCCCAAAAGTAGCTTCCAATGATGCTGGACAGTCAGCTGTGTCATTTTGAAAGCTTCTGCAGTAATTTGATTTTTAAAAGCTGGAATTCAGGCAGCTCACATTTGTTGCCATGTTCATGAACTGCTCTAATAAGCGATTGTCTTTGTACTGTGGCCCAGTGAAAATGGAGCAGGTTCAGCTGTGATGGGACTCTCAGGAAACAGCACAATGAAGGGAAGCTGCAAGGTGCAGCTCTGTAACACATGCTGTGGCCTCCTTAGCCCTGTCTCTGGAATCATTATGGTCTGGCTCTTGCATGTGAGGAAAATCAAGGATTCAGTGAAAGGAGCAAGGAGAAATCTGACTCCAGATGGTAACTCTGAGTCCCTTTTCTGGCCCACAAACAGAAGGAGATGTCTGTTTCATATTAATTTACTGTTTCCCAACATTTTTGGATTCCCTATTTTATTTGTAGTCAGTTTATTTTGATGCAGTGCTAATGGGTATCCTGAGTTGTGCTTTCTTATTTGCTTCCCTTGCCTTTGGTCATAGTCTACGATGAAAGTTCGGGGTAAAACAAGAATTAAAGGGGGTGTGATTTATTGAAATCCAGTTTCACATCATGTTTCATGGAGTTTACATGGTTCTAATTCCTTCAGGTGAAAAAAACCATTATCTACAGTACTTAGAAAGCAGCTCTTTCTGTGTGAAACTTACTTCTCATCTAACTGAACATAATGATCCTGAACCTGAAAGACTGGTGTGACTTTTTCTTTTTCAGAGGAATGATTTTCAAAAGGAATCCATGCAGTGCGTGTGATGAGCCACCAATCTGTCTGATGCTACTACCTCAAGTCTGTCCTTCATCAGATTAAGTTCTCTTCTTACTTCACTGAGCAGCAGCAGAAAGTGAGTTTTAACAAGTGCATCTGGAAAATAGCACTTCAAATAAGATTTATTGATACACATTAAGGGTTCTGCAATGTGCTTCTGTTACTCAGAGTCTTAAGCTGAGGACAGCAGCATCAAAAGGATTCACAGTTTTAAATCACAGTTGGATGGTTATTATAAGCCCAGACTCCATCTGTTTACATGTTAAGGTGGAGGTATAAATAGTTTTTTTAAAAGCCAGGAGGGAGTTGTGTTTAATTAATGCTGGTTTTGCCACCTGAGGGCATTTGGGGCTGCTTGGAAGGGGGTTCTAGAAGTGTTGACTTCTGAAAACTAGAAGACAGTGCTACTGCTGGGAGGGCTTGAAAGCAGGTCTGTCCATGGGATGAGTGTCAAGGAATGCTTCACTGCAGGACCTGGCAGGTAGAAGGGAGCTGAGCCCTGATCAAGAGATCAGGGTTTGAAAAGGAAGGGAGGGGGAGACACAGCTATTTCTTAGCAGCTTCGTGGAAAGGGTAAGCAAGGGCCTTCCCTCTGGTCCTGTGGGTTAACTAGGGAAGAGTTGACTAGTCCCTCATTGCTGGAAGTAGGGAAAATGAGAAGAATCTCTAAGAGATGTGGAAGATGTGGACTGAGCTAAGCAGGATTTCTGCAGTCTGCACAATAGGATGAAGGTGAGCAGCAACACTGAGAAAGAACTTGTAAGTTTAGATCTGAAACTTTTTGTCAAAAAGAAAACCAATTTTTCTTTGTTTTTAAATCTCTCTTTCTCGTTTTCCTTTTTCTTTACTGGTGAACTTGCATAGCATATCTAATATAGACAAATAAGGGAAGAGGTATGACTGAAAACGTTGCCATATGTTGTTCTATTCTGTGGTTATGTGTTTACAACCATGACCAGTCTAGTGTTTGTTAATACTGCTGGGACTCTGATGAGAACTGATATCCTCTAAGTCACAGGTCAGCACTGGACAGTTACCTTGGAGAATCTGGCATGCTGTGATAATAGCCACGTGCTCCAGGCACTGGAAATGCTTCCATAAGCTTTTAAGAGTATAGTCTTATTCTTGCCTTCCATCCTTCCTTTCACGGTGAGCCTCACTTTAGTCTTAACAGTTCTTGGAGTTCAAGCTTTGAAGAATTGCCTTATTTTGAATCCTTTTGATATTAATGGATCTCTTTTGTGCATGAAAGTAGAAGTTGGTCCTGAAAGCATAGCTCATGTCTGGACAGGGCAGAAACAACTATATGATGTTCTGAGCAGGCTAAACTATACAGTGTTCTCTGATTTTCATTCTAGGCAACACTCAGGGAAGTTTGTGGAAATCTTGTTGGTTTGATTTTGTAGTGCTTTGCCTAGTTTTTTTGTTACCCTTGTTTCCTGCATGACACTGCTGTTCAAAGATTCCCTTCTTCCATGTACAATTTCTGCCCCATTAATAGAACAGAAAACCCTAAAAATGATTCTACCCCCTGTTTGACTTTTCTCCATTCAAGGAACAAACATATGTATTTCATATAGGGCTTTTGATCAAAAACATGTATACAATTGCATGCTACATATTTTTCTTAGTTACAATTTACCAATAAAATGCCTGATTCTACTTCACCCACGTTACCTGTAAACAATAACTGAAGTCTGTGTGGTGAGTATCTGTAAATTATTTCTGTTGAGAAAAAGAGTACCTAGGCATCCCTTATCCCCTTCAGTAACAAGCTCTGTCTTTCATATGTGATAGTGTAGTTTAGATGTTTTGATAATTTTAGTAAAGGCAGAAAATATTAATAATATAGATGGAAAAAATTATATTTCCAGTTGAGAATCTTTGAACAAACTGTAAAAGCCAGTTGAGAGTAGTCACGTGATGATGAAGAGCATATTGCCTCTATTTCACAGGCAGGAATACTGAGATGTGAGAAGATTAGATAATTTTCCCAAGGTCACACAGACAACATGTAAAAAAAGAAAAAAATAGAACCTTGAACTTCTGATTCAAAATTTTATTCATTTTTTCAGGAATGTCATTCCTTGTCTTGGTAAGAGTTTGCAGTGCTTACTGCTTTCTACATCAAATCAAATTTGCAACTTGGCTCACCTATCAGTATTAACCTTGGCTTTAAAAAATATGAAACTTAGAAAAAATATTAACGTAAAGTTCTGTGGAGTTAGCAGGAAATACTAGTCTGGAAAAGTATTTTTAAAATTCAGTAACTTTTAGTACTGACCTAACATACCCTTAACTCCTTCATTTCGCTTGTAAGTCCTGAGGGGTTGTGTAAATATTTAGGCATATGCTTTACTTTAGGCATCTGAAAAAATTAATAAGAAAGTCGTTTTACCAGTTTTACAGCAAAGGGTGCATCTGGGTGTGTGTAATACACTTTTTGAAGTACTGAGGCTTTTGAAGGAAATGCTGTTGCATTAGAGGTCACTTTCTTTGTAACCTCTCAGGTATGGCACTCTGTGGAAGGATATAAATTTTCTTTTCTATTTTTCCAGTCAATGGAAAACATTATAGCAATTGTAAGAATGTCCTTAAGTGTTGAATAGCCTATTCAGGAAATATTCTTCTACAGAACTTTACACTGGAGTTCTCATGCTATACAACGATGTAGTCTCAGATTTTTGTGTCTGTTTCCAAACCATTTTCTTGTACACTTGTGGAAGTCACAGTGAAATGTAAATGTTGAGGGAAATGAGCAATGGCTTTGCTTTTACATTGTGGGTAAAACATGCCCCACAAAAATTCCCCTTAGCAAGTTATTTACATAGGCGTCATGTTTATTTTTTTATGTGCATGATGAGCCTAACTCTCAGGTTATGTCTGTGCACTGGCACAGGGTAACCAGAGCTGCAGCTCTCTCTGCTCTACACCATGCCTAAGCCTTGACTCAAGCCTAATAAAGTGACACATTCTACCTATCCACCAAGTTACAATCAGCATCAGAAGACCTACTTAGGCTGTTTTTGCTGTGCTTCTGAGTCATAAATCTGGTGGATTATGATTGAGTATGGATTGCAGTAAGCCAAATGAAAGTGGGTCTTAAAAATGTTCTCACACATAAAGTCTCCTTGGCAAGGGTTGGTTAAAATTTTCCTGGAAGCAGTTGAAAATATCTTTGGTACTAAATCTACATTAATACAAGTTTAAAAAGAAAACAACAACAACAAAGCGAAAAAACCCCAAACAAGCAAACAAACAAAACAAAACCCAAAAAGCCGAACCCAACAACAATAAAGAAACCCCAACAAAAAACTAAGCAGAAGGGTAGGGAAAAAAAGTTCACTCTGAAGAGGGATGAATCCCTTCCCATTTTTTCACAGCCACTGGGGTAGTCCTACTATTTACCCCCAGTTTCAGGTGAATCTTAATTTTGGGAGCGAATTTCATTGCCAGAAGAGTTTGTAGGGTAATATGTGAACCAACCACCGTGACTCCAGTCTAATATCATATGATTCTGCCATCTGTATATACAGGGAGGGAGCATTTTCTGACACTGATGTGACTCTTGCAGCATTTGCTATTCTCTGCAAGCCAGGTATATAGAATTCCTGTGCTGTGTCTCCAGCAGAGCTCTGCTGTTGCCAGAACTGATGTAACTAAAATAAGTGTTTTCCTACAAAACATTTTTTGTAACTGGTTTGTATCAGTGTTAAGGCTGGATTTGCTGTGCAGAAGCTTCTCTGCCTTTATTAAGCTTACACTGATGATCTGCTCAGTCTTTTCTCCTTAGAAGGCAAGTAAATAGGACAGCTTGTAAATCTTGTCAACTGTGAAGTTTGCATAAGTTTGAAAATGAGCATTTAGGTTATAAATTGGAGGGGGTGAGGGAGGCACAGTAATCGTTTAGTGTACAGGATGGTGGCCCATGTCTAAAGTTGCCAGGAATGACACTAACAGTAATTTATTTAAGACTGCTTTTATATAAGCGTATCTATCACATTACTCTGACATTAGCAACTCCAAGGCTACAAACACAAGTGTTTGAACAGACACTTGTTACCAGCAACTGAAATACCATTGTCTGATGCTAACACTGCCTTGCAGATAAGGGCCCTCTCTCAGTATTGGTTTCAGCAGCACAGACAGGCAGGTGCCCCCTGTCACAGTTACTGAGATGGCAGCACCTTTCACTGAGGGATCCGAGGATGAGGAGACATGGCAGCACTTCTTGGGATGGCCTGAGGAAAAAATGGCTCCAACCACCCTGAGGAAACTGGGCATACGTGGGAATGGTGATTTACCCATGTTACACCCTAGAGCTCTAGAAACACCCAGAAAAGCATTGGAGGTATCTTTGTCTACTTCTGAATGTCAAGCTTGCAGTGGGTTTTGCACATGACTTCAAGGAAAATACTGTTTGCTGTTCTGTCTTGAGAATGTGTGAAATGTCGATACTCAGTGTCACATTCTATGATGACACTTTTTAGTTCAGTGGTGGGTGTAAAAAAGTTTCCAAAAGTATGGAATGTGATTGTAACCTCGAAAACACAGGGAGTAAGATCCTGGTTGTATGTGAAAATTGGAAAGACTGGCAATGTGTGGCTGCTGCCTTATGCAGTCCTTCAGTCTTGGCTTGCAGCAGTTGTTCATTACGCTGGCTCTTGGCACGTCCTTTGCAGGTCCCGCAGAGTGACCAATTGCTCAGCAGTTTTGCAGAATTGCTTGAATGATCAGACCAAACGATTTCACAGGTGACCCAAGCCTGAATTTGTGCCCCCATGAAGGGGCAGAGCTTGTGTGTTAACTCCCAGCACCACTTGCCATTGCCTTTGCCAGCAGCCTGCTCTGTGAACAGCTGCTGGAGCACAAAAGGCCAAAGGGAAGTGTCTCAGTTTTGCCCTAGTCCTGTCACACTCCAAGTCACTCGAACATATCCAAGTGCATGGCAAACTTCAAGCAATCTCTGCAGAACAGCCTGTACAGTTGACTTTAAGTGAAACGTGAATCATCTCAGTCCTAAATTATTTTAATCCAATCAGTCATCTGTGTTGAAGGGTGTAAAGAGACAGCAAAACCGAGAGAATGGCTGCCAAGTGGAGGATACAGGACACAAATAAATCTGCTAGGATTAGATGAAATATGAACTAATAATGATTTATTCCAAATGCCGCAGAGGTTACAGTGTGAACCACTTGTAGAGATATTCAGATGAGATGAATTTTGTAGGCTTCCCCCTGTATGACTTTTATAGACGCAGCAGAGGTGAAGGAAGGCAA
>VZTR01018494.1:84496-106982 GCA_013400775.1 Chaetops frenatus | reverse complement strand
TTTTTTTGGGTTTTGTTTGGGGGTGGTTTTTTTTGTTTGTTTTGTTTTGGGGATTTTTTTTTTTATTTTGGTATGGTTTTTTTGGGGGTGATTTTTTTGGTATGGTTTGGGTTTTTTATTAGTCATTTCAGGAGCTTGTCATTGGGCAACAGTTGTCATGGATCTTCCTGGAGGAAAAGGGGAAATTTTTCTTGGGTTGTAGCTGGCATAAATTTCAAAGTTAAAATCAGTCATTTAGGTGAAGTTGGAGGACTGCAAGAATTTAAGATGTTTGGCAGTTTCCTGAACTTCCAAGTGTACTTAAATAATATCTTTTGTATTCATGTGTTTTGGTGCATATTAGTTGGAATTCCTTTTCATAGCTTGTCCTATGTCCAATTTAGCAATTAAACTGTATTGAATGCATCATGAGAAAAATGCCTGGAAAGAAACTGTAAAAATAATCTTGTCCATCTAAGAAAAGGTGAATTAGTTGTATTGCTAAGTTTGTTTTGGCCAATGTCCTAGTTTCATTTGGGGAAATGGCTCTTCCTTTTGTATCACCAAGCCCTGGTTTCCATTTTTCCAGTGCTGTGTACTTTAGTATATTTTTCATGTACAGGGCATAACTTTTAAGTGAGGAGGTGGAAATGGGAAAGCTTTTCTCTAGCACTGTGTAGGAAAGACCAAACTGAAAACATCTGCACATTATTGCTGTGAAATCAAAGGCCATCTCTGCCTTATCAAGTGGCATGAGAAAAAGGGGGCAGTTGATTGGAAGAGCTGGTACTGAGGACAAACTTTTTGAAAGGTTTTTTTGAGTGGACTGGAGCATCTGTCAGAGGTTGGAGAGCACTACAGGTGTTCATGGAGTATATTCAGTTTAGTTTCATCTTAGAGCAATCTATTTGTGCCTCTCAGGACTGCTGATAGATGTGCACCCAAGCATTCTAAGTGGGAATGATCAGGTTTGTCCTGAAAAAGTGCTGCTCATATAAACTAACACAGTTGCACAGGCACGTGTGAAATCTGATTCTAATCAAATTCTGTATTCCAATAACAAGAAATTTTGTGTAAGCAGGTAAAAATGTGAGTTTGAATTTCTGCCTGGAGGAAGCAGGTTGCTAGCCAGAGCATTTTCTCAGCCCATGCAGGTAAACACACCACTTCTAGAAGAATTGTGCTGACCTTTTTTAGTGCTTTCAGCGAGCAGTTAGCAGAGGAAGCTCAGAACAAAGGCTGTAAGCCTGACTTTGCCCAAGTCAGCTATGAACTGTTGTTGACTTGAGAGGCTTGTTCTGAGAGATGAGTCCTGCCCTTTCCCCATCTGCTGTGGTTTCAACTGCCAGGAAACTGTCCTGGTGGCTACTTCAGATGTTCTGAGGGCTTTACATTCACAGTCCTGATGGAATTAGGGAACCATTCCTCCTGTCTGCTAAAATCTAAGATTTATCCTTCCCCTTGCATTTCTAAACTTCAAATAATTTGAATTTAGATGCCAGTCTTTCTACCATTTTTCATTTTGAGTCTTGGCTTTCTTTTTTCTCTTTCCTCTTTCTTTCCCTCTCTGTTTAATATAATGAAAGTTTTTTGCTGAGGGGAATATGTGCTGCAGTTTCAGGCTTGATTCTTTGAGGATATTTGTTTGGGTTCATTTTTTGTGGCTTATTCTATTTTTTTTACCCCTCAAATAAGTATCAAATCTCCAAAGTGGTGTAAAGTGCAAAGTGCTGCCCCTGTGCTCTGTGTCAGTTTATATAGTGCATGAATAGATGGTTAGAGCTTCTTTACCATTTCCTATATTTTGCATCCAACCTTGGCTACAGCAAGACTTGTGGAAGCATGGAATGCATGACAATGGAGAGGAATCTGCTCCACTTCCCTGTCCCAGGGGCAGAAACTGAGCTCAGGTAGGACTGTTCCAAATAATGTTTAACCCAGGGACCAGATGATGTAAGAGATATTCCTCAGGGCCTCAGTGAGATAGGGAATTGTTTCCTCTGATTATAGGACTCAGTCTGTGATGTGTGACGTGACAGTAGCATTAGATCAGACTTCTTCATGAGAGCACATAATCTTGGGAAAGTTTCAAGTTGATCTTCTTTAGTGCATGACCCATAAGTATTTAAGAAGAATGGGTTTCCTTCCAATTATGTTTTCAAAAACAGAAATTCTCTGTGAGAAAAGTGTAAAATTTGTCAATTCTGAATAAATACGGGCAGTTGTCAGCCTGAGCATGCTTCAGGAGGGCCTTGTATTCACATTTCCAGACTGAAGGAACCTGCAAAAAGTCAGTCTCACTGGGTGGTAATAGTAAACAGTGAGCCTACAAGCACACTGATCTCCAGAGACAACTTGAGATCCAGAGGGAGTGCACCCAATGTTGGCTGCATGACAGTGCCAGCAGGATCTCTGTCATGAGAAAACTGAAACTTGCCAGATGTTTCTATCTGACACACACCCCTAAGACATCAGAATCATTATTGTGTCAGAGCAAAGGCCTTTGCAGGACATGAAATCTGCTTTTACCATACAGGTAGAGGTATTCCAAGAAAGAGTAACTGATTTAAGTGGGATAAAGTTGCATCTTATTTCATAGTGAGGATGGCAGTGGAAATGAATGCGCTCTAGAATCAGATTCACCAACTAAAAGATGACTTCCCATGTGTTCTGAAGTGTGTGCTGCTGTTGTGGTTTAAGACCCATTGCTGATAATGTGGAAATTAAATGATGACTCGTGTCAAACACTTGGATTGGATTACACATGCTGACTTTTACAAGCTAAAGGATTTTCATGCCTTGCAGGAGAAAAGGTGGTCTGGCATACAAGTTGTGTGTGTGTCAGTATAAGGATTTTACCCATAATATGCTCAACCTGATTTCAGGGCTGCAGGGTCCCCTGGGCCATGTCCTTTTGCTTTTTCTCATTCTGAGTCCCTTTTGTTCTTTCTTGTGTACCCTGGGATTTTCTTAGATAACCCTAATTTTAACTGAAGTTGTTCCCTGTGTGTGTGTGTCCAGGAGCCCCTTCCAGAGTGTCTACTCAGTTTTTTTGTCCAGGAAACTCTTCCCCTCCATCTCCTGCCTCTGTGGTGGCTGCTGTCACTCACCCATCTGAGTGCTGGGGTACCATGACAGTCCTTTTTTGGTTTTCATACCATGATTGAAGACTGAGCACTGTGATGGCTTTAGCAGTGATGCTGAGATGCCCTGGCAGCAGCTGCCTCTTTCCTGGGGGTTCCTGCTGCAGGGGATGGTGGCTGGTGCAGTTTGAGAATCAGGTTCACATCCCCTTCTGCTGCCTCTTCACTTGTGACACTCGTGCTCCTGCAAGTTTTCTGCAAGGTAGCTGTGAGCAGGAACACTTTCAGTCACACAAGTGCAATTCCTCAGGATCTGGATGAAACCTGAGTGCACTATCAGGAAGAGGTAAGCTAATGGAAGTTGACAATGCCTCTTGGCGAGTTCATTGTGCATTGAAAAGGAGCCCTATTCAGGTTTTTTTTTTTTTTTTTTCATGTGTTTTAAACATCTCTAAAGGCATAATGCTACTAGCACGTATTAAAGTGCTATCAATAGCCAAAATTCAGTTATTTAATCCCCTTTATGGAATTTGCAGTAAGTAGTTTAGTTTAGAATTGTTTAGATGGTTTCCAACAGTAACTGAGTTTTTACAATGTACCCATAAGTGTGCATTTTTTTTGTTGATATATGAGCAAGATGAAAGCCCTAACATAATGGAACAGTTTCCCATGTTAGGCCCTTTTAAAATTATGATTTATTAGTTGAAAAATGGTAAGAAAATTACCAAGTACAGGCAGAGGTGGTTCTGGTTTTTTGGTCCTGGTGTTCTGTCAGTATAGCAACACTTGCATTGCAAATGCAAGTGATTGAAGCAAAGTGTGAAGGTAATAACAGTTACAATGGTGTGGTGTAGGAACTGATGGGGTGTGTTTATGCCTTTATCCTTTGGTTAAAAGGGTCATGCACTATCTTTGTAGCTATGTCTTGAAGAGTTTTGAGATACATTTCAAAATCTTTGGAAAGGGAGTCCTTTGAATTTATATGAAAGAGTTGTTGTTTATTGAGACCGATACAGTGTTTTCGAGTTTTTTTCACTATCCAGAGTGTAACTGCAAGAGAGCTCTGCCGTAAAACTTATTTTTCAGTCTTCTGTGTTTTGAAATTATTTTGTTTTCTGCTATTTGATTTAAAACAAGATGAAATCATCCATGACATTGCAATTAAATAATGAGACAGAGAAAGAATGAAGGCAAAATGAAGTAATCAGCATGTATAAACAGTTAATCATGCAGGTGTCTCATAGGCACCGACATGGAGGATTTCTGCTTTGGGTGGCTGTGGCTCATAAAGAAAGTTTACAGTGTTGAATAGGTCTAGAATTGAGAATGCTGGATTCAGGTGAGTTTCCCTGTGTAGGGCGTTAATCACAGCCAGCAACCAAATCCCTCGAAGCCTCTTGCTCCTCCCTCCCAGCCAGTTCAGCTGTCCTGCCCGCAGGATTACAGTCCCTTCCAGCTCCCCGTGCCACTGCTCACTGGCAGAGCATGGCAAACTGGAAAGTCCTTGACTGGGATTAAGCACCATTTACTAAAAACTAAAACATCAGCCTATTTTGAACATTATGCTATTCTAAATTGAAAATACAGCACTGTACCAACTACTGGGATGAAAATTAACTCCATCCCAGCTGGAACCAGGACACCTTACAGATGTTCCATGAGACTGCCGGACACTGGGCCTTAGTGCATAGCTGCAACACAGATTGAAGAGTAATGCTTAATTCCAGAAAGAGAGCTTTTGAAAATAAACTTGTGAGTTTGTGAAGTTCCTAAACATATCACTAGAACATGGTAGTAATGTTCACAAATAAAGTTATTATTTTTTATGTACCAGGTAATAGACACAGGTTTGTGTTTTCAGGCACAGGACTTTGCAGTGAGCATAAGGATGCAAGTAAGTTTGTAGTCATCTCTCACTGCAAGATGCAGGAGTCATGGTGGCAAAAGGTAATATTTTACTCTTCAATTAAGAGTGGTATTACAGTATACAAGAACTGGATTTTACAGGCTACCTTGAGTCTGGCATTCCCTCCTTTTGAATATTTTGCTTAGCAACTATTTCTTTATGTGATTTTGTGGAGGCAATTTAATATTTATGTAATGGTAGTGCCCATGGGCTTGATCATGATCAAAGACTTGTTGTACTAACATGCACATAGACACAATTTCTTTGCTGTTAACTGTTTCTCAACTGGAACTTCTAATTCAGTGTCATCATATTAAAGCTCCAGGGAAAATGTGTCACGTTACAGCTGTTTTTCTGAGTTAACAAAACTGCATTATGACTTTTTATGGAGTAATATTTGCATTCTGTGGAAGAGATTTGGGCTACATGAACTTCCCTGAAGGTGAAATAAAGGAGTGATGGAAACGAAGGTTCCCTGGAAGAACAAAATTACTTTTTTTGGCAGGGTTTTATAGGAACAATTATGATGAATATATGTTTTTAAATTTTTCTTTCCTATAAGATGGTTAACTGGGAGGTAATGGGCTGCAGGTTTCCAATAAAGTGGCAGTATTTTTTTTTCTCTTTCCCCACTTGGTACAGCATGAAATCAGTCTGAAAAACATATTGCTGCAACAGAGAGAAAAAAGGTGTTTGAGCATTCTCCAGATTCAAAAGATAGAGTTCTCTTCTTACTGGGAGCCATGTTTAGCCCATATCCCAGGCTGAAGTTTTCAGTACTGCTTCTTAGATAATTTCTCTTCAGTGGGCAAAGAGAAGAAACAAAAAAAAAAATCATACCATGCTGCAAAGATTTCATTTATGAAGAAAGATTAAGAGGCTGACCCAAAAAGAAGAATACATGTTATGGGGGTTTTAGTTAAATTTCTGTATTTGGGGGAAGGATGGCTAATGTTAAATGAACTCTTGACTCATGCAGAAATAAAAAGGGAGGGAATTGAAAAAGATTAGGTAAGGCTGAGAAAAAGGTTGAGTGAAATATTTTTGCACATAGAGCAATGAAGGTATGGAAAAACTCCTGGAGTTCATTGTAGTGTATAGCATTGATGGATTCTAAAGTTATATAGTTTCTGAAGATAAGAAGATATGGAAGTCAAATAGTTGAATAGAAGTGAGGAAAGCATAAATAAGATGCCAAGTTTAGTTGTGTGGGCTTTTTTGTTTGTTTGGGTTTTTTTCCTCTTGTCTTGGAATTTAGGTATTTGAGATAAGAGAAATGTATTTTAAAGCAAATTATTCTTTTTTAATCTTTTTCAAAATGTCTTCTAAAGATGAAAGCAAGATTTGAACCTCTCGTGCATACTGTTCTCTCAAACTTACCTCTAAATCTTGGTAACTACCATAAAATACGAGAAATTATGACAAAATATAATGCAATACAATTTAAAGAACATTTTAAATTAGCTCATTGTGTTTAGTGACTTGCAAGTGCTATGTAAATGGAGTCCATTTAAAGTTTTTTTTTATTCTAATAAGATACATAGTTACATTACGCTATTACGCTGAGAACATCAAAATGCAAAATAAATAATTAAATAAAATAAAATTAAAAAAAACCCCACAAAATGCTTAAAAATATGCTGCAGTAAAAACTGTACTTAAGGAATATACTGAAGTAAGTAGTTGTAATTATATATGAAATTATATATATATAGCACTTGGCAATCGTTTTGTTGAAATGAGACATTTCAGTGCAAGATTTAGATCAGTAGGGGTTTTCTTGTTTCTCTTTTCGTGTGTGGTAACACAGATTTCAAAAACTTGGGGTTTTTTTCTTTTTTTTTCTTTTTTTTTTTTTTTTTTTCCCCACGTGATAGACCAACAGAGTAATGTAGATCTCAGTTCAAATCATGATGTTTTTTGTTACTCAGAATGTGCTGTTTGGATGAAGTGACTGGAGTGGAGCATGTGTGGACAGCAGAGCTTGTTTGAGGTCAGACCTTGTGAGCAAACTCATTAAATTTTTCAACCTGCTGCCTGATTTGTCTTCCAGGGGCTTGTGTAATCAAGGCTTTTTATTCCCAGATTACAATCTCATGGTTTTGGACTTCTGGAAGGTCTTTAAAATCTTTTGTCAGCTATTCAGATGTGCTGGAAATCACTACTTAGACCAGCATCTTCTAGCCATGATGTTAATTTTGGACCAGACTTTACCTTTTCCTGCCCATGGTGCTGAGGTAATCCATCATCACACTAAAGCCAGGGAAATTCAATCCATCACTGCTGGATTCTGATACAGGGCTGTAAGGGGGATGCAAGTCATCTTCCCAGTAGTAATCAAACAGCTGTGATACATGCCACTTTAAGCTTCTATCATCCCATAATAGATGGGTTTCTTCTACATGGGAGCCTGCTGTAAAATCTTCTGACAGATGGACTGTCTTGCAGAGGTTTCTTTTTGTAGAATTTAAGGCTGTGAACTAGTTATTGACAAATACTACATCATCAGTTCCAGCTGAAGACACAGACTAATAAGTAGAACATTGGCACTAATCCTTATTTAATCAGCCTTAAAATGGTAATTTCAAATTGATGAGGGCATAGGGAATAGATTTTATACTTTTAAAGTGCTTCTAAAAATACCAGGAATGTGTGTATACAACCCAAGGATGAAATTAAAGTGCATTCTGCATGTGTGGTGAGTGAAGCATGCTACAGAAAGCTGAGGTTGGAGTCATACTGGCACCCAAGAATTTCTTGTTTTGAAAACAATGCATTCCCACTCCAGATTTCAGAGTGTCTGAGGGAGCACTGTTGGTTTATTTTTGTTCTGTGGCTTTTTATTTTTTACTCAAGCCCTTTCAGAAGCTGTTAAAGCATGCCAAATCATTAACAAACTTTAATATAAAAAGCCCAAAAACTGTAGCAAGCTAAAGCATCAGAACTCATTCAACTGAATTCAGTTATCTCTCTAATATCGCCTCAGTATTGACAATATTGACAATAATTTCCCAGTTGTCTTTACTGTATATTTAGAGAACCTGAGGCTGATAGCTAAACCTTTGGTTTTTACAGTATAATACACTGATTTCTGTAATGCTTCTATTTGTTCAATAATCTTACTGGCTATCATTGTTAAATATGAACAATAAGTATTCAGATGAAAGCAGAAATAATTTCCAGCCACTTTGAGAGTTTCAGCACAAAAAACCACAGGGCAGCAGGAGAAGATTTGGTGTTCAGGTGGAGTAAAACAAATATTTAATAAGCCTTACTGAGTGCATTAGTCTGCAAACATCAATCTCAGTCTGTTTTGAAACTAAGGAAGGGTAAAGGCATGGAACGTGTATCAAGCATGCAAGTGCTTTTCTTGGTTTTTGGAGTTTACTAACTTGAATGTTTTTCAGATGTGAGATTTATTTAAATATATTTAATTAATCACCTAATGATGGAAAGTAGCTTTGTTGAGACTGAGAGAAGGGATGTTAACAGGCAGCAGGGTGCCCAGAAGCTGTTTCGGGTATGCTCGTTGTCACTGTATAGGCCTGAGCTGTTTGAGTGCAAGTGTTCACCTAACTGGGGCAGGAAAACACTCACCCTCTGCTGACTTGCTCTGGCAAGCACTTGGGTCAATTCATCCAGTGCTGAAGTCTGTGCCCCTTAAAGAAGACTGCTCTTGGCACTTGCATTCTTTTAATCTAGGCTAGAACAGCTTGTTAAGCTGCAGCACAGAGTCATTCTGAGCTAAGGATGGAAAATGTAGTGTCTAGAAATCACCTCTGTATTTTTATGTAGAGATAGTTATATGAATAACAGATCATATTAGTGTGAACAATATTTTCTGTGAGGAAATCAGACTAAATCAGTGGGAACTTTACAGCCTTTACATTTAGCAGCAATTCAAGACAAAGAATTAAGCCAAATAATTTGAAAAAGCGGCAAAAAATGTGGTTGTGTTAATGAGCTGAACCCTCTGTTTCACTGTTAGTTCTTGCTCCAAACCAGCAAGCAGAGTTTAGTGGGTTTATAAAGCTTCTGGCAGTTGGTACAGAAGATCTGCTAGAGATCATTCTTCACTCTTAAAATATTTTTAAACTGTATATTTTTTCTTCAGTGAAATAACCAGTAGATTTACTTACATAGAGTTTTATCTATTTGATAATCTCCTCATCCAGCAGTTCTGGAGTGAGCTTACAGACACAATTACCAAAAGAAGAAGAGGAAGTGCAGCTGAATCTTATTTTCAAAAAAATTATACCAGGAATACTGGGAGATATAGAAAGCCTAAAGCAATTGATGTGACACCTGGACTACTGAAGATAACCAAAGGAGATAGAGAGGAATGGGTTGTGCCCTTTGGTGGGTAGTAGAATTTTAAAGGCCTGTTATAAGCTTATGATGTGCTTCTTTCCTTTTCTCTTTTGAAAACACTTCAAACCTAACAAACATCCAGTATGCAGGTAAAAAAACCACAAACTAGGTACTTTTATTTTGAAAAACTCTTGAGATGTACTGGATGTGACTGCCTTCTTTGGCAGTATCTTGATGTGAGCAAAAACAGGCAAATGCTGGCTACAAACAGTTATAAAACCCCTTTGTTGTTGTGAGTATATATTTTGAAAGTCTTTTGGAGGTACAGCCCTGGTGTAGCCATTTAGACCATCACCATCCACAGCAATTTCACTCCACCTTCTGCCTCTGATGTCACCTCATTAGGGGAAACCTGAGGCACTGTGTAGTATTATTATCCTGCTGAGGGTATTATCCTTGTTTTGTAGAAAACAGTAATTTATACTTCGTAAATTGCTTTCTAATCTTTCAGGTGCAAATTGATTCCATGTCCTTCCAAATACTGAGTGTAGATTAAATACCTTATGGGAGCAGAGGGAGAGGGAAAAGGAGTAAAAATGTGATATACCAACCTTGTGTTTTACAGAATGTTACAACTCTAGCAGTGGCTCTGGTAAAGCATCAGAAAAACGGTAGCAAACAATTCTGAGAATATGTTATAGTACCTAGTACATTAAAAAAAAAGGGAGTAAACAGGAGATGATTTGGAGTATTAGGTTCAGACTTCAAGTGAAAACAGTTTGGGCCAAATATGCATGTTGAGGAAGCCTCTAGTACTAACAAATATAAACTATGGAATATCTTTAGCAATATTAAAGTTATGTAGGAGAAACTCAGTATTTCATATTCATAGGCTGGAGCTCAGGAGTCCTGGAAATCATACTTTTCCATACAGAGAAATATAACAAATTCTTTACAAGTGAGCAAACTATTTTTTTCTGTGTGTTTTTTCAAAATATTTTGGCTGACGAAGGCTGAGACTTTACAATCTGCTATGCAATATTAATGATTTTTTTTATTTTCTGGAAATGTTTTTCATTAATGCTTCTCGTCAGTTGTCATTGCATTTTTCTTAACACAGGTATTATAGAATAGTAATTAAAAATATAGTATAATAACCAAAATAGAGCAGCCCCAGTGCTTGTTCTAGCTTTGTTTGTTTAGGCCAGAGGACCAGAATTTTAGTGAATTGGTTAGATGTAGGAAAGTGTGCTAGGTTGCTTCATTTTGATTTGGTCCATCATGAGTTTATATGAGCACAGTAGAGGTTGATATTTATCCATCTGGCCAAAAAACTTGAAGTCACATGATGTTCAACACTAGACAAAGAAACCTTTTTACCTCCTACAACACTTCAAGGATGTTAAAAAGATTGATTTGTTCATAACAGTCTCCAGTTCCATGTATTTGGGTATTAAAAGGTTTATTTGATTTTAGAAAAGAGCAAATGATTTTTTTATCAAAGGAAATATGCCAGAAGTTGTAACAATTTGCACACAGAAATTTAGACCTGGGCTTGGTCCTGGTCCTACTTTACTGGGCTTTTTTTTGGTGAGTACCATCCAAGTAAAAACTGTTTTCCAGAGGAGGTTGCTAAAGGTCAGTGGTCCTCAGAGGACACATTTGAATTCAGCAATAACTATAGGATTTTGTGGTTTACTTTTTTGAGAGCATCTTTGAGGTAATAACTCAATTAGAGCGGCAAAAAATATTTGGGGTTTGTGTTTAAAATAAAAGCATGTATTTGAGGTTTTGTCCTTTGCTGCAACCCCTTTTTGTCACCGTTGCAGGTTGTGAAATCAATCGATCACTTTTTTTTTTTTTTTTGGTGTGTCCAGGCACTAAAAAGACAGTGTCTCTCTAATAAAAAAGACAGGAAAGCTTCTTCCAGAGTCGTTTGAGTTACTCTGACATGTCATTTATAAACATTAAGCCTTATTTAGCAGGTCTGAAAGTTCAAGCTTTTGAGAAAGCTTCCAAATTGCTTCCATGCCTAACTCATGAAAGGCTTATAATCTAGAACAGATAAGTCAGCTGCAAGAAGGGTAGCACAGTTCCTGCTGGCAAGGGGAAGGATTTGATTCCAGATAATGCACTTTGTGGGAACTGCCAGAGATCTGGCTCTCCCTCAATCAGGAAATATCTCGTTCAAGATAAGATGGTGATAGTCAGTCTCTGAGCCTGCCAGGGGAAGGCTACTGGCTCTCATTGTTCATGTTTTGAAGGAATAACTTCCAAGAGCTGGAAATATTTCAGATTAGCTATTAGGGAGTCTTTTTAGTCTGACTGTTTGCTGCAATTTCCCTGTAATCACCATGAAAGTCAGGAAATAAGTTCATTTAAAATTTCATTGTCTTTGTGATGTCTCAAGAGGGAGCAGTGATGCTGGAGAGGTTCTTTACAACCTTTGTGGTGATGTGTTTACTACCTTAAAAGTAAATTTAGAGAAGGTAGTAGGAATCCTTTAATATTAGCAGAGTTTGTTCTTGTTTCCTCTGATCTCTAATTGTTTGGCTCAACTGTGTTTCGAGAACTCTCCTATGACAAATCTAGACAAGGAAGTCTGAAAAATACTCATGAGTTCTGCTTATCTGTACTGAAGATAGGTTAAATTTAGATGAAAATATCAGCACACAGTTTGAGTGGTAAATAAATTCTCTTCTCCTAAGCACACTCATTTCCAGCTCCTGTGTGATGAAGTAAAATTTCAGTAACAGATGAAATGTGAGTGCAGAGATGGCTCGTTAGAAGCAGCATTCATTTCAGGTGTCAGTGTAACTAATACTCTAAAGCCTTCACTTTCATGTAAGACATGCATGTCTTCAGCTGATACCTTAGCTCTAATGGCATAAAGAACTCTCAGTAATTAGAGGAGCTGAAACTTGAGCCTTCTGAAAAATGAATTTGGTTTATATAAAAGCTCTTGTCTCTTACTGGAAGTTATTTTCTGTGCTGATTCATAAGCGTGTGTTCCTGTTGCAAAAGGTGAGGATAATAATAGTTGATGGGAAAAATATTGGTTAATTTGTTTACATCATCTTTCTCAGGAGCACCAGCATAGTATCTATATAACCAAATGACTTGCAAGAGCCTGACTGTCAGTGCTGTATTATTGAACAGATAATTTAAATATTAACTGGAATTTTTTTTTTTTTTTTAAATCCAAGTTGCTCAGTATACTGCAAACTATCTAGGCATGATCTCAAAAAGGCAATATGGTTTTTCAGAATTTCCATTTCGAGCTTCTAATTTTCTTTGGCAAGTCCTGCCCAGAATCTCCTCAAGCCCTCTGACACTTGGGCTGTTTATACCACTGCAACTGTATGAAGGTTGTGGAGGAAGTGCCAATAGTTGCACTGTAATTAAACCTGCATATAAAGTAAGAAAAGGTTGGAGAGGGGAGAGAGAAGTTCTGCATGAGAACTCAAATGGAAAAAAGTTATTTTTGATATTTTTACTTCACTTCTTTATACATTCTGTGAAATAAAGGAGGAAGAGGGAACCGACTTGCACAGTGAGCTATTTGATGAGCTGGTATTTCAGTGCTGGATTCCCTTTCTGACCCTTTCCCCTGGTCACACAGCAAATTTCTGACTACTACATGTTCCTTCAGACTTGAATACCAAATTGGCAATGACATTTTACCTGAATGATGAAAGCCAGGGGGGGAAAAAAAATTATACAGAAAACTGATGATTGTGTCTGTCACACAACCACTGAACTTCCCTTTTCCTTCCCGGAGTCTCACTGTGTTGGGTTTTTGTTACACCTCTGAATTAGAGCAGCTTTCTGAGCTGCAAGGCCAAGGACTGGGATGAGCTGCCAGGTATTTGACAGCCCTTGAGGGAGAAAATGAGAACTGCCAAAGAGGAGGAGGAGGAGGAAGATAGAACTTCACAGGATCTATAAGGCCTCTGGAAACAGACATTTAAAATTTAGTATTTTTTGCTCCATACTGACTAATACACAGTTTAGATTTCAGAAAATGAATATCCTCGTTATAAGATAATTTAGCAACATATGGAGAAACTTCAGGAATTGGAAGTCTTGTAAGCAGCCACCTATTGGTAGCTTAGTGCTTAATTACTTCTCACTGGCTGTTCCTCTTGCTTGTACAGGATATGGAAAATGTGCATGGTGGAAATTACATTCCAAAGAGGGCTGACTACTTAAAAAGTGCCTATTTCAAATAACTTTATGCCTGACTTCTTCTTCTCTTAAACAAAGGAAAAAATGTGTAATTATATAAGTCCTTGGCATTCTTGTTCAATTTGCTGCTCTGGAGGTCTGAGGAACTATCACATCTATTTTCGTAATGAGTAATTTCTTGGTCTCCATCAGTCCCAGCAATATTTAGTTCATGTACACATATATTGTGTGCACGTATTAATTGTGTGCATGCATACAAGTTTTGGAAAGTTCCAATTTTAATGCTGAAACAGAAAAAAGAGCAAGCAAGAAAAATCTAGTAGCAATAAAATGCACAAACCCCAACATCATCTCTACTGAGAGGTGGGTCTTAGTTTAGTAAATTGTAAACTCTTTTCTTCTGACCTCCTTTAAGAGTCAAGTTCAAGGGGGGACACTGTGTTCATCCATATGGGATTACAGTCTTCCATAAAATCACAAGTGTGAAGGATGATCTTCATAGCAGAACAGCCAGAAGACAAGAAAATGATATGTAGCTAACCAAAGGTACAGTAGTAAAAGGCTTGTTCTGAATGCTTCAGCTAAGAATGTATCTTAACCCCAAAGGGTTCCTTTCCCCTTCTCCTCCCTTGAAACTGCTTTTTTGTGTTATCTCTGCCTCAAAACCTCTTATCTGTGCTCCTTGAGCTTCAGCAGGGAAATCATAAAAGGGCAGGAAGCTGTGGCTGTAGAAGCTTGAAAAGAAGTGTAAGAGAATGAGGCTAATGCAGTCATAGGGACAGAAAGAAATCATTTCTTGGGGGAGTGAGCCTTGCCCCCAAGTTTATTCTTTATTTTTTTAGAGGATGCAATAACTTACTAGTGAATTTGATGACAGTTTTATTATTTAAGACTTAAAACTGACTATTTATTACTTTCAGTAATGTTATATTAGAGATTGTGGCTGTTTTAATGAGGAATGCATTTCCTTTTCCCCAGATAAAAAAGATGTTACATCTCTGCATGTCTTTTTATTAAGAACTTGTTGACAGTTGAAAGTCAGAAAGTCTAAATCCAGCTTTTTAAAAAATTTTATCTTGTTTCTCTGGGGGAAAAAAAATTCCTTTGCTTAGTTTTTATGTGCAGATCATCCTGCAGAACTTAGTTATCCTCCTGCAATGCAGCAAAAGCAAATAAGACCCTGTGTAGTCCATGGAGTTACCACTCATTTGCATCTCTTGAGAACAGCACAAAGATTACCAAAAATTGTGTAGGATGACCTGAATTACAAAGTAAAAAAATGTTTTCCATTTTAGTTGGAGTTTTGCTCGATCCTGTTTTTAATGCAACTTCTGACATGTTCATTGCTTTTAGAGAACCCAAGTTCTAAATTTGTAAATGTACAATGACTGTGAACAGATAACCTGATATTTACTGTTAGATTTATCTAACAGCAGTAGTTAAAAAGGAATAATCTGATTCTTTTAAAAGTGCTCTTTAATGTAACTAGTTTGTGATTGTTTGTTGACTCATCTCTTCCATATAATGATCATGGGAAAAGCCTTAACTTATTTTTCCATCTACCTAGTTACAGGGAAAGAGAGAGTTTGCAAAACTAAAAACTTCTGTAGTCTAAAAAAAATCATATATTGTGTGTTACATGAATTTATAATATGTAGAATTCTGCATACAGAGACAATAAGAACAATATAAAGAAGATTATATAGCAATAACATAAAGAGTATTTCAATAACTCTCCTTAAAAAAAAAAATAGAAAACATAAATTACAGTCAGTTAGAACTGGAGATGAAAACTTACTGGTCTCACTGCATTCGAAAGTTCTTAGTAATGAATGGTAAATTGTGCTTGCTCATTAATTGCAAAATAAACATAATTTAAACAGCTGTTCCAGGAGGTGAATTTGCAATTTGTGATGTGTGATGTCATCACTCAAAAAGAAGGTATCACTTTGAATCCTCTTTCTTCAATTGTTTTCACTGGACAAGCCCAGCTTGACGTTACTTATTTATTTTGCTGAGAGAGTATTTTGAGAGGGCAGTGAAATGAGAAGGAGCAAATATCTACACAGAGATAGTGTTTGCTGCAACCTCTGGTCTGTAGTAGCCACAAACCAAATTTTGTATTGTTGAAATTAAAATTAAGGTTTTCTTTAAGTGGACAGATCTCTATTAATGGATGAATGACATAATATATTTCAACAACAAAAATAATCTCAAAGTTTTTTTTTAATCAGAGCATATTAGAAGATCCTGATAGTTCCCCAGTCTTTCAAGACAACTGAAAAGCACAAAACCAGCATTAAAATGATGTTTGGATTAAAAAGCAAGAGAAATATGGCCCTGTATACAAATTTTGAGCTTGCTCAGCAAATGACCCATTATATAATTTCTTTCAAAAAGATGAAGGGAATTAAGTGTGAAGATATTAGAATAGCACATACTGTGGGTATAAAACAGGTGCAATAACCAATATTAATATGCTGACTTACATCAAAACAAAAATGTGGCAAATTGAAAAGTTTTTAATTTTGACACATCAAAGCCTTTTCATCCCCAGTAAATATTTCCTGTTTTGCACTAATCATCACTTCTACAGCATTTCAAAATATATTATTCTTTCTATTGGAAATAACCTTAAAATAATACTAGCCAGCATATATTCATATAATTGCAAGTGTCAGTCATCTCGTCATGTGTATCAAATGCATTTTGAATCCAGAAAACTGTTTTGAAGTTTTAGATTTAATTCTCCTGTGTGTTTTTTTCCTACTGCAGTTATGCTGAACCCAGCTGCCATATTCAGAGTTCAGAATCTGTGTATTGTTGCATCCACAATGTACTTAAAAACCAATAAAACTCTTGCACATAAAAACAATTATTGAGCAAGTAATAACTTTTGGCAAATTAATAGTATATCAAAAATTCAGCAGATAATAGTTACTAACCTGGCCTACTCCTCAATTTCAGCCCTAAAAAATGGAAGAGTAGCTTTTCAATGGGGAAAAAATTAAAAATACGAGTTTTATTTATAAGCTTTAAAATGACATGAAAGAAAAGGAAAAGAAGAGAAAGCAAATGGTCTCTTCTAGTCCATTTAAGCTTGCTCCTTTCATCTTTATTTTGGAGAGTTTCTATTTGTACAGATTACCAGGGATGGAAGTGGGACTAGGAAACAACCCTAGACAAACATGTGGGTAGAGACAAATACAGAATAATAAGAACAAATATATCTAAAAAGTATAATTTTAGAATCATCACACATACCTCTATTATTGTGTCAGGAAAAAAGAGTCCTGTTGAAAGTTTATGCTTGTATTTTTTTCAAAGATGGTGCTCAGACTTTGGTTGGGTTTTTTTTTTCCCTATATTTGGTTTTTCTTTTAAGGCTTTTATTAAATAAAATAATATTAGACAGTGGTTATTTCTGAAATGGCAATTTTCATTATGTGAAAATTAAATATATTCATTTAGCATGATGATAAAGTGTACAGCATACTGCCCACAGGGACACCAGCTGCCACATGAATTATCTGTCTCTCTCTGCCTCTTCTGTGGAAAGCAAAGCAAAGCTGTTCTGTGACTGGTGGAGGAGTCTGAAAAGATTTTTATCTCCAGTTCAGTGAGCAGGTCTCAGTTTTGAAATGGCAATCTCAGATCTAGTTGAGGATCTTGCAGAGTTTGGGGGGCTTTATGTAAATTTTTCCTGGTAATTATTTTCTTCAAATTGGGAATACAGAGAAATGTGCCAATAGTACAGGAGCAATAGAAATGCAAGACAAATATTAAGAGCAAAAAGGATATTTTTTATTTCTCTCACAAAGTGTCCCTCTTTCCTGAGGGTGATGAGTTCCAAAGAAAAAGGGTTTTATACACTTTCAAAATGCTAAGAATTTCAAACTGCTGTCCATCCAGTGACTGTCATGTACCAGTGCCACATGTAGGTGGAAAATGGAAAAATATAACTATACAAGACTTATTTTAGTATACATTCATATATATTGTATGTGTATATGTATGAAATAGCATAATATGCTAGGGGAAGGAGGCAATTTTCCCCATGCCTATCCATTTGGATCTACAGTAAGCTGATTCTCTTGTGTTTGCTCAATGCTATGGTAATCCTAGAGACTTTCACTGCCTCCACTATGGAAAAGTTATTTGGTTTAAGCCAGTGATGTCGTGTGATGTGGTTTGCATGGGTGCTTGTTTTTAAAACAGTCTTCATGATTCCTGGTCTAACTGGATTTTCAAAGATAAATCTTGGTGTGTATGGCTTTGCTTCTGGAATTTGAGAGGGGCAGAAGAATGAGTAAGTAAATATCTGGACTTCTTGGACTTCTTTTTCTTGTTTGGAAGCACAGAGGCCGCTCAGATGCTAAAACAAAGCCACCACTCAGTGTCAGAAAGTGCCAGCAGGAAGCGGAGCCCGCCGTAGCTCGAGCTGCTTGCCCTGCATTGTAGCCTGCAGTGATTCCAAATGGGGTTTCCCAAAATTCTGTGTGCACTGCCTGTCTCCTCACCCTCGCTGGGAATGCATTGGCCAGGAGATTGACAAGTGTTTGACAAAAAGGTTAGGGGTCTTCAGAATAGTCAGTGCCCAGAATTCCATGGAAGCAGCAGAAGCAACAGAATTGTAATATCTGACTGTGGCTGAGGAGGAAAGAATCATTATTTGTGTTCTGTCTGAAAGCAGCTGCCTCACTGGTTAGTACCAATATATACCCCAGGTAGAAAATCAGCTGCTGTCTAAGCAGGGCATTTGTTAGGTCTCTCTTCCAGTGGGTGTTGCATGGATAGAGAAATTTCTATGTCAGAGGGAGGAGATTTAGTAAGGAAAACAATACTCTAGGAGTACAGTTAGTTTTTCTCTCCAAAGAACACTTGTTTAAATCCTTAGAGAATTGGAATCCTCTGGAAAAATGTATTTGGACAGTCTTTAGTAGAATGGTAGAATCATAATTTAATTTGGAAGGACCTTCCAATGGCCATGAAGTGGAAGTGCCTGCTCGTAAAATCTCACTAAGTCAGGTTAGTCAGGGTCATGAACACCTCACAGAATGGAGACCAAACACCCTTTCTGGGTTAACCTGTCCCGGTATTTAACCCCTCTTGTATTTTTTAAAAAAAGAAAAAAAAAACCAAATAAACAAATAAACAATCCCCAACCCCTTTTTTCCTAATATGTAATTGCAATTTTCCCCATTTCAGCTTCTCTATTGCCTCTTGTCCTGCACAGCCCTGAGAAGAACCTGGCTCCATCTTCTCAGTATCCTCTGCTCACTGCTTTTCCAGGCTGAACAGGAACAGCTCTCTCAGTCGCTCCTTGTTTGTTGTGCCCTCCAGCCCCCAGCCAGCGTGGTGGCCCAAAACTGATCATCCATTCCAGCATAGCAGCATCTTTCTTATTCTGGGAGGCTAAAACAGTATCTTTGTGTGGCCTCACATAAGGAAGCAGGCTCACTTAAACTGCATTTAGAATTCTCTAGACAGAAAAATAGCTCATGCAGTTCATACACAGGAAATAATAAAAAATCCAAGTCAGTTCTTGTTTTCTTTAATTTGGTGAAGGGGACCTTGGACAGACTATGTATTTCTTCTTTTTAATTTTGCACATTTGACTTGTTTTAATTAAATTTTGGGTAAATTTCATCCTATCAGTTTGTTGGTTGAACATAGTTTGTATTCTAGAATGATCTCTTGTAGACATGTGGGAGATTTTTTTTTCTTTTCTTTTAATATTCTTCCACCCCATTGTGGATGTAAGAGCATTACAGTGTATTCTGTTTTAGATCACAGGAGCAGTAAATTACTTTTAAGTTCATGCTGGACACCAGTTTGTTTTTTACCCTTTAAATACTTACTTTATGTGCTTAAGAAAATCAGAAAATACTTCCAGTGAAATCATGTTCTGTGTCTGATGATTTTTTTTTATTATTTTTTTTTTCCTTTTCTCATTATTTTTACCTATTCATTAAAATCACCAGCTGGGTAGCTTCTTTAATTTACTTCTGAATCTCTTCGGAAAGCTCTTCTAACAGTATTACTTCACCTCATGCATATATAAAACCAGCTGCTGACCAGAGAGCAGCTTATGGCTGACAGAGTGTCAGCCTTATGTGCAACACCTGCCTCAGCTTTTTATGTGCTGTAAACAACAAGGTGAGAAGTAAGCACACTATGGAGCAATTGAAATGCAAAAGGAATTTTAATGCAGTGCCAATGTGGATAACTCAGCTTGGGGGAAAAAAAAACAAACCCTGAACTGAACAAACAAACAAAAAATAAAACAACAAAAAAAACCCACAACCAAATGGACAAAAAAAAAAAAATTAAAAAAAAGAAAAAACTGCACCAAATGAACAAAAACAACAACAAAAAGAACAACCAAAAACAAACAAACAACAAAAAAATCCACAACAAAAAACCACAAAACAAACAAACAAAAACCAACTAACAAACCCCACAAATCCTCCCCCCCCCAAAAAAACCCCAACCCAAGAACAACAAACATGGAAAATAAATCAGTAAAACCAACAAAAGGAATGTTTTGTGCATTCTCTGGCTGCATTTTTCATAGTAATAGCAAAGTTAGTTTACTACATCTTTTGATCCTGGCATATAAGTAGATGTAAGCATTTTTCTAACAAGAAATGTTACTGGCATGAGGTGTTAAGTACTCTTCCTGTATCACAAAAAGAAAGGGTTGGATGGGGCTTAAGTATTTACTTCTCTTTACCCCCTATAAAAACATGGAACTTCTATATTGGTTGTCAGGAACATTCAGTTAGAGAGATTGTGCAGTGGGTTGAGATGATCTCTTTGATTGCTTTTGTTCTTTTATGAATGGGTTTTCCTTCTCATGTCGTACAGACAGTCAAATGGGAATCTTTCCTTGCAAACCAAGGCCATCTCTTCATGCCCTCCAACAGAGAAAGGGCAAAGAATTGAACAACTCTTCTCCAAACTGTTTATGTATCAGGAACCTTTAAGTCCAAAGAGCAAACATTTGATGAGACACATAAAAAAAAAAAAAAAATACTTCCTTTAGACTCTTCCTGAAAATCATACATTTTGACCCATGTGAAATTTGAAAGCTTTTTCTAACCTGGGATTACATTTGAGTTTAGATAGTGCTATGTGTTCTTCAAGGAATACTATGTAGAATAAATATCTGCTGTGTTGGTCAAAAGATGACAAAATTAAAGCATTTTGTACATGGTTTGCTGCCCATGGTAGTGGACAGTCAGCAAGCCACAGATCAAGAATATTTAAGGCTGATTCCAACTTTGAGAATCCAGATCAGATTCAGTAATTTTCTCGTGACTGGTGCAAGTACCAACCTATTGAATTTACAATTTCTTGTTTGAAGAAATGCTAGTTGCTGTTTCAATATGCTCAATTCCAAACTTTAACTGCCAGATTAAAAAGTGCACTGTGTGTGTAACATGGATATGCATCCACAACTCTCTTGCTTGTTTTTTCCTTTGCAAATTTCAATTTTTGTTGTTCTTTTATTTTTCTTCTGTCTGTAAAGCATTTGGCTGAATATGCTTTTGGAGGCAGTGCTGGGGGTTGTTCTTTTTATATACACAGATGCCAGTTCTGTGTAAAATTAATAATAGTAAAATTCCTAGTTCTAGGAGCCTCCTTAAACAAATATAATTTCTTATCAACTTGTTCCTCCTACATATGTGTACCTCATGTCCACTTGAGCCAGATTTCTCTTTTGAATTGATTTCCACATCAGAGTCATCATTCAGGCTTTCAGTATAATGGGGACAACACCAGAATCAGTGATGTATTGCTAGTTAGAAGGTGGTATGACCTATCCAGCTGTTGAATATCTAAGCAGTTAAAATTAGCTCCTGTCTAGCCATTTTGGCAGGTGAAGGGAAGTAAAAAAGCAAGTTCAGCCTCTTTCTGGGTCTCTGGTGGAGCTTCCCATCCTGTGACAGTATTGCAGACTGACACTGATGCTTACATTGCTATTTGTATTGCTGGAGGGGCCACATTAAAAAGTACAGACTATTAATTTAGGAAAGCATTTATTTATATGCAGTATAATTAGCTGTTATTTCTTACTGAAGCCTCTAGACCTCAAGTAAACATGATTAGAGAGGCATTAAGAAAGGTTGTAAGATTTTTTTTTCAAGTGCCTCTGCTCAAACCCAAAAACGCAGTTTAGTGTGAAAGTTAGCTTGTTTCTGACAAGAATCAGGTTTTTCACATTTAGTAGCTTTGTTGTTACTGTTGTTTTCTTTTTCCACTAAAACCTTTTCTGTGTCAGTACCAGTTTAAGTGTTTCTAGGACACAAAAACCCATGAAGAACTTGACAAGCATATAAGCTTTCAGAATTTTCACTGATTCTATTTCTTTATGTCATTTGTGTTATCTCTAGATATTTGCTAATGAAAGTTCTCAAATAGCTTGTGAGGGCCTGAAAAGCTCTTAGGATTTTTTTGTGTGGAAGTCATTATTTCAAGGATAAGAAATATACCATGGCAAAAAGGAAGTTTACAAAATACACTCAATAATGCCTTTTCCTTTTACTGTTGGGGTAACTAGAACATTTTGCATGCTGCTCATGTTTTAGCAAAACATGTCTTTATGTTTCTCCTATAAAATGTTCTAAATCAGTCTTAGCACTTTTAGCTCCAAATCTAACAGGGTTTAGTGTACATTTCTCTAAAGCCTTGCCAGTATCTGGCACCTGCTTTTCTTCTGTTGCAGCACATGCTTTTTATGAAATTCGGGTAACCTTTCCACCTCTCCACTGAAGATTTTTCTTGGACCTGAAGTAACCAAGAAATTCTTTGATTACATCAAAATCCCTGTTGATCATCAGGCTGTGTTTTCCCTTTCCTTGTAGGGATTTTCTCTTTAGGGTGACACAGTAATGAGGTAACATTTGCACTTTTAACTCTACAGTGTGTGCTCTTACAGAATCAACATGCAAACATCCTGTGCAAAATGAATTATTTTTGAAGTTCTGCTGTGTTTAGAAGCAGCAACACTGAA
>VZTR01018494.1:55734-84459 GCA_013400775.1 Chaetops frenatus | reverse complement strand
AAAAAAAAAAAAAAGAGTAGACTGACATTCTAACATTCTCAGCATTGCATTTCTGCTTTTAGTCAATGTAAATGAAAACTTCACCGAGGTTTTGCAGTTTTGTTTAATTCATTCTATTCATCAGTTTTATTGAAAATAATATAAAGTGACAACTAATTCTATCATATTTGGCTAATATGTAACTCAGCTGTCATGCACCCACAGAGATTATTTAGGGTGTTCAGCTCTCATGTGTGATTTATAATGCAGTTTTGTTGCATGAGAGGGCCAAATTTAAAGCTGAGTATATTTGTTTTCCTTTCTCTGAATTGAGGGGAAGCATCTAATAATACTCTTTTTAAAACTGGATTTTCATATTTGATAATATTGATGTGGGACTTGTAGAACAACAACAAAAAAAGATTAAAAAACTCAACAAAAAAGGGTTCTTGCAAAAACATTCTTGGAGATGCCTGTTACATGCCTGGTGTTGGGAAGAAGAGATCACATTGTATCAAAGTAACAACTCACCCAATGAAATAATGATTAACACACTAATTCATGTCATTCACTGATAGTTGTGTCTCTTTGCCAGCTCCCTCAATAGGTTTTCCTGGGTGTCCCCTCCCATACTTGGTACTCAAAATATTGACTTAAACAGCATAATTTATGATCAAAGGAAATTAATCTCAGTGGAGTAAATCAAATATGTCACCTGTGAAGGGTAATCATCTTTCATTTTCTCAGCTATTGTTCCATCCTAGATTTCTTTCTTCTCTTGCTTGGGAAGTGACAGATGCTACTTCTATATACAGTAAAATAAACACTTAAGTGTTTTTAAACATATTAAAATTATATTGGATAAGGAGAACTGATAGCAGGACTTTTAAAACTATATTTACAATGACCAGCCAGTTGTGGTTTTTGTGGGGTAGTTGGTTTTTTGTTAGTTTTTTTTTGTGGTTTTTCAGCACAAATAAACCAGGCTCTCATAATAATATATTTCAACTTTTCTCAGTACATCATTCCTCTGCTGTGATTTTCCCAATTTATCCAACCTCAAGAACAATGTCTGTAGAAGTAGCACGAGTAGCAAATCCTTTATTTGGATGTGGTGATTTATCAGCTGACTTGCTGGGGGTTTTTGTCTGAAGTGCTGTGCAAAAGACAATGAGGTCATATAAAAAAAAGTAAATTTTAAAAAGGCTTGCACCCTTTAGCTCCAAATTTTCTGTTGCTCTACAAGTGAGTCAAACATAGGTTATCCAACTGTTGTTATCAGACAGCTTAAACAGTCTGTGGCTGCCTCATTCCTACATGAAACTTTACCTTTCCTGCAGATAATTTTCATGGCTCCCTCTTACAGGGACACAGGAAAGAACTTTGATAAATGCTGTTTGGAGCTTTTCCTGCTTCTTGTCCTTCATGAAATGCTCTGCATCTATCTTTAATTGCCTGCCTGATGTTTTTTTCATAGACAATTCATAGCACTTCCATTATAGCTTGGCTATTTGAAGATGATAATTTTAAAATGGTATAATTTTCTCATAAAGCCTCAAAGCTGTAATGGTTCTATGTGTTAATTTATCTAAAAGAAATGAACACCAGTGTCATATGTGAAACTATGTCAATGTAAAGGAACATTTTCTCCTGAGACATGTAATGTTTTGAAACATTTGGTAGAAGAGAAGCCACTTTGACATTGGGCTGATACACTCTTTGTTCTTAATAAACTATTAAACCACTAGGGCAGCTTTACATTGCATAATTTGTACCAACTAAAGAGAGACAAATTAGTGAAAAGTATAAATAATTGAATGATGAACTAAGAAACTATACTTCACCTATTTTTCAAGTTCTTCCTGATAAGCAGGACTGGTTTTACTGAGATCACACCACATGCTGGGTTTCTGGAATGACAGGTTTAGCATCTGAGTGATGACTGCCCTGACCCTCTATATGCTGCTCTAACATCTTCTTAATCAAGAAAACAAACAAAGACCCACAAACTCATCCAAAACAAAAAAACCAATGCCAAAACTGGGAAGAAATTAATAGTAATACCCTGATTTTAGAGAAGGGGAAATGAAATATAGGATGCAATGCAATATTTGCATTGAAAGTGCATGAAAAGTCTTATGTCAAATTAGTCAGAATAAGTGTTGCATTTGCATTATTTTGCAGAAGGAAAATATTGACGTCATAAATCATTAATTGAATATGCCAGGGTTTTTTTCAGTTGCTTATCCCAAATGTAAAGGGAAAAAATACAGGGTATTTTTGACAGCATTGTGATATTGAGTTGATATTCATGTTACATTTTATGAAAGCAGTTAAATATCTGCCCATTGCAAGTTTAGATTTCTGTGAGATTTCCAGGATAGATTATGACAGAATTTTTTTATTGAGGTTCAATGCTAAAATGAAATTTCAATTTGCATTTTGTTTGTGTAGTTTTTTGCTTTTTGTCCATTTGTAACCTACTTGTAATTCATAATCTGTATTCTCTTAAAAGTGTCTCCTGTCTACTGTGTTTTCAATTATGTTTAGCTTGGATGATTTATCTATCTTAACTTAAAACTTCTACATTCTTGCAGATAAAAATCAATGAAGCAGAAATTGTTGTAACTTCTAGTTTGGTGCCACTAACTACAGAATGAGGAAATCTTTCCATTCTCTTGAGTTATGTCTCAAAGGCAGTTTACATATTTTGTATACAGAGGAATAATTACAGCAGATTTCAACTCAGAATATCTTCACACATGTTAATTAGGACAATTATTTAATATGATTACTCAGACCTTTATACGTCTGTTAAATGAAAAGCAAAGACGTGATATTTTTGTCAAATTAAAATATTTGTGGTGACTTTCACTAATATTTTTGATCAGGACTTAATTATATGATCAGATTATTTCTAGGCGTCTTGCTAGATATTTGAAAGATTACCATGGATGTGAGCAAGCCATTTATACAGCTGCTAAGAACTGGGTGACTTACTCTGTTAACAAGTGTGGCAAAAAATTAATTTGGGAAGGAGGTGAAGATCTGTTTGAGGAGGAGATCTTCAGCTTGCTTCCAATATCACAGCACGATGTTCTGCCACTCCACAGAACAGGTAAACAAGAGCAGAATGAGGTCTTATTGGAAAATAACTGCTTCACTGGAAGTCAAAGTATTTAGACTTTTCTTCCCAATTTCCTGCTACATTGAACCTGTGATTTCTGATTAGAATTGCCATACGTGGAACAAGAACCCCACAACCCAGTAAAAGATGGAGTGGGTGTTCATTTACCTTTATTCAAATCTTCCTTATAACTTCATTGTTACCAGTTTGATTGTTCTTGGGCAAAATAATTCTTTGTGCCTTCTTAGTATTTTTCAACTCTATGCTCTGGGTTTTCCTCCAGGATCCTGAAGTGAAATGTTACAGATTAAGTTTAGAGGCTTAGTATGAATTTCTTCCATGCCTATGGCTGTGTATTACCAATAGATCTTTTAAAGTAGAAATCTTCCATTTGGTTAGTTAAGGCTAAATTGGTTTTTAATGACCTTTGGATTTGATGAAGATTCATTGGGAAATAAGGATTTCAATTTGAAACATTGACAAAGTCACTTTGCCTCAAAGGACATGCAAGGGTTTAATGGAGAGCAATGCGAGAAAGTACCGAAAGCAGTGAAAAATTTGAATTTTTTTTAAATGTGGGTGAACACTCAGAACCACCAGAAATACTCATCCAACAAATGTATCAACAAATGTGCAGGAACATTAAAAAAAGTTTCACCATGATTTTTATGACCACAGATGCATAAAAATTAAATTTTTAGCAAACTTGTAGTCACTGAAGTTTGGTTGCTAATAAGTAGAGTATTCATGTGAAGGTAAGGGAATGATAGCAAGCTTCATTACTTCTACATTTCCTATGAAATCAGATGTATAATTCATGATAAAGGCTCTGAAGTTCACATCTTGCCTTAGCATAATTTCTTTGTTCTTCACAAGTAAGCTTGTCAACATCCTGATTCCTCACTTCATTTAAGTTATTATTTTTTTATTAAATTATAGATACAAATCATTCCAGTGATTTGTTATGTGAACTGGCAGAGGCAATTATTGGAGCAATGGCTAGAATGAAGACTGAGAGAACTGTTTTCCTCAACAAATAAATTGAATTGGCTGGGAAAATTTGTTTCCCTGAGAAACCCTATCTGTTACTGGTTTGTCACCAGACTTTCTTGTTTTATCTTATTTATTTATTTATTTATTTTTAATATTTTTTTTATTTCTTTGTAGAGTAAGTCCTTGGTTTTCAGAACACATTCTTTTTTTTTGTACAGAAGAAATAGAGTTGCAGATGCAGACCAAATACATGGATTGAGTTAAACCATTGGTGTTTGGCACTTGATCACTGAATACTCAAACTGAATTGCAGAGTTGTTTTCCTTTTTGATGGACAAGAGTGGTAATGTTCTAATTTCAGACAGATACTATCTTTAGTTTTATTTCCTTCACATTGAAAAGTAGCTAGTTTAAGAGATATCATCTCAACTGTGTGTTTGAAGTGCTCTGAAAACTGTGTCTCTCTCTGTGGAAAATTTATTTCTTATTCAAGTTTTTACTTTGGTAAAAATTAAGGCTTTTTAAGTTATACTTGAAGTGTATATCTAATCTATGCTATAACTATAACTTAAATTTGAAGAGACACATTTTTTCATTAGTTGGCTGAAACCTGGGAGTAAAGGTGGAATCAGAATGTTTCCTCACTAGGATCACAGCAAAGGAGTTTATGGGAACAACATTTCTTGAAGAGCAGTGCTGGCAAAAATAAGCAGTGTCTTCTCATGTGGATTCCATTAAAATTCCTAAATAATTTTCTGACTGTGCTTTTGAAATAACTGCCAAAATCACAAGTAGCGGAGTTTAGACTGTGCCTCTGATAACAGCAAAATTAAAGATTAGGAATTGGTTCCCAAGTCCTTTAATCTTGTGTTTTTAAGGATGTTTTTGAAAGCTTCTGGTATTTCTCTTCTAAACATTAGATAGGGAACACACATATGATTAAAAGTAAGTGTCATATTCAGTACTCCCTAATGGACAACACCTGTAATATTCTATCAGATGGAAAATGTTTAATTCATTTCACTTGCACTTGAAACTAGGATATAGCTTGTGTTTTGCTGTAGAATATAATATGGGATATATCAAATGTCACAAAGTCTGCATTTCCATGTTTTCAAAGGTTTTAGAGTTATCTTTATTAGCGTCTTGTCCCAAATTCAATTGCAGGAAAATTAAGAATATATTTTATGCATAATTATTTTACAGATAAAAAATAAGGAATAGGCAGGTGGAATGTGCTTGCTATGATTTCATGGCAGCTGGTGAAGAGAATAGAGAATTCCTAACCTTTTACATTTTGATTTTTATTAAAATAGAACAAATCCTATATTGCTGAAGCTACAATTGCAGTTTCATTCTATAATTATTATACTGATGATGGGTTTCTAAAACTTTGGACAGTAATAATGGTTATGAGTAATCAGTCATTTTTGTGATGAGAGACCCTAGAGCAATGGTGCTACTCAAAATTTGAAATCCATGACACCAAAGATTTGGTGGCTCTGTTGGTGTCTTTACTATTTACCCTCCTCTGTCAAAACTCTTCCATTTCTAATGTTCCAGCATTCAACTGAAAATCAAAATGGATAGATGAGAGGAAAAAACCAAAGAATTAGTAGCAATTCAATTAAATCAGCAACTTATAGGAAATTATTATGGACACAAAGGTTATAGACAGTAGAGACACTTTTGACATCCCAGTATCAGCTGGTTTTGTTTGATAGTTACAGCTGTCTAGATAATTTATTGCAGGGAGGATCTACCAAAAATCATTCAAGTTTGTAGCAAAGCCTCACCATTTGAATTTCTTCATCAAATGAATTATAAATTAAGTATTTAAAATTTCTTTGCAAAGAATCAGTAAATTTTTTGGGCTTTATGTCACCTTTCAAAAGTGGCAAAAACAAAAAAAACATGTTTAAAAATGAGAAGTAATGGTAAAAGAAAAAAGCCAAGTGTTTTGTAGGAAAAGTTTCAAGTAAAATTTTTTTGACAGGCTCTGTGTTTTTTTTTTCTTTGAAATGTGTTTTCTCTAAAATCAACCCATTTAATATATTTTTTTTTTTAATTTAAGCTGCACTTTACTTAAGACTGCACCTCAGTGGTTTCTGACTCCTTTTTTTCCTGTCCCAGTATCTTCAGCAGGGTATTTAGACCACACTGTTTTTCAGTAAATCAGGTGTAAAGGCTGTTGGCACGTCCCTTTCCCTGTCCTAGGGAGCTGAAGCCGTGTCCCCTTGTACCACTTGGTCCTTTCCTGACTCCCTCCCAGCTGTGCTCCTGCTCTGTCGAGGTGCAGACCTGCAGGTCTGCAAGGGTGAAAGCTGGAAAGGAAGGAGACAAGCTGTACTTCAGGATTTCACTTGACTGAACACGTTCTGTTCCCTTCTCTGCAATGCCTCCCAGATGTTTTTAAGCAATCCTCAGAGCTGCTGTTTATTTTCTGCTCTCGCCAGGTGTTGTGTTGGAATTGAAGGGAGTCTGCAGTGCACGAGGAACTGGATAGATAATTCATGGCTGGGGGGAGATGAGGGTCTGGATGGATAATCCTTGGAGACGTTGGATGACTTGGATAATGTCAGTCTGGTCAGCTGCATCAAATGTGAGCCTAGGGAAACAAACAAGGAAGCAGGGACTGTAATATGTCTTAAGCTGCACCAGGGGAAGTGTAGGTTATAATACTTCATTCAAAGAGTGAAGGGGCACTGGAATCATCTGCCCAGGGAGGTGGTGGAGTCACCATGTGTTTATAAAAACAGTCTGGATGTGGCACTCAGTGCTGTGGTTTAGCTCATGAGGCAGTGTTAGGTCATAGGTTGGACTCGATGATCTCAAAAGTCTTTTCCAACCTGGTTCCTTCTGTGACTCTTTTGTAGGGAAGGGATTTTGCAGGGATCTGCCTAATCTGAGTTTTGTCTGCCGAAGCATGCTTGGACTTCACTCTGGTCAGAAACTGCTGGTGTGGTACCTGTAATGATATCTTTTTCAGGGCATTAAGTTTCCATCTATCCCTCAGTGGAACTCATTTAGGAAGGCACTGCAGAAGCCAGGCAGTGAGGAGCAGCAGAGAGTTAGTGGGTTTAGAAGGCTGCCCTCGAGTTGGATAATAAAAGAATATAAGTAGATACTGCATGCTAAGAACTTCGCAGAAATAAAATAGAGCATTGATCCGTTCTCTTTGCCATTTTTCTGTTAACTTCAGAAAAAAACAAAAAAACACCAACAAAAAAACCCCACCACTACGTAGTCTTAATTTCTTGATTCCTGTTGAACTTGTTTATCCTACATAAAGTAATTTTTATCTTTTTTTTTTGCATGGAGTCAAGTCCTGCTTCTACAAGCTTAGTCTGAAGATGCTGGTTGTTAAAATAGTGTGTTGATTTCTTCATCCTTTCCTAATGCCTTTTTTCTATGGGAACTTATGCTTTTAAATTGTATTGTATTTGTTTAATGTAACATTACAATGCTCCTTGAGCTTTAATGTTAGTAGTGCCAGTGCTTCTATAAATGGATCCCTCTCAGGCCAGATATAATTATTCAGAGTGCTGCCACAATCAAAAAAAAAAATAATTAGGATTGTTGTTAAAAGCAATGAAATATGTAAAAAATAATTATGAGGATGTAATGCACAATATCAGTTTCTTTACACTAAAGTCCCGATTTGCAAATGTGAGTGAAAGATTGACTTTATGTTTCCAGAGATGATTAGCTGCCAGCTCTAATCAAATTGAGAAGTAATTAGCAAATCAAAACTTGATTAGCTCTTTGCTTGATTTACTAAAATTACAGTTTATGCAGTCTAAATGATGGGGGAGGGGAGATGTCTCTTCTCTGCATGCATCCCACTGCTCTGTACCAGGGGAGCAGGAGAGGGGGATCCCTGCTCGTGGTGCTCAGCTCCCAGCACCAGGACTTGAGTGAAAGCACTGCTGGAGAAGCCAAGACCTCATCCCTTTCCATCTGGGAAATGAACGTGTTGCGAGCAGCTGTTGAGGGTTGCTGGGGATACAGGTGACCCAGATAACCTGGGTTTTCATTGCTGGTGCCCTTCTTCCTCCCTGAAGTGCTTCAGTGTTCTTGCACAGTTGTTAAAATGTGAAACCTGTGCATGTGATTCTGCAAGGAAATAAGTTATCTAATAATGTGTGTGCTGTAACAATACAGGCAAGGTTGAAAGTGACAACAACTCACCTTGACAGTGGGAAAATTCAGTTTTCATCTCTATTACCTACTGGCTGTGGGACATTTGCCTTTGCTTAATTTCTGTTTTTTCCTCTCTCTGAAACAGGTATGATATGTTTTGTCCTTTCACCTTGTTGGAGTTTGAGTTTCTGATAGAAAAATAAATACACCTCTATTCTAAAATGCTCTAATAGGCACCTCTCTAGCTACATAAATCAAATACGAAATATTATATTTTTATCTTCATGAGACCAAAACTTTATCTGCTTTTTCAAGTATGCAGTTTGTTACAGTCTTCCTTGTCTGTTTTCTCCTTGAGATTATATGCCTGTAATGCTCTCTGCATTTATATTGGGACCAAGACACGTTTTAATGCATCTTTTATACTTGAGTCTTATTTGTTACTGAAGTAACTGCAGTGGAGAGCTTCTCAGAATTAATTTAATGGCAGAATTAGCAGGCAAACTGTAATCCCATTGAAGTACCTCAAATCTGCACTTTTTGGAGGTAGCCTTATTGAAAAGCAAGAGGTTTAAAACAAATTCAGAGCGGAGCCTAAGATGCTAGGGTTTGTTTTTTTTTTTTACCCCTGGAACTGCCATGCCAGTATCTTTAAAATAAAAAGTACAATTTAATTAAACAGAAGACTAGAGAGATAAGCCTAGTGATATTACAGTATAGAGTATTGCAGAACTGCTGATAGAGAGCCCAATTCTGCTCTTCACTGCTAAGTATGAAACACTAATTAAAGCAAATTGAATCTTTGTTGTGTTTGTATATCTGAAAGCCAAATGGATTTCTCATATACTCTACATTTCAGAGAACATTCCAGCAAAGTTGAAGAAAAAAAATGGATGTTCTTTTCAATGGATTTTTTTTCTCTTTGCTTTAGTTTTGAGGGCACTTTATTTTCAGACATGGGTTGTTTATACAGCAATTTAATATATTGAGTATTTTTTGCCTCAGGCTGCAAGGTTGTGGCATGGCAGCTGATCTATTTCTCTTTTGGATTAAGTATTTAATCCATAAAATTTTCCTTACTCCAGGGGACTTCAGTAGCTTTAAACATTACTCTTGGGCTTTCCAGCTCGTATAGACTATTAAATGAACTGTTATGTTTTTTTGGTTTTTTTTTTATCAGAAGCTTTATTTACTTTTTCTTCAGCTCTCAGGAACTGCACCGTGCTTGCTTTCCCTGACTCCTTTCCTCCTGCAGACCCAGCCTGCTGTTGGGTACATTTCTCCTTGTCCTGCATCTGCTGATAAGGAAGATTTCTTTCCCATTGGGCTGAAGAGTGGCCCCACCATCAGCTGGCAGGGATTGTCCCTGGGTTTCACCTCCAGGGCAGCCGTGGCACACAGGGGAGCACCATTTGTTCTCCCTCAGCTGCAGTGTGCTGCTGGAGGAGGTGGATCTCCAGAGGAGCAGGAGTGGCAGCAATCCTTGCCAAGCCAAGCTGATGGCTGATAGCTCTGTGAGTGGGATTTACGATGGGTACTGAGATAGGGGAGGGATTAAGCTGATCTCTCTGATGTCCCATCCAATGCTCAATGCAGGTGCCTGATAACTGGAACTTCAAGCTGAGAGAATTTGTTCACTTACTAGGGGAAAATTTGACTTAATAGCTTTCAGATGAAGTCCTTAAAAGAATAAGCAGAAAAAAAACCAAGGAAAGAACACCTTCTTTTATGTAAAGGCAGTGGATCTGTTGTAACTGTGTTGCTGTCAAGGCTGATTTCAGTTAGAGAAAACTAAGTTTTCATTTTAAGGGCTGTGGAATTTGGTTTCTTTTGCTTGGAAGTGTTGTGCTGGGAGACAGCAACATTGGATAAAAACATGTATTTGTCAAAGAATAGAAGATATTGTTTTGACAATGAGAATGAGATATACGTAACTGAAACTAATTTTCAAAACTGTTTGCTGTTGTTTCTTCTCAGTTAGGTTTTTTATTTGCTTCTATTTCCAACTGCTTACAGCTTTTGTTCTAGGTTACCTTGTTTGCACTCGTTATTTTGCTGATTTTTTTTTTAATATTAAAAAATTTGTTTAGCTGATTTCACCTTTTTTTTAATAAAAGGACTTCCAGAAAGACCTTGGAATTAATCTCAAGTTTTCTTCCAGGCAGCAGGTTTATAGACTTCAATAGAGAGGTCTAAAAGGCATTAAGAGGTCCAAGAAATATTTTTTGTCTCATGGGTGGCTTGGTTCGGGATGTTTCTATCACAGAAAGGTGCAATCTTTCAGGCTGATTTTGGTGATTTTTTTCATACTTAGGTGGCTTTTTTGAGTGAAATGACTGTGTTTTCCATTAAATTTGTACTGAGACAATTAGCTTTGTTCAGAGCAGCCCATATGGTGCTGTGCTTTGCATTTGTGCCTGAACCAGTAACACAGCAATGTTTTGATTGGTGCTGAGTAGTGCAAAACCTTGTTTTTATCCAGCCCCACAGAGGATAAGGCTGGGGATGGGCAAGAGTTTGGGAGGAGAGAAGGGAGAGCAGGGCCCAGCTCACTAAGGGGATATCCCATCCCCTCAGGTGGTGTGTGCTCTGCCATAAAAGCTCAGGGCAGGAGGAAGAAGAGACATGCAGGGTTAAGTGCTTTGTTTTCCCAAGCATCCATTAATGTGCTCTGAGTCTCTGCTTGCCTGGGAGGTGGTGAACATCTGCCTCCTGATGGGGAGCTGGGGATTTTGCTGTACTTGCACATGCTGCTTCTGCTTTCCCCTGTTAAACTGCCATTGTCTCATTCCACAAGTCTTCTTGCCTTTCTTCTGTTTTTTCCCTACCCCACAAAAGAGTGGCTTGAGCAAGAGGGTGGGGTGGGTGTTTGGCTGCTGGGCAGGGTCAAGATCCTGCAAACTGACAGAGGTGAAAGAAGTTGCTCTCATTCCTTGGCTTAAAGGAGGAAGTCTTTCATAGGCTGCGAGGGGAAACTCCTGGCAAGTTCCAGATCCTTTCCTGAGTCTCCAGCTTTTTTTGATTCTACTATGTTATCAATATGTCCTTCACAGTGTAAATCTGAGTCCCACTTCAGAAAACTAACCACTGTCAGCACCAGCTGTAGCTGCAGCCATGAAATTGTACTTGCAAAAAAAGTTCTGTTCTTGCTGGCCCTCAGGCAGCCACTGCTACTGCAGTGCTGTGGCAATTCCCTGGTACCTTTTCCCTGGCTGTTCTATGGTTTCAGTGGGAATTTTCTCTGAAATAAGATGACTCTTTGGTAAACAATCCAGGGTTAGGGAAACGCTGAACTCCCATTTATAAGTATGGCATTAAAAGACTAATTGTAATGGCATCCCAGGTTTTCAATGTGAGCAGTAGTTGATTAGGTAGATAAAAGTCTGGGAGGTTTTAACCTTACAAACATTGTGTCTCAACAGATGTGATGCTGCTTCATGTTGTGTGTTGCCATAATTAAGAAGCATTCAGAGGCTGTTTCTCTTTCAGAGATTTCAGACATGTTCTTGTGATTCAAATTTTAGTGAAGATCATAACCTGTACTCCAATAGCACAATTAAGGTAATTGACAAAGGCAAAACTAGTTTGCAGAGTTAATTAGATTTTTCCATCTCCTCACTTTCAATTAAGCTTGTTGATCTGATGCATTTCTTCCTGTTTAATTGCCTTTTTTTTTACACAGTATACAGGTTGTAGTGGTGTAGTCGTCAGGTAAACAGTGGTTATTGAAATAATCATGAAGCTAAACTATTTTTTCCAAGTTGTGATTGTCCTCCTCTGTTTGAGCAAGCAGTTTTATAATTAATATTTACTTCATTTATGTAGCAGTTTTGATTTGTGCTTTGAAGTACATTAGGTTTTTTGTTGTGTGGGGATTTTGTTTTGTTTTATTTGTTCCAGAGAACAAGAACCCTACTGTATTGCAGAAACAGATATAGCACATTAAAACAACTATAATTACAGCAGATGAAATATTAAGAGACTACAAATCCTTTAAACTGTTCATGGATTAGGTTAGAAATTATAGCAGTGCTGAATGTTAAACCTGACAGTGTCAGAAAAATATTTATGGCTTGGGTAACACAGCAGTATTAAAAGTTGGATTGCTGCCCTGCAGATCATACAGTTCTGTCAAACACTTTTTCATGGGCAACTGTGTTAGGATTCAGTTGAATAATTCACTCCTTTCAGAATGTATATTGGTTTGCAACACCATTGATAAATTTATTCTTTTGGTTGCCATGTAGGTGAAAGGAGGACAAATACAGCTAAAGTAAGATTAGATGCAGATCACAGCTAGTGTTTATAAAGTGTGTATAAATACATATTTTAAAACCAAAATGCTTGTTCAACGTGTGTATACAAGCATCTGTCCAGTCCCTGCAGCCATGAGATACCAGAATCCCTTGGTTCAGTTAAGTGCCTTGCAGAGAGCAACAAGCAAAAACTCCCCATTCTCTTGCATGTGATGACATTTCTACATTTCAGAGAAATTCTGTGGTTTGACAAGTTTGAGAACTGAAGCACCAACGTGTATGGCAATATTCTCCCCTGTGCCCTTCCCTCCTTTATCTTACACCTCACAAGCCTGCATTGGGCTTCCCTACATGCTGTCCTCCCTTCGTGTGCTCCACCTCCCCTCTGTGCTGGGATATTTACCCTTCCACAGCTGACTGCACATGCACATCTCCATCTCCGGGGTCACTGGCCAGTAGTGCTGTGGCTGTGGCTGTCCTGGCTGTGCCACAGGCCAAGTGAACCCACCCTGAATCTGTTGCTGCCAAATGCAGTCCTGTCACGTCAGCTTTATTCCACCTGAGTCTGTGGGTTGTGATCCTTGTCACCCCAGGGGACGTGGGGTGGCTCTGTGCTGATAGTCTGGAGCTCTCACAAGGGGTGTGAACTGCAGCTGGGCAAATTAATTCCTGTCATACCATTGTGTGGCTTAAGATCCTAATGGAAAGCACAGCTGTATGCTCATGGTTTATCACTATTTTTTTTTTTAAATGAACCTGGCTTTCTGTTGTTTCATTTGTAAAGCCTCCCAGTCCAGCTCCCTAAAAACTTAGAGATTACTATCGTTCACATTGGTCCAGAAGTCAGGATATGTGGAATTTAATAATCTTGTGAGTGAAAGTCCCTTCATTTTTGACTAATATGCCCATTCCATTGTCTGAATCTGAATAGTTTCTGACCCTCATTTTATGTAATACAAAATTATTTGCTCTTTGAGACCAGTCCTCTACTCCAGGTGATGTAAGAACACATAAGGGCAGACGATTTTGCTCTTTATAGGTATTTGCAGTGAAACATAGTTGTTTAAAATAGTTGAGAGTTGACTAGGCACCTAGATTTGTGTTTCTGCTGTTGTCCAGTAAAATCCAAGGTCTGGATTGCTTCTTTATTCAGTAGAGAACACAAGGGACTGCATAAGACCATGCAAAGGCTGATTGGTTTTATATCCATGTTTCCCTAGATAAGATGGATGAAAACAGAAAGCTTGTTTTCTGTACTGATGTATGCAGAGATTTTTCTCACTGACAATGTTAACATTCATGGTGATCTGTTAGGCAATTGTCTTGCTTAATTATATGTTTGAAATATTCTTGACATGTCGAAAATATTTAGCTTTGATCTTATATTTTTTCAGCTTTCTGAAGGACTGTGATCTTCCCATCAGGAGAATGTGTTGGTCAAAATAAAAGGACCAAGGACAGTGGTTTTGGAAATAATTGGGCAGTGTACAATCTGCAAGGCTTTTGGTTTATAGGGTTTTCTTGTTTCCAACAAATATGTTTGGCTTTCTATGCCAGCAGGCTAATAGAGTGTCCTCAGAATTAAATGCAGAAATTGGAGGAGTTGGGAAACCTTTGAAATCTTTCCACGTTTTTCAAACTCCTCTTGGACAGCAATGATAGCTCAGAAGTGAGTTGATCTGTGGCATACAATAGGGAATGTATTTCTTAAATTAAGTGTTTTGTGGAATAAGAACCTAATCTGTTTTATTTTGGGGATATGTGAAGGTGAGAGGGCACATCTCCTACCCATAATGCAAGTCAGTGTGCATTCTTTTCTGTAAATGTTATCAGTTCTATCTATTCCAGCTTTTTTTTAAAGCTGAATTAGTCGTGCAATATATCTGTGCTGTTCAGATGGCCGGTTCTGTTTTCTTTATGGTGTTGATCAGATGATAATTTGAAACTCCGTAAAGATCAGCAAAATTAAAACCATTATTTCTCAAGCAATCCCTATAAACGTGGAAATGCAGGGATTCTGAATGGTCAAACTGTAATGCAGGTAATGCACTGGTAGAACAGGCTCTTTCTTTTGAGGGCACAATAAAGGGACGTTGCTTCTGGGTCCTGCAGAAGAGACCATTCCAAAGACTCCAGACAGAGCATTTTCTTCCTGTGACAGAGATCTCTCTGTTTACCTCACTTTAAGAAGGCTTATCAGCTTGTGATCCATCCACTACTTTTTCTCAGAGTTTACCTGGCAGACACTGCTGCTTTTTTATGGGTTGAGGGAAGGAAGACCAGCTTTTACACATTCCTCTGATGGTTTAGTTTATTAGGGAAATGATGCATTTAACACCCCTACAAACAAATCGGCTGTGTCATGGGATATTAACTTTCTCTTGCCTGAATTAATGAAATCTGTTTGAGGAGATATATATATATATATATATATATTTTTTTTTTTTTTACCCAACTCAAGTGCCTTAAATAGAAGGTTATTTTCTGGCAGAAGAAAATGCAGTTCACAAATGCAATAAACTGCAAGGTCTAGTGACTGAACCACAAAATATTAAAGCTAAAATGATGTTGCATGTTAATTCAGGATTCTCTTCTATGGAGTAATTCCATGGCAATCAGGCAGCCATGTCAATATTTTCTTTCTCTGTGCAGCAGTTTTAGAAGAGCCTAACTTCAAAAGAGAAGGCCCTGGAGGGAGGGGGAAATAAGACAAAAGGCGATAAATCTGTCCATTTTTAGGAAGACAAAATGCAAATATCCAGAAAACAAAGCCAAATTTTTAGGTTTAACATTACTTTCTGCACCAGCCACTGCCCAGGGAACCTGTGTAGGGGAGAGCTGGCATCTTGCACTTCTCATTGTTATTCCTGGGTGATACTCATGCTTGTAGGTCAAATAAAAGGTCACTCAGGCAAAGCAGAGGAGAAGATGCCTGCCAGCCTCAGGTTAGTACTGCCTCTGGAGGTTTATATGTCAGCCACTTGGATTTCACTGTATACCTTTATTAAATACTAGGGCTGCTATGTAGTCATTCAGGAATTAATGAAAACTGCAAACTCTTGTAAATGCTCTAGGTATAGCATGGTTTTGATGTATGTGACTGAGAAGTTTGAACTGTAGGAGTTCTGTATCTCTTGGTCTCTTTCTCAAGAGCTAAACTAGAGATACTTATTTGAATAGCAGTCTAAAACTTGTTGACCAGATTTCTTCGGAAAAAAACCAAAAATCCAAACTGACTATGAAGTATGAGATATCAGCAAAGCCACATATCTGACTGTTTGTTTTGTTGCTGCCATATTGTGCTCTTAACACTTCTGGGAAATAGATGGAGCAGTCAGCTGCCAGCAGAAATCTCCAAAGGATCACTTATGTTTGCTTCCTCAGCTGCTGCCAGGGTGGTATTTTTCAGTTTGCCTCTACAGGAAAAGGTTCAGAAAGGGTATGAGAAGAAGAGCAGGTGTTAACAATGACCACTTTGGCTTCTGTTCTTTGTAAGATCAAGGCTCCATCTTTTATATTTAAAAGCCTCTGCATTAAAAACAGAGAAAACATACAAAAACATGGCAAGAAAGGCAGGCTTTTACTAATCATCTGAGAGATTTAAGAATATCCCCCACCAGTGTAAAAATATAATAAATTTTTAACTAACCTTTTCATGAGCATTAATCGTAAGTACTTTATAAAACTGGGAAATAAATTTGGAAATCTTTGTTAATGTTGTGTTTATGAGTAAAGTCAAACTGATTTTTCTTTTCTTTAGTAACTTTAGGGGCTCTAAGTACTGAATGAGTGGGGGGAAAAAAAAAAAAAGGGAGCAGCAAAATAATGGAAATAGCAGGAAGCTGAAGCCTGTCTGTGTTCCTAATGTATCTTTGCAAAGTTTAGGTTTTGGTGCTTCTGCTACAGAATGAAAACATCAGTATCAGTGGAGAGATTTCCCTCAAGTATTCCTGTAATGATATTTGCTTGGGAGGTACAGACTTATCTGGGAAATAAGAAAAAGAATTACAGCTGTTGTGATAGAACTGCTTAAGGTGATGAGAAGGACTGTCTTTGCCTTTGCTTCTTTCCCAGTGCTTTAAGTCTTTCATGGAATTTCTATTTCTATGTGTTAGCTTTGTGATCAGACCATTTCCCCCTCGTTCCGGGTTCAACACAGGAAAAAAAAAATATCCAGTTTATCTGACAATTATTGATACCAAATTAAAAAGAGGAGGAGGAAGTATAATAAAGTTGTACTCAATTTTGCGTCTCCTGTGGAGGTCCCACCTCTTAGTCTTTCAAAAATCCACCTTCAGTTTCATTTGTGAAAGGTTTTGAGTTTCTGTTGTTTCTGTTCTCTTGGTTACATCTAAATGGGAAATCATCCAGTCTGTTTTTGCCTCTGTTAAAAAATCTTTAAGCCTGCCTTTTTAGGTATACAGAATTTGAGAATCAATTACATTACTGTCCTTGATAGTGAATAACTCAGTATAGATGTACATTATATGTTTTATAAACTCTTTTTTTGTTTGTTTTATCAGCTCAGATTATACTAATTGCAGTAAAAAGATAAATTTATGGTTCAGTATGAAAGAGGATACAGACTGTACAGAAGATGGACTTCCCTGAGTTCCAGTTACTTGGATTCATTTCTGGGTTTTTCTTATTCTTTTAACAGCAATGCTTGTTTTCTGTAGTTTAAGTGGTAGTTCAATCCTGGTTTTGCTACCGTATTCATTAAATAATATTTATTTTGAATTTTTGTTCATCATGACTGTTATCCCCTTTAATACCAAGAGCCTAATATTATATTTTGACCTCTTATTAGTATTCTTACCATACTAAATAGAAGAGCATTTCTTCAATAATTGATAAGATTAAAAAAATGTAATATTCTGCAGCTATCTCATTTTTCCTCATTTGGCTCCCTTATAAAGATGCTGTACAGCCATCTTCCTAAGCAGAGAGCACATTCCTTGCCTAAGGCCAAAACAATTATCTGCCATCATAAAGAAGTTAAACCAGTGTGGACGAGGGGGAGAAAAGGCTTGAAGTGCTACTTACAAATTCTAGCAGCAAATCTGCAGGAAAGTGAAAAGAATCCGTCAGGGTACCTCTTGAAAGCCAAGCCATGTCCCATTTGGCCTAAAAAGCTCTGGGCTGCAGAGTTAGGACGAGCTGAAAGGGTAAGCGTGCTGCGAGGTCTTTGCATGTTTGCTGCTTTAAATGACTTGAGAAATAGTTTGGCTGAAGACTGACGTGGGTTTAGATCTCTCTGTGTAGTTAGACATCTAAAAGAGTAGCATTGCCAACAAAAAACTATAAGGGAGTATTTGGGCTTAGGAATCAATTTGTCCTTTGCTGGTTTGAGTTGCTGCGTCTTTTTCGTTTCTTTTTCAGTTGCAGCATTTGAAATAATGCCTTTGTCACTGCTATTAAACATAGACTTGTATCTTAATGTAGACTTGTATCTTAATGAGCAATACTTTGTGAAGCAACAGAGTTACCAAAAATACGGTGTTGCTTTCATCCATAGGACTGCAGAAACTGAGGCCTTAAGAGACATTTGTGTTCTTGCACAATTTGTCTGCTTTCCTTTAGGCCATGTATAAGCATGCTAATCAACTTTTTTTTTTCTTTTTTTTTTTTTTTTTTTTTTTTTTTTTGAAGGACATTTCTCATGGTTCCATTAATTTTAGAGTCACATAGCTGATCTCACGGATGAACTTCTTGTTTATGCTGAATGTCTAAATAATCAAGAGACCAGAATATAAAATACAGGACGAAGAATTTTTTGGTTTTTTTCTTCCTTGGGATAGAAAGTTCTCATATGAGCATAAATATTAACTGTTGACTACATTGTCAGCTAGACATAGCTTTCAAGTGAAAATGTTTAAGAATCGTTTTGCTACAGAGGAATGCTAATTTAATAAAACTCTTCCCTCTTCCCCCTTCCTGCCCACCTCTTCCTCTTTCTGATACAGATGTGCCTTACATTTTGATGTCGCTTTTCTTTTTTAAAAAAAGTGGTTGTAAAATATGTCATGCTATAGCTGGTTCTCAGACTGGCTGTATTTCTATTGAGATTTAAAAAGTCAGGTTTTTAGTTAATTTAATATAATTTAATATTTTCCATTCATTCACTGTGCTAGTGGTAAGGCTGTGCTGTACTGCTGGATCTATGAACATAAAAGGTAATAGAAGGTCCATGTCTTGCAGGAATAGAAAAGCTAGCTATAAAGGGGGAAAAAAACCCCCAAAAAACCAGAGAAATAGAATCAGGTAAGATGGTGTTAGTCCTGTTTGGCACAGTGGGCTGTAAGTTGAGTGTTGTAAGAGCTTTTGTTGTGATCCTGGCAGCCTGAAGAAGGTGGATTTAAGGGAAGAAGACCAATTTCTTTGGGTTTGTAGGATTGTCCTTTCTACTAAATGGGCTTTGGAGGCTTCCAGCTTTGGTTGAGAAGTAGAAAATGGTATCAGTGTTGAGGTGGAGAATGAGATAGGATAAGAAGGCTGAGAAAGGGAAGAACATTTACATTTATGCAGTAAGGAAAATTATGAAATGGGTTTTGAAATGCGTTGATGCACAGGTGAGTTTCCTTGGGGCTTGACAGAGTTGTAGTGGGGTTTAGAATGCAGGAGGGTGCTGCTTCCCTGAGGTGATCCAGAGCATTCACACTGTAGCAGCCACTGCTAATGGAATATTGCAGTATTTATTTGCACTGATAGATCTCTCTGGTGGTAGCCACATCTGGAACAAATTTAAGCTGAGCAAAACTGCAAAACTGCACTTGATTAGGCCAAAACAAGGAATGCAGCTGTGCAGAAGCCAGGATTAGTTGTGGGGTTTGTTTTTGGTTTTTTTTAAATTAAGTTGTGGGGGGTTGTTTGCTTGTTTTTGTTTTGTTTTTGTTTGTTTGGGGTTTTTTTGCTTGTTTGGGGGGTTTTTTTCCCCTCTTTTTCTTTTTTCCTCTCTAAGAAGATTAGAAGGGCTATATTTCAGGGATACTATGCAAAAAGCATCTGTGGACCAAAATGACAAAGGACCTATGAGAAGGTATAATAAGTATAGTGATTTAAGCCAAGTTTAGAAGGCTGAGATGCAGGTGGTTATTGCTATAGAAAGTATTCATGAAAGGGATTTTAATGGGGGTGGAGGAGTCAGGAAGGGATGGTGCAGAATTAAAAGCTTCAGTTGAGCTGTAATACATCTGAAATACATGCTGGACATCCATAACAAAAGGCCAGAGGAAGAGGCTAATGAGATTTTGATTTGGACATGGGTAGAAGAGAATGAGAATCAAGAGGTAGATTGGTGAGGAAGGTGCTTAGAGCTGTTACTTTCTCTCATGTTCTGTGAGTTTGTGGCTGGGATTATGCAGCCATGACAGCTTTGTCAAGTGCCAATTGTCTTGGAAAATCTTGCAGAGAGCTAGAGGGAAATGAGGAGGCTCTGATGAAGGTCACTGATAAAAAAATAGAACACAGAAATGAAGCAGTGAAGAAACAAGGGGTGATAAAAGGGCTTTAAAAAAATGAAATTTAGGTTAGCTAGACTTCAAAAACTTGGAGCAAAGTGGCACAGCTGGAATTAAAACAAAATGGGAAGGGGTAGTAGTTGGTTAAGCCAGTCCAAATGTTTTGAATTTTTTCTTTAAAAATTTTGGAAGGACAAAAGGGAAGTTTGGGAAGAGAGACAGACAGAATAGTTACTTTTTTTGTGTGTGTGTGTGTGTGGAGACCACAAATACAGAGAATATCTTCTTTCAGAGGCAGGAATTGGATCTCTTCAGTAGCCCTCTGAATTCAAGATAAATGTGTAAGGAATTAAGGCCCTGCCAAGGAAGTATTTTCTGGGGGGTTGGGAGTGAATTTCATGTTTTTCAAGTAATAAATATTTGAGGTTTGTTTAATTTAGGAAGCAAAAGTATTATTCTGAATTTAATATTTATATACCTATAGTAAATTTACATAATTATTTTTATTAGCATCTTATTTTATACACAGCCTCTTTAACTGCTGTAGAGAATCTTGCTTATATAATGAAAGGATTTGTCTAAGTAACTTGACTATGACTAATAAGAAATTTGCTTGTTTTCCTGTTACACTCTTTTCAATAACCTCTTAAAATTCAGTTTCTCAGGGGCTTTGCCAATTTATGTGTAAGCCCATATAATATATAATGGGTTATAAATATAAAGCAAACATTAAAAAAAATTTCTTTTGTTTTTTTCCTATCCACTTTTTAATAGGCTTCATAAAACCCATCAGTTACAATGAAGTCCAGAATTGGTTTTACAAAATATTCCTTAAGGTTCAACTATGAATTCATTACTCACTAAGCTCTTACAGATCTCATAACTGTGAGTCTTTACATTAGGGAGACATACATATATGTATATATGTATGCATAAATATATGCAGATACGTAACATACTTAATGTATAAAAAGTCTGTTCCATTCAAAAGACAAAGACTGCAAAGGAAAATATAAAATTTTTGGTCTAATAGTTTCCTCCCAAATATTAATGTTTCAGCATTGTCACCTGGAATACATCAGATATGAAAAAGTGAGAATTTTAGAAGACAAAGATGAAATAGTGAATAAAAGTAACACGTCTGTTGTTCTCATCTGTCAGGAAAAAGTAATTTGAAATGTGACAGTGATTGAATTTTTAATATGCACTTAATTGAATAAATTGTGTTAATGTGTTCAAAACGCATGTCAGACAAGGCAACAGGTATGATTATATCAAATTTGCTTACAATAAATATTCCCCACCACTCTCATACAGCTGGCATTATGTAAGCCTGGTTCTTCTGAAACTGCTGCTTTTAGAAGTGAGAATGCCTTTTCACAGAAGATAATTGCACCTTGGGGTTATTTACCTGAGATTTTGACAGTAATTTTGCATCAGAGTTTTTGGGGCAGACTTTCTGTTTTCAAGTCATGGTTTGGCCTAGAATCTTAATAGTAAATGTTTGTGGGTTTTACATTCTATCTATGAAGTGGTCAAAACCAAGTGTCTAAAGCATTATCCCTGCTTCTCCCTTTTCTCAAAGCTGGTGTTTTGCTTTCCAGCTGCTTCAGCAGTTTAGGGTCATTATTACCATATTGTCAGGTCACCAAGATTTCTGGTTTTATAGTTGTTGGGGTGTTTTTTTTTCCCCCAATTTATTCCTCTGATTGCAAATTAAATTTCATTTGTGCTCATGAAAATTACTGCATCCTCTAATGCTGTCTCGAGGCAAGTCATCATTTGCTGAGGATGTCCAGTTGTTCAGTGCTGGAGCTGGAAATGTCAGTTTTTCCTTCCATCAGCTCAACCCTTATTTTTTTTATTAATAAGCCTGGTGTGATTAGGATACAACATTAATTTAAATGCCTTTTCCAATTTTGTTTGCTTGATGCAGGCAGAGCAATCTCCATACAGACCAGTGCTGAGTGCCAGTGCTGTTCCATCATCAGGGAATGGAGACCTGATTGGCTCTCTCACTGCACTTGTAGAGGAGAGAGGCTGAGTTTTTGCCCAGTTCCTTTGCCCCTCGTTATGATTTCCTCTGTCAGTGGACAAAATGGATCTGCTCCAAGAAAATTATTTTCCCCAACTTAGAGGAGGAAAATAAAGAGCTGTGATTCATTCCTCCAGGGGTTCGTTAAAATGCATTTTATATGTCTGTGGTGGTTAAATATTCCTGTTTCAGTTAGTGAAAGTTCATCCTGGCTTTGGAAACTTTCAGGTAATAAATTTTTTTTTGCTCTGAAAAGTCTTTCTGTAGTTCTGAGTATGAAGTTCAAAGTCTTTTATTACAAGCATAGTGCTCCTGAAGGGAATTGGTTAGAGCTCAGAGCAAGGCCCCTGAAGAATGCAGAACTCCCTTTGTTTGGTGGGCAAAGAACAGGTGGGGACCATGAGTGACCCCTCAGCCCAAGCCTGGCCAGGACCCCATATCTTGGCTGCCATAAAGCAAGCAGAGAGGAAAAAAAAAGATCCTACTTGTTATTTTAAGCTTGCTATGAGGAGTTAGTTTGCAGGAGAAAACAGAAAATTAATACCCAAACTAGGTTTTATAGCTTCCCTCTAGGTTCTGAAGTGTTTGCATATAGATGAGAGTGTGATATACGTTTTCAGCAGTCGGCTTCCTGTCACTCATAAATTTTTTTTTTCCTCAGGGCATTCTCCATCAGTGTATCTTTTTATTGAAAAGTTTGCTTTGGATGTCTGAGTAGGAATGTCAGGCTTAGTCAGAAAAATCTGATGCCTGTTGATTTTGATGTCAGAAAGAAAAAGCAAACTTATCTGTAGATGCTCTTAACAACTCCATCTGATAGATTCAGATTCACAGTTCCTGAGCTAATGCCATATAAAAAGAGAGAGCCATCAAATTGGGTTTTTGGAGGAGATGGATTTTATTTCTTGAAATGTAATTGGGTTTCCTGGTGTCAGCCATAGATGACAGTGCTGTTGCAAATTAGAGTTTCGATTTCCTTGACTAAGACTGTGAGAATATCAGTAGTTAACACTGTTTTGTTCAGAGCTTTTTTTTTCTCACAAATATTTTTTAACACTTAACAGAAATGAATTTTTTTGGAAAAACGTAAATTGCAAACTGATTTAGACCATGATGGTAATAGTATTCTCAGGAGAATGTTGCAGAATGAACTACCCAGTGACTAGAGCTCTTCCATCAGTAGTCAATTTACTGAGAAAAAATTCAGATCATTCAGAGCATAACATAATATTGCAATCTTTGTTAAATCCTGTGGTTATTCTGTGCAAATAGTTGTCAAAGATTTTGTATTATTAAAATCTGCTTTGAATCTAAGGTGTCTTTCAGGTAGAAAAATGATCCATTATATACTCAATATAAGAATCCCTTGCCAGAAGCCATTTAATATCACCTTTTGACTAACTCTAAGATTTGTATGTATTTTATACTCATTGAAATTCTGCTGGCTTGCTTGCTGCTAGTGGTGTTCCAGAAGTACAAGTAGAAAAAAATCTCTTATTTTTTTATGTCTGATCTGCAAGAACAAGAATCAGTACCAACAAAAAATTTTGGTGACCAGGAGCTGGTTGCTGAAAAAGACATGATGTAGCTCATAAGTAGGTCTCATAAAGGTTTGGTTTAATGGAATAATTACAGGGCTGTGTACAAGGGGATGCCAAGGGACAGGACTTCTGGTGTAGGCACAAATGGATAGCACTGAGGAAAAGGCAGAAGAGTGAAATCTCTTAGGCAGGAGATACTGGGAAGAGTTGAGTAAGGAGCTGAAATCAGAAGCCCAATTCCGTGACATCTTGAATAACGAAATAGGCAGCCTAACTACGAGACTAAGATGAGAATTTATTGTGATTAGAATTGATTTCATACACCTGGAAGGAGGCTTTGCCCTTAAGGGAGAGACAAGTTTCTGTATTAAAATGTGGTTCAAGCAGAGGGTAGATATTGCTGTTAGAAAAAGGTCATTCTTTCTGGTTTCCCCATGTCAGAGAGAGGCAAAGCAAAGAGTAGAAATAAGATTCTCATCCCAGCAGTCCTTATGGAGCAGATTGGTGTCACTTCTCTTTCCACTGCTCAGATGGCTTTTCACTTAGCACAGTGCCTCAGTGTTGAAAAATTAAACAGCGATTTTGGGCTCTTTTGTTGTCAGTCTCTGGCTTAATTTGAAACATATTCAGGCTTTAAATGTGAAGAGAAATATTAGACAATGATGCCATCACCATCTCACATTACTTACTAGTGTGGGATTAATGCAATAGGGACTAATTTCTGAAGTGGTAAACTACAGCTACCTTATATTTCTATTGTATTCTCATCTTCCTCCTCTTTACATTGTATGAGTAAGAGCAAAGCCAATAAGTAATTTGATTTATTACCTTCAATTTGGGCACGGTATCTTTTGCCTCATTTCCAGTAATTAATATTTTTGGGTCTTGCCCTAATTTTACTGTACTAAGCATTCCAGAAAATACCCATAGGGGTTCCTCCATTCAGATTTTTTGGGGTAGAAATATAACAGATTACTTATTATTTGTTCTAAAAAAGAGAAATCTTCTTACCACAGCCTGTTCCCTTGGTAAATTTTACCCAAGGAAATCCCTTTCCAAGCCATTCATTCGCTTGCTGTCCTTTATTATTAGAGAAGTTTCACTGGGGCCTAGCTGTTAAGGCTCTGATATTTTACCAGTTTTAGTAATTCTTAGTTCCCTTTATATTTTTCTTGACAAAGGATTTACAGTTTGGCTGATCCTTGCACTAGTTCTGCCGAGGCTGGAGTTAATTTTCTTCACAGCTGCCTGTGTGGTGCTGCACCTTGGATTTGTGACTGAAAGTTTGTTGACTCCTACTGAGCAGTGCCTGGTTTGCAGTTTTTTCACTTTTCTCCAATTCATTTGGAATGTGGTTCGTTCATTTGTTTTTCTTTCCGGAAGTTTCTTTATCTCGACTCACATTCTTTTCTTGCTTTTGTCCTTCCTTTTCTCTCCCCCATCCTGCTGGGGAGGAGGGAGCTGGATGGAGGCTTAGGTGCTGTTTGGTTTCAACCCATCTCACCATTCTTCAGACACCAGGTATAAAAGATGCTCATGGTGTCAGAATCTGGAAAATCTGTCCATTTGTCTTTTCCTTGGAGAACAGTTTATCCTGCAATCATATTTGAGAACAAAGCATATCTTTGGTTATTCGGTGGTGTCCTTCATCTTGCTCGTTAAGGTGGCTAATACATTTGCCTTGTATTATGGTCATTTGTTTGAATAAATGTCATCATTATACTGATTAATGTCCTGCCCTTCATAAAACCCATAAAATTTCCTGTCTAAAATCTCAGTGTCCTATCTTCAGTGATGCAGAGCTACTATTTTTCATATTTAACACACCAAAAATCAGTTTGGCAAAAGGACTAAAGGAATTGAACAAACCTTTAAAAAATGGTTTTGTTCTTTCTTAGGAGGTATTGAAATAAGGCCAAAAAAGGTCGTGCAAGAATCTAAGCAGGTGCTTAAATCTTGGCAACAGAGGTTTTCCCTTTATTGCATGGTGGAACCATGGTGGAACACTTACAAACTCCCTGGAGGTGGAAGTGCCCAGAGTAGCCGAGCACAGATTCCAGCAGACCTGAGCTGGGCTGCAGATTTGGGCACAGAGTGACTGATGTGAACTTGGCATGTAGTTGTTCATGCCCTGTTTTCCTGTCTGTGATATTATTCTCCACAGAGCACAACTGACAAGAGCCATGATGTCTAATGTGTCATTTGACTCCATCTCTCTGGCCCTTCTGCACTAAAGGCAGCTCTGGAGTTTAATGTCAGCAGGGCCAGGAGTACCATAATCAAGCAAGAGAAGGGTAAAAAACAGCTCCAAACTTGTCTTTGAAATGCTTTGAAAAAAGGGGCTAAAGTGTTTACATCTCTTAATATGAATATGTATTGGCAAATCATCTGGATGACATGATGGATTATGACAGTTTGGGCAAAAAAAGTTTTCTTGGTCAATTTGTTGTTTTCTGTGGAGGATAAGATTTTAATGTTTTCTGTCTCTTCTCAAGGACTTCTGCTAAGGACTGAGTCCTGACTCCTTTGTATCTCATGCCCTACTTTCTAGTGTCCAAATATATAAATGAAGAGAGAGGTTTAGCTGACATCTGAACTGTTTTAACTTTGGTGGATCCTCACTGGTCTAAATCTCTCTGTGATTCTTTGTTCTTAACCAGTCCTGTGAGCTTCTGTTTGCTTTTGTAGCACACACAGTGGGATGACTGGGTCTCATGGCTTGCAGATGGCAGCAGAAAATGGTTTTCTTACTTCAGGTCAAGGCTGCTGACAGTTTCTCCTGGGTCAGCTGTTGAGGCCCATAGATCAGACACAGACTTGTCTCAGCAGCTTCTCCTCTTTGGGCTCAGCCCCAGTGGTGCTGAACCCCTTCTGCCACTGCTTTGTGAGCACAGGCCAGGAGTTGTTCTGCAGGGGTGTCAGTCAGATTTTGCATGGCAGTTCTTGCTGCTCTCCCCTCCTGGCTCAGGGCATGGGCTGAGCTGCTGTCAGCACTGTCTGAAGCACTGCTGTTTGAGCTGCTGCTTAAAGCTCTGTGTGCTCCTCTGTCTGTCACAAGGGCAGGGACCCCCATTCACACCCCTCTGGAACATTTCCCTGTTGTGCTCTTGGAAAGCTGCTCCTCAGCCTCCACCTGGCTGAGGGCTTCCACCTCTAATGCTAATTAACCCTTTCTCTGTGCTTTGCTCATGTTCCCACTGCTGTTTTAAGGCTGGTGGTTCTTGCACTGCAGTGTGTTTTCTTTCTTTCCTCATTGCTTCTCCATAATGTGCCTTTCTTACAATGTGTGTCTACTTTCTTCTGATGGAATTGGAACTCTACTCTTTCAGAAGGGGACATATAACAAAATTATGGAATTGGGTACTTATTGTGATTATAGCTACTTAATTTTTTTTGCCTTTTTTCTTTTATGAAAAGCCAATTCAGAACATGATTTCATAAATATTTCTCATGGTAGTTGTTCTGAGGATAATAATTTTTCCACCTATTTGTTGAAACAAAAAGATATCCTTGTTTGCTCCCTTAAGAATGGTGAAGATGTATTCTAGATCATATGGTTTTAAGGAAGTAAGACTAACTTGAAATTTCAAAACTTCAGAGTCTGAAAATTATTAGTCCTGTTTTTCTTTTCCTGAGTAGATAACCTGCTAGTGGCTCTTAATTTATGCCACTTACTTATGCCTGTTAATTGTTTCATAAATATCATTCAGTGAGTGTGTGTGAATATGCACTATTTTCCTCAGATTCAACAGCTTTGAATATTCTGGTTTTGTTAGCTAATATCTTTGTTATTGTAGTTTGCAAATTAGTTAAGTGTTGTTGACAAATCCAGGATGCCGTTTTCTGCATCTTGCATTGAGTTTTGTCTCGTGAAAATTAGTTGGCAGACTGCAGATAGTGAATAATTCCTCTAAATATCATAAATAATTACTGCTGCATATGAGGATCATTTAGGGATGTTCATACATGAAATAGTGTCTTTCATAAAAGTATATCATAAATAAATAATTGCACTAATAGCAAGTCCATATGAGGAAATATCAATCACAGTCAGTGTTATTACAGTGTGTTGTGTTCATGCAAGTGGCAGAAGTGCATTACAAATGCTGATTAAGCTGGGAAATAAACTAATAGGAAAGCACAAAGCTGAGTGTCACTGCAAGCGTATTTATGTGAGCTTTTGATCAAGTCTTGCCCAGTCAGTGCTGCAGGTGAAGTGAGAGGAGCTTCCACCTGTAAAGTTATAGTGGTACTTAATGAGCACAGTGGTGTTTCAGTCACTGGAGGTGCAATGAATTCCACACGATGTTCATCTGTTCTGCTTTATTAGGAAGAGCTTCCAGATGTCTCTGTGTTGCAGGCCTTGCAAAGCAGTCATTGAAAGGCTCTCTAAAGAAATGCAAAATATTCAAGGGTGGGTTTAAATACATTTTTAATCTCATAGACTTTTTTTCTATACATAAATTTTGTTTTCCTTCATGTCAATAGTTAAACTATCAGATTCAGCAAATTATGTTTTTCAAAGTGCAACAGCTTATTTTAGCCACTCTAGAGTTAGAGAGATCCATCATACAATGCATGTTCCTCTATGCTACAAATAATATTTGTAAATAGAAAGCATTCTTCAACTTGCTGCTACTATAAGTGGTACAGCTGGCTCCAGCTTCCAGTGAATCTGATTTTTGTGAGGCAGGAGTAAGGGAATAGCTCTTTGTCTCCTGTTCTAAACATTTTATTCCCTGTGCATATCTGATGGACATATGCAGACAGGCTGACAACAGATGTGTTATCTCCAGGCCAGCAGAAAAATTAAATAATATGAGTAGGAGTCTAAAAAGGAGTGAGTGTGCAATAAAAAACTGACAAGCCTTTAAAAAAGAGCTGAAGGAAAAGGGGAGCTCTTTGATAATCCTGGGCTTTGATGGCTTACTGTTTTTTCTTTTTTTGATAGAACAAATATTTAAATTAAAAATCCATTTCAAGTGTTTTGTTATTTCTAGATTCAGTGTATGTTTTTCTTTTCTCCCTCTTGTATGCTGCTTGGAAAAAGTCTCAGGTTTTATTAATGCATTCATATATTTTTAACCTCTGGGCTAGCTATGCAGTAAAGGAAGCATGACCAACAAAGTGGGCATGTGCTTATATTTAATTGTTGTTCCTCCTGGGACTAGTGACTTTGATCTAAGGGTCC
>VZTR01018494.1:41605-55712 GCA_013400775.1 Chaetops frenatus | reverse complement strand
CTTCAGAGTATTAAAAAAAAAAAAAAAAAAAACAAAAAACAAAACTGTAATTCAATACCAAAAGCATATTTGAGGAAATATTCTTGTCAACTACCCATAAGCACAGGTTTTGAGAGATCCTTTAATAGGCTGAGAGACAGGTTCTCCTAAAGGGCAAGCTGGGGAGAAAGCCAAGACTCTTTTTCCACTGATTAAGACACCTTTTTAGTTTTGTTTTTTGGTGCTATTTTGTGGGATTTTTTTTGGTTGGGGTGTTTGGGGAGTAGGGGGGTGGTGGTGTTGATTTTGTTTGTGTTTTGATGCATTGTTTTGGTTTGTGCTTTGAAAGTCAGGCATCTCGGTGAGGTGTGTGAGTGGCAGAAAGGCACAAACACTCCCCTTTCCCCATCTTTCCTTCCTGCTCACTCAAAAGGCTCCACACCTGTTGGAACTCCAGGCACAGGAAGTTCTCAAAACCTTGTGCCTGTAGGCTCTGAGTTTAAAATGTAATGATATATGTAATATATCACATTACATATGTAATGTATGTCTTGGATGAAAAAGCCCGCGGTGGGACAGACGTGTCACGCCATGCAACACCGTTTTAATTCACTCTCGGTGTAGAAATTAAAACAACCTGCATGTGGCAGTAGTTTATTGGCCAATTAACCTTGAAAAGACCTTGTAACCTGTAGCCTTGTGACCACTCTGCACTGTGGCTGACACCTGAATTCCTCTGTGAATTCATTCTCATGCCTTCCTGAGACTGCAACAATGAATTAAACTCTAAACCTGGCCAGAGTGGTCCCATCACTATCCCAACACATGCCTGGCACCTCATTCCAGAGCAGCCAGAGTCACACTGGATGAGGATGAGCAGGAAGAAGGATGAGGATGAAGCACGGCCATGAGGTCACACGGGGTGTGCTCAGTGCTGGAAGCTTCTCTTTACACCCCCAGCCCTGCAGTCCTCCAATCTGCAAAGAAAATGAGCAGATTCCTCTTGCATCGATTTCTATGCTCAGGAGACTTTCCTGGCAGGTTCCAATATATTCCAGGTGCTTAATCAATATCAGTGTTAAACTGCCACCCATAACCATTTGCAGGGATATTTTTCTTTGCTTTTCCGACTCACTCACATAATGCCGTATGTGGCCCTGTGGATTAAAAATTGGAAGAATGCATGTGTAGATGTTTTTGATGAATAGGATCTTTAGTAGAAATTTAATAACCTCAAACGTAAAATATTGATCTTGTTCTTGCTCTTATAAATTCCTTCTTGACTAACTTTTTTTTTTTTTCTTTTTTTTCTAAGTTACAATTACATGGCAAGACACAGTCTTAATACCTGTAATCTAACATGTGACGTGCTGCAATACACAGTCTGCAGCCCTGAAGGTCAGGAACTTGAATGTTATTTATTAGGGAGAGAGAACATGCCAGGAGGGTGTATTTTTAGAGAGAAATGGAGCAGCAGGGAGAGAATTTGTGACATTTTCAATACCAAAAGCCTTGTTAAGTGGCTATGGAAATGAAGTATATTGATGAATTTCAGTAAAAGCATTGCCAGAAACACTAAGAAATACTTGAGCAGTCTGTGTCACGTACACTATGGGAGCATTGATGATAAGCATAGCATCCTATAAAATTGCTAATTAGAGTCACTGTTAAGCAATGCTGTGTTCTGGGCTGCTGCTGCTGGTCTTGATGTGGCATGAGAAGGGTCTCTGGGTGTATCTGAGGTGGTCTGGCTGCATCGAGTCAGCCTTGGAAGCAGTGGAGAGTGCATTCTGTGATAACACAGTGTTTGCCATGGCAGCAGGGGCAGTAGGTAAACTTTGCTGGGGTTGGCTTTGTTTGTTGTTCACACCATGGAATGGAGCTGTTTCAGGCCTCTGTAGCTGTAGAACTTTCCTGGCTAAGTCTTACCATCTTTCTAACAGAATTCTCCATTGGCAGTGCCCAAAATGGCCTGTTAGCACCCTTTTATATTTGGCTACTCTGAGGAACAATTTGATGGCAAAGGCACTGCAAGACTGTTCAGTCCCTTGGGTCTTCAGATTGGCAGACTCTTGGGTTTGAGATGCCTCAGGGTTTGCTTAGTATTGTAAATCACCCTTAACATAAACTATTTTGCAACTTTTTGTAATATGAGTAAGTAATTTATAAGTTCTGACCACGGAGAACATAGTTACAATTTAGTGGAGCTAATACCGTTCTTATCTCTTTCTAATCTACTGAAACTGTGTATTATCTGTTTAATAACCTGTTTGTAATGCAAGACAAAAGGCTGCTTCTTGTAAAAATTCTTAATTTGCAGCCAGAGGGGGAAAAATTCCTTTTATATGCAACCCTACTTGAGGTTCTATGCCTATTCAAATCTTAATTCCATCAAGAGTAATATCTTTAAATCCTAATATAATTCAGGAATGGCTTTATTTTTTTTCTTCCAAGTGTTCCCAAGACATGACAATTAGTAAATAATTGAAGAACTGTAACTGTATAGGGAGATCAAGTATTCTTTTTCTGCTGTGATCAAAAGTCCTATTAGTGTTTCAATATACCCTATATATCATTTATTAATAAAATACCCAAACTCAAGTTGAGAAGTGCACAGTTGAAGATGAGCTCACTGTATGTAAAATGGAGTGTCTCCAGGAAACTGAGATTCTTGAGTTCCTCTGGAGCCCTGTTCAACTACCCTCAAGGAGAGAGTTTTCCATCTGCTGCTAGAACAGCCCACCATAATGACATTTTCTGAGGTGAGGATTGCCTGGAGTACCCAGCTCCTCTCTCACCCAACGATTCCATGATAGCATATGAGTAAAATTTATTAAATATAACCATCCAGCAGTGATGGTTCCAATGCTCTCAGCCAGTGAGCAACTTCCTAGCCCTGGGTTTTACTGTGGCAGGCTTGAAGCTGGCACATCTGCAGTCACACTTAATGCAAGAGAGAAGGAATGCTTAGGTTTTAAAAAGGGTATAAAACTCAGATGAAGATTAATGGATGACAGTGTTTTCTGATGAGCCACAGCACAGCCTGGATATTCTACCACACTCTGCTGACTGCACACTGATTATTTTTTACAGCCCTCACAGCCTTTGGATCAGCAATAGTGAAAACTCTGAGCTAGCCCCACTTTACTGACCCACTTTTATTTCCTGGTCCTTTTTTTTTNTTTTTTTTTTTTTTAATTAATGGGAAATTCTTGTTACTTTTTTACATATCTGCAGACTGATTTAATAGAAGATTTTTCCTCTACCTACAAACTAGAATTAGGTTTCCTCTTGAATGGATAGACCACAGGAGTCATCTGGTCTAACTCCTGGTCAAAACATGTTCAGTTGTGCAGCTGTTGTCAGAGATACACGCAATTAAACAGTAAAATAATTGTCTATATGTTTTTCTTCTACAGTTGACATAAAAATAATCTATAATCCCTTGAATAAAATGAAATAATCAGCTGCTTGCTATAATAGAAAATGTTTTGACCAAGCTCCTGAGTCCAGTCAGGTGAATGGAGTGAACAAAGTTCTGAATCTGGGTATCTGCTAAAAACTCTCCTTTATAATCATAGATCTGTTAATAATTCTGAAGGTCACTCTTAAGCCCAAATAGATGGGAAAACTATTAATCTGATAGAACTAAACCTATCATTATTGCTTTCATCAGTAAGAAGGTTATGGGATTTTAGATTTTTTTTTTTTGTTGTTATTGTAGATAACGGCTTTTAATTCTCGAGTAAAAAATAAAGGGAACTGTTTCAGAGAAGCTCTTGGTTTAGTTTTTTAATTTTGTCCTGTTTCTCTAGTTGAGTTGAAAATTCCTCAGGAAGGTGGTGGGTTCCTGTGGTTTTGTTTTGGTGTGTTTTGAGGTTTGTCTGTTTTTAACTATATGAACTCTTAATATAGATATAACTTACAGAGTACAGAAACTGCAGGCAGAGTAACTCAGGCACGTTGTGCTGACATGGCTGCAGATGGCAACTTCTGAAAGCCTTGGAGGCATGGGAGAATATCGAATCTAACTTGAAATGCATGTACTCAGGCCCTTGTTGCAGGGGTTCTGCAGCCTGTTTGTAGCCAGTGGTGCTGCTGTCACTTGTTTGTGAGAGCAGGCAGTGCCAGGGGTGGAGGCAGGGCATGGCCTTGCTCTCAGAGTCAGCAGCTCTGTGCAGTAATTGGAACGAAAGCAGCAATGTGCCCCTTCTGAGCAGCCTCACTGACACCTTCCAGAGGCATCTCAGGAGTCAGGGATTTTGGGCTTTGGCTCCTTGATGACGAATGTCTCACCAGTGGGGATGAGGGAAGAATCGATCATGCAGCCACCTGGATTTCAGGTGTGGGTCAGCTGCCAGTGGGTTGCAGTTCTTTGCAGGCTGTCCTTGGAATTATTGCATTGCAAAGCATGAAAAATTCTCACTGTGGAGTATGACATGAGCTTTACCTACTTCATTGGCTTTGTGTTGTTTGACTCACCATTTGCCATTTTTGGGCATGTATGCTCCTGGGACTTCATGATTGTAAGAAATATTGTTCAACTGTTTTTGCTGTTTTAATTTTGGTGCGTATATACATGAAAAAAGTGCCTAAAAAGTGATCAAGATTTGACATTGTATTTTTTGTCTGGGACTCTGAAGTTCTCCAGTTGTTTATAACTAAGTACAAGATGTTCATAACGTTGTGGGTTTTTCTTGTCTTTGTAATAGGTTTACTGTGAAGTATTATGAGATGTGTCATCTGGAGTTGTTATTTTTTTCTGCTACACATGTGGATAATGAAAGGACAGTCAAATTTTGTACAATTCTTGGCTTTCCACATCTGTGTCATTCCTTCCTTCCCCTTTACCTCATTTTTATCATTTTTTGCTGGAAAAATGGCTCTTATTCATGCTTTCTAAAGTTTTAGTTCATTGGAGTGTTTTAGCACAGAGGAAGATCTAGAAATATTACAGCAGGAAATAATGCATACATGTTACATTGCCTGTGCCCAAATGTATTTTAAAAAATGGAAACACAGCTGCTTCCATACTGAGTTAACCCATGGATTTCTCTTGGCTGTGGCAAACAGGTTACAATGTGGCCAAATAACACAGCTCACCTAAGAGTTTACAATTGTGGGATTTAGAAAATGCTATTAGGAATAGTTCATGGTGGACTTAGGGCAGAGGGATTCTGTTTTATACCCTGAAGCATGAGATTTAATTACTCTTACAAACATTGTCTTTGCTTACAAAGCTGCCACTGTTGTTTATCATCAGGAAATTATCCAACCCTTTTGAAAACACAGCTTTTATATTTGTCTCAATGAACTGTCACAGCAGTAGCTCCATAAATTAATTAAACACTGCCTTGGAAATTGGCTTCTTTTTTGGAGTTGCAAGTTTATCATGATTTCATAGAAGCAGATTTTTCACACCCAGGGAATAAAGTTCAAAAGAAATTGAATAGTTTAACTATGCCTTTCATTATTTTATTATACTTTTTTTCCCAGTTGATAAATTAATTGACCAATTACATGCATTAAGTGGGCTTCATCCTCCCATACCCCCTCTCATCCCCTCACCTTCTTTTTTGACCATTTCAGTCCAAATATACAAAAATTCTATCAATTATAATGATCTAGGGATCCATCTTAAATTGCTGTATTACTGATACTGTATTTATGATCAGAAAAAAGCATGTTCTTCTAAAGCTGGAACTTGAAAGTTAACCTTCAATCAAATTCAGCAAATTCACTGAGTTAATTAACATCATTCTAAACGTCTCCTGTTTGCGGATGCTGAAAGTTCCAAGTTGTGTGCTATTTTTGTTTGTTTTTCTCATGTTAGCATCAATTTCTATTTATGAGACAAGGTGTAGATTGTATCTGATAGCTATTTAGTGTTCCTGATAGTAACTGTACTGCATTTTTCTAAAATATTTTCAGATTAAGGGTGTGAGGAGAAGCTAGTAGGGCTTTTTGTGAGAGGGAAGTACATCACAATTAGAGTTAAGTACAATGAAGAAATTTAGGTGATAAGTAGATTCACAAAAAGAATTGAATCCACAACAGCAATGCAAAGAAATGGGTTTCAGCTGCATTGGTTCCTTCATTAGACTCTCCACATAGTTTGAAATGTACTGGCATGAAAAGGGAGGGGGAGTCAGAAGTGCTTGGGGGTTGGACAGAGGAAAGGAACATTCCCTCAGATTTATGGTCGCTTAATTCAAAATGGTCCCAGTATAAAAAGGCTTAATGTTAAAAAAATGTATGATGTCAAGATGATTATCTTCTGGTATTTAATGCTCCTTATTACTATTATACTTTTATGTCTTTAATGTCTTCTCTAGTGCCTTGAGCTTCATGTTTTTAAATTACCTGGGATTATTGTTAGTATAGATTTTCATGTAATTGTGATGACTGTTCACTCAGAGTGGCACTAAGCTTGAGGAAGACCTTCATCTGTCTTTCTTCCATATAATGAAATATGTACAAAAAACCATGTGTTTCTCTAGCAGGTGCTTTAACCCTTCCAAAAATGTCATAACAAAAATGCTTGAATGAGCTACTCAGCTTTTAGAAACTTAATTCCCTGATAAAATGACATGATAAATAGATCCCTGAATTTTAGGGTGGATGTATGAAATGGCACGTGGCAGTTTTGGAAGTAAAATCATGGCATTTACAGCCAGTGATCATCTTCCTGGAGGTTCCCTTTTAGCTGAACTGGTTTCCAACATAACTGATGTGATCAACAGATTCTTAAAGATTTCATTTTATTATGTTTTTCTTGTATCAACCTCATGAGGTGGCTGTTTGCTGTGACAGTGTTGGGTATCTATTGATTCCTGGATCTTACTGTGTGAGTCATCACTTTGTCTTGAAGAAATTGGGTTTATTTGTGGTTAATATTCTCTCTGATAACATTTCTTGGTTAATTTATTTTATCAGTAGTCTATAATGTCCAATAATCATCCATCTTGGCTGCTAAGTATATAATAATATGTGCATGTGACTACTGATAATTGCAGCATTACAGGATGCTGAAAAATGCAATTTCACCTAGCCAAGTTGGATATCAGATTATATGGGTTATTCTAGGGCTATTTCCTTTTCTCCATTTATTTTTTCCTAAATCACTGTTATTTTTCTTTCAGTAATCTAATGGCATAATTATTGCTTGATTCATAGCTTACTAAAGTCAATAGAAATATCCCTGTCATATTCAGTAGGTATTAGACTTTTTTAGCCTGAATTTGCTTCTTACATGCCAACTTTTTTGCTAAAATACTTTTTCATTTGTTCATGATGAACAGGCCAAATTCTTTACCTTCTTCCCCTTTCTCTTTGAATGTTAGGTTACAGTTCTGATTGAAAATCATGTCAAATCAGTTGAAAGACTGGTTGTTTTCTTTTGCTTGGAAGACGAAACAAAAAGGAAGCTTCCATCATTAAAGGAAATAAAATGCTAAAATAATAGAAGGAAAACATATGTTGACTAAAAATGTTAGTTTTCAACAAACAAATATTCATATGATTCATTGTAAAGGGACATTTTGAGGCTTCCAACAAATTTTCTGATCAACTGTCATTGAAATGTACTTTATTCATATGTTACATATTTTAGCTTATGTAGAGGAATATTTGGTAGTGAAAACATCTCTGGAATTGTTTCCCATAGGATGAAATATGGAAGGTCATACGATGTTGCCTCTGTGCAAATGATATTTCTGATCCTAGTTACTGTATTAGATTTGCAGAATAAAAAAAATAATACTGAGTCTGATATGGATTTAACACTTGTGTGTTTGCCATAAGTTGTTTTAGAGCCCAAATATTTATACTTGTGGTACTTTCTGGTTGACAGCTTTTCACAGAACTGATACCAGCATTTTACCTTGAGTGACATTTTTTTTGTCAGCATTTTTTTTGTTTCTTTGAAGGCAATCTAATTTGAAATTGCAGTTTTAAACAATATTCAGCTTAGAGTACTTGGTTCTCAGTGTTGCTTGGTAGACAATGTGCTGACTGTAGAAGCTGTTTTGTTTTTCTTCTTCAAAGTATTGTTATGAACAGAAACTTGTCAAAATAATGGTTAAGCAAAGAAAATACCATGATAATCTCTCCTTTTTTGTATGTGTACTTCAATTGTGGGTTAAAGCAGACAGAGAAGGAAGGTGGAATAAAATAGTCTTCAGCTAATATTTGTGTAGGTTTCAGGAATTGTTCTTTGAAGCATCATCTTTTTCCATGTTATTCTTCTTATCTTAGAGCTGCTGTTTTCCTTACTGGGAATCAGTACTCAAATACCTGAGAATGCATTTTACTCCTCATGTGCCGCCTGACAGTTTAACCAAGTGTTTATGTGCTCTTCACAGTGCTGTGAGGGAAGGAATTAGAAATATTTATCCTTCATGTGTTAACAGACAGGATGTCAAAGTGCTGTGTCTGTCCTGATCCATTCCCTGACTTCAGAGCAATATCATTGAGCTCAGTTTAGGTATTTCGTTTTTGTCCATCAGTTCTTAGGCAGACCTGATGCCATATTCAGAACACCAGTGTTTGTTCACCTCATTATTATTTGTCCGTTTTCAGAACGTCCCTTACCAGTTGTTCTAAGGTGATCATCAGAAACTGAACTGAATGGACAAAAGAATATTTCTAGAAGTATAGTTTTAGCTGTGAAGATTCCTGGTTAACTAGAAAGATTTAAGGTTGGAGTTTGTCGAAACAACCCAGTCTTATTCTCCTCCTTTAAAAAGCAAACAAACAAACAAAAAAAAAAAAACCACAACAAACTTTAAACTGTTAATTTCTGGTGTATGCAGAACAAATTTATGGCACTATAGCATTTGCTTTGCCTGTTTTACTTTTATATGTAAAATCTGGTCGTGTGTTCCACAGAGTTCACTTTCATAACACAGTTAATAAATTATTCAGTCATTCTGACTAAACTTGTAGTCAGGCACTGTTTTTGCTTTGCCAGTGGTACTGGCTGTAGTCATTTGACAATCTGATTGTGCTCTTTCCATGCTTTCCCAGTTGTAATCATATAAAATTGTAAAAACAACAAGAGAATTTGCTGAATGAAATGTTAATGAGTATGAATAGAAATATCAAAAGGTAGCCTATTTTCTGGTGCTAAAGCATTTTTTTTCATTCAAATGATATATTGGTCTTGTGAGAAGACAGTATTTGTTTTATGTTTAAAATGATGAAGGAATGGGAAAGTTAGCTTTTGACATGGTAAAAGCATAACAAAAGATCTCTGAAACACAACTGGACAAAATAATGTTGTAAAAGATGATTTTTTGACACTCTTGGAGCTCATCAATCCAAAGTATTGTTTTCCTTTTTTTAAGTAATTCTAACATGCAGGTTCTTTGCCACTGCTTAGTTGTAAATCTAATAATATGATTGAAATTGCTCGATAATCTTCTGTCTTGAGCTTTTCCTCATTTCTGATTCATTGTGTCTATTATTAAACCCAGCTGTTGATGCTTTTGAACAAACTGATTTCTGAATTAACTCTGCATTGTGTTCTATAATAATGCCACTTCTGAATTATCATGGGCTGCTCCCAATTTACTTTTAGATAATTAAAGGCCGTCTTTATTTCTATCCAAGTTGCCTGTTTTATTTCCCAGAACACAAGGATGTGATTTCATTCATGCTGCTCTAGGGGATCTGAAGTTGATAATCATTTTTCTACATCTGCCCTCATCAGTGTCATCTTCCAATATCTGATGCTCCAGCATTTTTCCTTGGCTTTACTCATTAGCATTCACAGAGTTGGTGCTATGTTGTGCTAGTCTGCCGCAAGCCATTCCCTATTGTTTTCCTGAGAAGTCTGTAGAGGACCTGTGGAATATTCTTATTTCTAGAGTACATTCCTCTTATTATTACCTTTTGTTCCCATAAACTCTTCTTTTCCATTCAAAATTAGTGTTACATTAAAATCATGCATTACTTGAATATTTAAATAGATTTTGTCATTGGGCTCTTTGTAGTATCTCTCATGTATGGTGCATATATTAATTACTAAATTAACTTGAAGAACTTTAAAATTAAAACTTCAATATAATATGTTTTGGATAACTGATTCATATGCTTCTTAGCTCTGCAAATAAAAATTGTATCTTTTTCTTACTTTAACAAAAAATTAGTAAAGCCAACCAAACACAAAAAAACCTTCAACCAGGATGGACTTCAAACAAAAATACTGACCTGTGACATGTTTCAATACAAGGTCATACATAATATTTAACTTCTTTCTTTCATCAAAACATGTCATTGCTAAATGCAATAGGAAGAGTCTCTCACAAAAACTAAAAATTAAAAAAAAAAGGATGGAAATGTAAAGGATTTGTGGTCAACCCCCATTACAGTTTAAAAGTATTATCCTGTTTATCCCCACTGAAGTTCATTTTAGGACATTCTAGGTGCTTAATAGTCTTTTTAAAATTAGTGTTGACCTCAATTTGTTAGAGTTGTATATATTTCCCCTTGGCAAGAGGAAGAATTTTAATCTGATCCTACAGCTTTTTCCCTTGCTGACGTAAAATTCTTCTCCATTTGCTAATTGAGATCTTTGTGGACTTTTTTTTTTCCAGTTCTTATTCTTTTGAGGGATTCTTGTGGTAGTTTTCAGTGTAGCAGTAAACCTGAGCAATGGCACTGTCAAACAATGATCTTCACTTTACTAATCCATAGGATTAATAAAACAGGGTGAGAATTTGGTGTCCAGGGTGTAGCTATTTACTTAAAAACATAGTGGCAAGATCTTTCATGGTAGTGTTGTCTTCACAGAGCAAGTGCTTTTACCTTCTTGATTTTAAAGCTTGGGTTCGATGATCTGAGAGGTCTTTTCCAACCTAAATGGTTCTGTAGTTTCACATAGCTGTGTATGAGTGGGTTAAACCCTTGCACTACTTACCAGTGGGTTTTCTGTTTATTTCCTTTCTTTTTAGGTAGGACTTTCCTCTATTATCCCTCAAGAGGTAGCACTGTTAGGATGCTGAGTAAAATTTTCAGACGAGTGCCGAGTCCCGCTTAACAAAAACATGCATCGTATTTATGGTGTGTCAAATTACTGTTCTGAGAGCAGACCTTTTAGGTTGCATTCAGCCTTTAATTTGACTGAATTTAAATGGCATAAAACGCCTTTTAGTCGGAACTTGGCTTGCATATTACATTTCTCATCTCAATGGAAAACATTCAGATGCAAATACGGTTTGTTTGGACTGAGTACAAATGCCACTATCATGACTGATGAAGGCTTTTGATCACACATCTACAAACTGAAACCTTAAAAAGGAAGAGGCTATTTGGACTGGTATCTGCAGTGCCATGAATTATTTAGTTCCCATTATTCATAAATCTCTTTGAAGAGAAGGTGTATGAGGTTTTTAAGGAGGAGTAGTCATAGTTGTGTTGCCAGTTTCTATTTGTGCTGCGACTGACTGCGTGTGCAAACTTCTTCTAAACTGCAAGGATTGTGCTGAAAGGGAAAGAGTTGTGTGGATGAAATGATCAGGCATGGCCCTGAAAGGCTTCTTTGGTTTCCTGGGATAACAGTAGGGATGTTCTGTTGTTCCTGCCTGCTTTGGTGGGCTCCAAGAGGTGTGCAAGGCAAGAACCTGGCAATATCAGCTGCTGAGCTATGCACTTAGCTGCTCAAGACCTGGTTGACTCTTGCAGGGCACATGTTCACAGCTGGAGTTTGTTCTCTGCTCATTCACTGAACTGCACATGTCTTTGGGCTGTGCACTGACAGCCAGGCAAAAATATCAACACTGCCCTCCTTTTTGCATTCTTTTGCTCAGTACATTTAATTCTGCAATGTCTGTGTTACTAATGGGTGGCTCTCCAAAATATTTCCTCCCTTTCCAGTGATGATTGAGGCTAAACACTGTATGTAAGCTCTGTGCTGCTCCAAAAGGGAGTCTGTGTGCTTCCTTAGCTCAGTGTTATTTTGTAATAATGTTGTCTAGAAGATGCATGTTGGCAGAGATGTCAAGGAACGAGTTAGAAATACCCAATAGTGACTTGTTTATTTGCCTTGCAGACTAGTTTGGTGTCTGAGGGAGTGAGGGATATGGGGTGTGTGTGTGTGTCTGTCTGTTTTTGGGACTTGTTTATTTGTTTTTCAGTAGGATTTCAGACTGCATTACTGAGGAATACCTTGAGTAATGATTTGTCTGGCAAATGTCCTTCCAGGACCTTACATTACAAAACTCACATTTGGGAGTCAAAGTACTGTCAAGGCTCAACATGCAGCTGCTGTACAGTTCAGAAATGTGCACAGTTCACAAATCATTTCTTTACCATGACACAATCATCATTGTAGGAGTAGTAAGAATGGTTTAGTTCTTAAGTCTTAATTAAGAGGATTACCTGAAGAATCACATAATTTTCTGTAAATAATCACTCTGATTATACTTAGTCTTTAATTTCCTAAAATGCTATTTTTTTCTGATATTATTCAGAAGTTTCTCAGAATTATTCCATCTTACCATCTTTCAACAGTATCATTTTTTATTTTCAATTGGCTGCACACATTTCTTTTATACCTTCCTTTTTTTTTAATTTTTCTTGTTGACTTTGAAGAACTGGTCTTTTTGGTCATCTGTAATTTTCAACTGAGTATATGAACTCAACACCTGTCCTAGATCCTGTGCTGCAGACAAGCCACAATCCTTCAGTCTTTTCTTTTTAATTCCACCAAAGCAGCAGAACTTGCAGAACAATTTTTTTTTTCTCCCTTCATTTACTTCTAGCAGTCACTCAGAAGTTCTTGTTTGGTGCTGCATCTACAGTGGTCCATGGACCATTATTGATGGGTCTGTGCTGGTTGGACTTTCACTGTGAATGCACTCCCTGCTAAAGATCTGCTCTAATAAAGTTCTTCTTTTGGTGACTCTCAGGCAAAACTGGAATGTTCATGAAATGTATCTGGTCTGGTTTTGAGCTATGGCCAATGTGTACATCTGCTGTAAACATGGATCAGTTCTTAAATGATTCTTGCCTACAAACAATTTCAGTACAGTGGCAGCATAATTCGAGGAGGAATAGAAATGTGTTTAATGCTCAGATTGACTCAAAATGGGGCTCATGTCAATATTAGAAGTATAATATTTGGAACAATGATAGCTTGTTTTGAAACTTTCATTTCTAGGCTTTCTAAACAATGTTTGAAATTGGGGATTTAATACTGGGTTGTTTTTTTTCTGTCTGAAAAACATAATGCCTGTTCTCTATGTTTTCATATTCCTAATATCCAGGTATATGCTTGTAGATTCTAGCATTCATTCCTCCATCTCATTGTAATTATTGGCTTGTGTTTCTTTATATAAAAAAAACTGTGGGGGTGGGCATGAAATCTTCAGCCTGGAATTGTGAATTGTTTCAATTTATGAATTTTCAGCTCTATTTTTCATAACTGTGAGAAAATTGTAGAATAGCTGACTAAAGTATTCATGTGTGTACATTTGTCATGGGTTTGTTCGAAACCGGGCAGAAACACCATTTAATGTAGCGGTTTCACATTCACCTGCTTGCCTGCTCACACCAGGCGAGGGTGTAGTGTAGTGGTTTTATGAGAATAAGGATTAAGAGAAATGCAAAACAGGCCTAAACTTCAAAGATAAAAATAGTTTATTAACAAAAGACAACAGAATCAAAATCAACCCCCAGGTGGTTTCTTCTTCTTCCCCCCAGCCCCTCACTCATGATGGTTCCTTTTCTCCCACCTCATTTATCTTCCTTTACCACCATCCTTCTCACCAACAACACAGAGAAACAAACTTAGAAAACCCCTGGTCAATTTACCACTCTTGAAATAGGCTTTCATCAGTCCAATTGGAAGAAGAGTCTCTCTTGTCTCACCATGGAGATTTTTTCCCACAAGAAGCATAAGTCTCTTGTAGAATCCATATCACTGTGAACTCCCGCCCAGAAAGGATATTAGTTCACATGTGACACAAGTCTTCCCCTGGTTACAGCTTTTCCCACAACTGTCATCCAAGGGCTCACTCATATACTATGGGGTGGAGTTTTAAGGATGAGTTGTCCTGGTAGGAAAGCAAAGGTCTTCTCTCTCTGGAAGCAAGGTTTCTCATTCCTGGAACAAGGGGTCTTCTTC
>VZTR01018494.1:0-16734 GCA_013400775.1 Chaetops frenatus | reverse complement strand
TGTATATATATATATATATATATATATAAAGAGTATAAAGTGAGTTACAATTTAAATGTAACAGAGTCTGTCTGCCTCCCTCATTGGCAGTAAAGGAATCTGTTATGATCTTGACTTAGGGTTATTCCTGATTAAATTGGCTTTAAGATGCCTTCTCCATGCTTGGGGCAGAAAAGAGGCCTTTTAATGTCTTAGAATTTCACAAGTTGGATGTTTCTTTTCTAATATCTCAAGTTACTTCCTAGGAGAACAGATTCTGTATTTTCCTGGGTTTTTTTCAGGAGGCAGGGTTGTCCAAACCCTTTCCCTGGATTCTGGTCAAAGCCTGTCACAGAAAAGAAGGTGAAACGAGAGCTTGATATACCTGAGGCCTGTGTGAAAGGTGATGGCAGGAAAGAGCTCCTGAAAGGAGGAAGATGACACTGAATTAAGTGGGAAAGGATTTTTAATTAAATGGTTATAGACATTTTACACATCAATTAAACCATATTTCTAGTGCCCAGATCTTCCAGCTTCCATAGTGATTTGAATTACAGAACTTTTTCTGGTAAGCCATCCCCTTGCCTCCCACTGCCAGGGATTTTTTGTGGGCTTTTTTTTTTTTCATTTTCAGTATTCTGTCACTTGTATTATTCAAATATTAAGGCCTTGTGGCTAAAGAGATCTCAGCAATGGAACTTGCTGGGCTGTTCACAGCAAATTATTTTACTAACACATTGTTTCCCTGTTTCTCTCTGCTCTGTTTCCTTGAGTGTGTGACGTGAGCTTCTATTAGACATAAATAGTGTATCCTGGGGGAGCATAATAGAAAAACACAAAACACCAGTCAATCCTGAAACATTTTGCAGCCATGCTCAAGATGTGTGTGGGAGAAGTGGGGATTCTTAGAAAAGAAGCTGCTGTGCTGGAGGAGACATCTGGGCTGGTGTCAGGAGGATGCCAAGTGAAGGACAGACAAGGCTTCTCAACTTGTGGCTTGTGATTTAAATTAGCTATTTAGACTTAAAACCTGTTGAGCTTTGTGTTTCAGCCATTGCTGTTCCCTTATCTACAGGACAGCAGTGATTAGGCTTTGCATGGCTGTTGGGTGCATTACAGTGTGAGTTTGCTTTTTCTCTAAGTCAGTGTGAAACTAAGCAGAATTTTTTTCAGATCCTGAACTCTGTGAGCCTCCAAAATGCACAGAAGCTGCCCTAGATACTTGTAGATTCCTTCTTGAACAGCCGCTGAGGGAGACTTGGGCAGCCCAGGAAGCCTAGGAAATAGATATCAAACAGAAGCTGAAGAGAAGCAGTACCTCCAACTTATTTTATTTTCCATTGATTTAAATTTTCTATCAGAAAGTAATGATCACAGTGTTTTCTAGTGGGGATTGACATCTATTTTTCTAAGAATAAAGGGCAAAAATGACATTTGGATTCCAGAAGAAATGTCATTTAGCTGTGTCAAGGAAAGTATCTGGGACTCTAATGACCTACTTTGCTGTTAAGTCTCTAGGCCATTGCTGAAGTTAGGAGCATAGGGAAAATACATTTTATCTTCAAAGACTGCAAGATGAGGTTTATAACTTTCTTAAAGAGAAAAAAAAATGAATCCTCTCTCCTGAACTGAGACAGATAAAGTTTCAGCCCAAGATGGATATTTTTCCCTGAAGATTTGAAAATTCAACCACCCACTTTAAATGAGAAGTTAGAAAAAAATACAGTGTATTCAGTCTGAAAAGAAGGTGAAATTTATAAACTTTTAATTCTGTATAGGTCTAAATAAATAGAAAAGGCTTTGGACAACACAAATAGCACAAGGACTGAAAAATACTTTCATATATCCATGGGTCCTGAGGGTCCTGAGAGATGAAGTGGCCAAGTCGTTATATTTTAAAAGTTGTGGCAAGGTGAAGTTCACACTGGCTGCAAAAAAGGAAATATAACCCTCATTTTTAGAAAAGAAAGGGGAAGACCTGTTAGGCTTTAATCTGAAAGAGGGTAGTTTTAGATTCGATGTTGGGAGGATGTTCTTTACTGTCAGAGGGAAGCTGTGGATGTTCCGTCGCTGGAAGTGTCCAAGCCCAGGCTGGATGGGACTTTGAGCAACCTGGTCTGGTGGGAGGTGTCCCTGCCTGTGGCAGGGCTGTTGGAACCAGATGATCTCTTTAAAGGTCCCTTCCAACCCAAACCATTCTGTGGTATGATTTTATGATCTATTAATTGGAATCAGAACCGCTTTTGAGTATCTGGGGGGAAATTGCACTTGGTGTTTTCCTGATGTACCAGATTAAGGCAGGTTGAGTATCGAGTGTATTTCACCATGTTTTCAGCTGAATCTGACAGCTTGCCTACAGACTTTCACCCCTCTGCTTTAGGAAATAATAAACTGCTCACAACCATGATTCCACACATGTATCAGGTAGCCAAGCAGGCTCACAATGACTCTGCACGTGGGGGTTTCAGATTGGTCTCCCAGTCTTCTGGAACGAGGCAGATGACAGACTGCTGTCTCCTTATGTGCTTCTGATTTGGATGGGAAAACCTGCACTTGGTTTTGATTGTGCCTGCTAAAAATCCCTGCTCTCGCTTCAATTTGTGGAGTTCAGTGAGGCAACCAGAGAGAGATGCTAACTTTAGGTGTTGAATCAGAAGTAGTACAGCTAGGGCAGAGCTGTGCAGCAGAGCAGCCTAGGCACATGGATGGAAGGGGAGCAGATGGCTTCTGGATCTCACTGCCTTGGAGCTGGGAAGAGCTGATGCATTGTGCCTCTCTGGGCCACATAGATAATTCCCCACTCTTCACCACTATTTCAGATTCTTTGAGTGAACCTGTTGTGAAACCATCCTTATTTTGAAAGAAGCAAAAGCTTTTTTGTTTTTTTTTTGTTTTAAAATTAACTGTTCACAATGGAGGAAGTATTCCAATTGACATACCATGCTGGATCTTGAATTCTCAAAAACCTTTTCCTGTTCAGTGCATCACTGCAATCAGTACTTCAAAGCTTTGTGTAGCTGCATCACTGCAAGAAGAAAAATGTGGTGAGGGGGAAGTAGGTGAGAATACAAAAAAAGAAATGGAACGAGGTGGAGAGGACAATAATTTTACCTGACTTTCTCAGTATATTCATTTTTGTTCTAGTGGCAATCACTCTTCACAAAATGTTGGACCTGAGTAAAAGGAAAAAGGAGAAAAGTAATACTTTTGTCTCCCACTTAGTCAATGGTTCTCAAGCCCTCCTGTACATGAACTCCAGCACCTTAGCATAGTTTTGCTGGATCTTCCTGCATAATTCATCATAAAAGAACATGAGGCATTCAGCAGTCAGTGCTCATTCAGAGGTGTTCTGCATTACTAGCAGCACTGGTAAATATGCCTGCTCCATACATAATTTATGGTTCTCAGCAGAGATAGTTTTATGCTTCATAATAGGCGAGCTTTGATCCCCTAAGATTTGTTTGTTCAACTTAGGGGATGGGTGCAAAACAAAGATTTTAAAATCTCTTTCTTGCATTGCTTGTTTCAACAGTTGTCATTTCCCCATCCTGTTAACAAGGTTGAAATTGTTTCTGACCCACTTTTGGGGAAATGAGCCTTCCTGTAATGGATTTTGTGTGTAAGACTTTTTATTAGCCAATTCCCTCCACACACAACTTGAAGTAGAATGAAAATTGGTTTAGAAACCTTAGTATAGTCTATTTGATGCTTCTGCTTAAAGAGTTTATTGCTATTTCTTGTGACCTGTTGGAGGAAAAGGTAGATAGACCTTGTGTTCCCTGAATCCCTCTTTTAGTGCTGTGATACAGCTTACTATCTATCTATAAATGTGTAAATGAATGTGTTGGAAGTCATTGAGATGATTCCATTCTTCAAATTCAGTAAGATGTCAAGGTGAAAAAAAAAAAAAAGTTTATAATGCTTCCATTTCCAGAAGAATTTCAAAACAAAATAACAACCTACTATGAATTTCTAAATCAAAATTTTCATTGTTTCTCTCTCCATTTTAAAGAGTGCAATTTTTTTTTAATAGAATATCATCAGAATTGATGCATTTCTGTGACATGTATCAATTTGTCAGTTAAGCATTTTCTGATGGGGTTTCTTCTTTCGTCTTTCTCCTGCTTGATGCAATTTTCCCTGTCCTGTTCTCTGTTTTGTTTGGTTGGGTTTTTCCCCAGTGATTGCTATACTTTAACCTATTATCATTCTTTGTTTTTAAAAGCCTTGTTCACATCTAGGCTATTTCAGCCACAAAATTTCAGAAAGGCTAAGTGATTTTCATTTTTTTCAGGAAATACCAAGATCTTCCCTTTGGAAAATAGGTCTCTTTTATACATGTCAAGTAAGGCACGTAAAGACTGATTAAAAATTGCTTGTCACTGTTCAGGCTTCTTGTCATGAGTTTTTTTCTCGAGTTTCCCAATGTTTCAGCCCTTTGCAGGTGTCTGCCCAAAGCAATGATTTAAATATTCTCTCTCTCTGCAGTTGTTGAGAAAAATGGTTTTTCTGTTTTTCTGCCCACTTCACCAGTATTATCACTCTTTCTGCACCAGATTCCAGTTGTGTAGTGTCATCTGCAAGGCATGACACCATTTTAGTCCTTCCTTCCTTTCTGCCATTACACTTCAGTGTTTTAAATGTTGAGGGTTTTTTTTATGTAATGTGAATTCTTGGCTGTTTTTAATGATACAAAATGAAGCCTACATATACACCATAAATTCAAGATGGAGAATGGGGTAGAAGAAGCTCTTTTACCATCTCTTTGACTTATCTTCTGGAGTAATTAATCTGTACATGATCACACCACCAGCAAAGTCTTTTTCTGACTTTTTAGGAGTGTTTTTGCTTAGAGAATGGGCATAGGTTTTCTATGTCATCTTTAATAGCACAGTCACACTAGAAAAGCTGCCTTCTACTTCTTACCTCCATTTGCTCTTCTAATACTTTTGTTCGAGTCATCTGTTTAAGTATATGAAGGAGAACAAATAAGAAATTTAATTTCTTGTCTGGCAGAGCTAGCAAACGCTGCTTGCAGCAGTGAGGGGGAGTAGTCAGCTTCTCATTGTACAACTGTGTGGAAACAGATGTTGAGAGATGTCGTGATCTATTTCATGAAACGTCTACAGTCTCTTTATTTTTGGAGTGAAGATTTGATTTAATCTCTCTCTTGCACTAATACCTGTGTTGGCATTTTTTCATGCAGAGAGTGCTGCACGGCCTCCGAGGGCTTTCTGCAAGCACTGGGTTTGCCCTACATTTTGTTCCAATCTATCAGAACAGAACTTCCCATATCCAAACAAATGTGATGTTGCTTCGGGGAGGGAGAGGGGCTGCTGGCTTTGTTGATTTTTTTGGTTTGTTTTTCTTTTCTTTGTTCCCCCTGATGTTGACCTTCTGTAAGTGAAGCCTGAAGCAAGAGTATTTGTAGCACCAGTAGTTAGAGCAGTCAAAAGCAAGTGAGTTTTCTGTATCATTGTACTGGTTCTCAAATATAGACTGGGATAGAACTTCTGGGCTTTTCCTTGCCCTTGTAGCAGCATCTTAGTGCATTTGGTGTGGCTTTTGGAACAAAAGAATCAAATTGCAGCAGCGTTACAACGTGCAATTGTTTCTTTCATGTTTTCATTTGTATCTGAAGAAGAAAGTTCTTACCTCTTGCTGTTCTGTGACAAGTCTTCTGTTGTTTGGTGTTGCAGTTGTTTTCTTAATTGAAGCTCCAGGTCTCAGAATTCCTGGATTGTATATTTTTTCCCCAAATGGCACTGCATAAAAAATTGGAAATATTTATGCAAATTCAAAATAATAATTTTATTGGTTGGGTTTCTCGCCTTACTTTTGTCCTTTCTTAGAGCAGATTCATTTACTTAATTTTTTTTTTTTTTTTTAATATAGTATATTTGGATGTTCTACCTGTTTTAAAGTTAAGTTGGGTAAAACAGAAATACTCCTTATGGGCCAGTGCCAGTCTATAAGAACTGTATATAAATGCTTCTTATTGGAAACATAGGCAGGGTCTAGTTTTGTTTTTTTATTCCCCTCTTATCCCAACTCAAAGCCATTAAAATCTATTTTTGCAGAGGACATCTTCTAAGAACCTGGATATATCCCTAGAAAAGAAAGTTTCCATGCATGGGGAATGAGATGCTCTAGCTACAGTGAATTTATTATTTTGAAATAATTGCCCAGAAGCAGTGTAAATAATGTTAGAGTCTTTCAGTGCAACAGACACTGCAATGCTGGCTTGTTTGGAGATCATAACAGTTACCTTCATTTTTGTTTTCCATGAGAACACAGGGCCAGAATTATGTTTAACTAAAAGCCAACCAATTATTCTTGGTGTTTTAAATATGTAAACTTCCTTTTTGAAATGTTATTGCAAGTTGTTTCTGTAAGTGACTTTAGTGTAGTGTTTAGGAGAACTCTGGCTGAGTTTTGACTCATCTTGTGTAGTCCTACTGCATTGCTATTCAGCCCCGTGCATCTGTTTGCATATAAGTATTGCTTGCACACATGAAATCACAAATATTTGGTTCAGTAATGATTTTCTTTCTCACAAGCTGGTATCAGAGAAGTTCTTCCCAGTCTTCATGGCTTGGGTTGCTCTGATTCAGCTGTTTGCCATCCAGCCTGGGACAGCTGAAAGTCAGTCCTGTCACAGAATCAGTTCAGAGTCTGGCCAGCCTGACAGCTGGAGTGGTACAGCAGCACACAGGGGGAGGGAAGCAGCGTTTGGCAAGGGAAATAAGCAGCTGGAGGAAAGGAAAGCAGCAGAGATATTCTAGACCAGGGGAAGGTAGAGTTACCAATCCAAAGCTCTCATACAGGAGGAGGAGCATGCCTGACAAAAGGCTTCAAGGCAACTGCTTTCCATGGCAGAAAGTATAAATTCTAAATGGGAGGATGTCTAAATTAGACATGACTTAATTATACATCAAAATAATTGAGAAGATTAAGTTTTCTTCTATGCCCCTGATTTTTTTAGATGAGGTTTATTTTACAGCAAGCTACACTTCTGACTTTTGACTTGTATTGGCATTACTGTTCTGATAAATCCATTTTCATCATTCTGGGAGAACTGAAGAATGGAAAGTCCACCAAATGCTGCAAGAAAGATTTATAAGTGCATGTAATAGCCTGTAATTCCATGGTGCTCAGGAGAACTCGCTCAGGCTTTTTATACAGTGCATGATGGTAAAAGATGTCTTCACTGCTGTCATTCTTTCTGTTCCTTTGATTCTCAGAGTCAAGCAGAAGGAGCAACATCTAAAAGTGAGTAAAACAGCACTTGAAAGCTAGGTTTTTGCTAAGGGTTTGGAAAGAATTTGTTATGGATTTTCTGTACCGTCTCGTAGTGGGGACACATAACTATTGAAATTAAGATGAAAAAAACAGCATAACAATGTTGTAGATGACAGTGATCTCTATTCCACAACTGCCTGGCCCAAAGGAGAGATATGGAAGATATACACTGGTGATAGAACTTCACGTACCTCAGTCATTCAGCTGGTATGATTTTTTGCTTGTGGTTCTGTGAAAAAAACTCAGGAGGATCAGTAAAAATTATGGCAACACTGTGAATTGGGGTATCATGTGGAGATACCTGTGCTTGCTCTAGGTCAGAAATGGAGAAACAGTCTAAAGGAACCCTTGTAGGAGTTGTCCTGTGGCTACTTCCCACTGCTTGTTTTGAAGAGAAAGCACTAAGCACTGGGCTACAGACTGAAAAGAATAAAAAGACTCCAAGTGTGACAGATGCCTCGAGGCTGAGTATTGACTGAGAAGAGATTTGAGTCATGGGCAAAGTCACCTTTTCTGCTGTTTCATGTGCTCAGAGATGTAGAACTTCATACACTTTTTTAAAACTGTATGACTTCATCACAGAAAATCCCCACTACATCATCATCATCATCAGCTCGATGTTGTGGCAGAAACAGACTTGGAACAGAGAAAATCTCTGTGAAAGCTATGAAACAGTGTCTGTGAGAAATCCTCGTAGATTGAACCAGAACAATCCATCTTTTTGCCTTTCTGAATTATTGGAGTCTATGTTGTGTCATGTTGAACTCAACAGTGACAGCTCCCCTTTCCACATGAAACATTTTTCAATTCTTTATAATCTTAGCTAACTACTCCACAACAAAACTAATCACTCTATAGGGGCTGCAAAGGAGTCTGCATCTACAAACATGGGGATGTGTGTGGGTATAAAATCTGCAGTAGCAGTGTTAATAGAGCACATTGTGTTCTAAGCACTTGCTCGTTTGCTTTGTCAGTGTTCATAAACAAGTGCACGGTCTTGCGAATACAGAGATCTTGATACTCAAAACAAAGACACTTGGTGAAAGGGATCAGTTCTCTTGCCTTCCTCTCATGTATGGTGTTTCAAGCAGGGATTCTGATAGCTCTGTGGAAGAATGCCAAGAATGGGATGCTTAGTGCAAACAGAAAGGAAAAAAAAACTAGTTGAATATAAGCAGGCAACAAGACGTAAAAATATTCATGTTGCGTTTTCTTCTCTGCAGGTTTAAAAAACTAACAAAGGCCAGCTGGGGGAAAAGAAAATAAATACTTATTTTACTCAAATACAGGACAGGCTGTGATTGAAAGTCACTGAAATTACTTTGCTCATTCTGAAGGCCTAAACTCAAGAGCTGTTGTATGCAATGTATTTTCAAAACTTACTTTAAAATTCCTAAGTTCAGAAACTCCCATTTAACTTACATTACTCCACTGCAAAACACAGTAATTCACTGTAACGCTCTTTCATTTCTTCACCTGAGAAATACACTCTGCTGCCTTGAAAAAGTCTTGTTATCTCAATCTGTCCAACAGATGTTAGTCATTGTCTCCTCCTCCCCTCTCCTGCCCTCCCCTGATATGCAAATACGGTCTTTGACATTTATATTTCCCTAATGGGGAAATATATTTCCCTGTTTAGAGTAGATGTTGTAACTGTTTAAAAAAAAAAAAAAAAATCTCTATAACTAAGCCAGCGTATAAGTTTAATAAATTTTATCAGACATCCTCTTCTGCCATGTAATTAATTCCTTACTGAGTGGGTGACTTATGTTTTGTAAGCCCCTACATTTTACAAATGAACTTGTAATGTACTCGAATTTTTAATTCGTGTTAAAGCTCTGTTTGCTTTTTGTTCTTATGAATAAACCCGCCACCTCTCAATCCTGTTGGATTTAACACGGGATAGAACGGGCTGCAGGAAGAAGCCCCTGACCATGGCACGCATTCGTGGAGCTCACCAACTGCACACTGACAGCTCTCCACTAAGAGACCAAATTGAGAGGCCCCTTTTTTCTTTCCATGTCCTAATTGCCTGACAGCGTTTTTGTGAGGTTTTTTTGGAATATTCCATCCCTGGGGGTGATTAAGGCAATGGCAAGGCCTGTGGCTGCCCCGTGTGTTCCTCCCGTGGGTGTTGCCGCTTCTGACTCCTCAAGGAGGACGGGGCTGCTCACCCTCTCTGGCTGAGTCGTTTCCCTTCCTGCAGCAGGTTTTAGTGAACCCAGAGTTTCATTTTGGTCAGGGCAGGTGAGTTGTGGCTGTGGTTCAGGTAATACCCACCTGTGTGGGTGTGTCAGCCGAGTTGAAAGCTGGTTCCAGAGATCTGTGTCGCCCAGGCAGCCAGCCCTCAGCCCCACTGCACCTTTGGGATCTGTTACCCGGTCACTCCGCAGCTGGGAGTCACCTCACGGGGCCAGAAAGGCAGCGAGTTCTCACTCCTGCCTGCTGGCCGTGACAAAATAATGGTGTGATTTAATCCTGGAAAGTAGCACGTCTGTACCAATTTATTATCTAAAATGCAGGAGGTGAGGTCATGTCAGTGTGACCAGGAAACAGAATTTTTGTCTGTCCTGCAGATTTGACCGGAGCAGACATTTCCTCAACCACAAAGAGAGTTAAGTGGTTTTTTTTTCCTCTTTTCTAGAAGACAACATTATGTCAGGTACCAAATAAACTTCATAATAATTCACTAAATTATAAAATAAAAGGCTTCAACTAAGATACTCTTACAGCCAAGTAGGGAATGTAGTCAACCATTACTGACATTGATTCACTGACCTAGAAAATTACTTTAATGCAGATATCAATATACTTGCTCATTTCTTATATTTCAGTGATTTGGAAAAAAATTATTATTTTGCAAAACTTTTATTGCTGAGAGCCCTTGTGGATCACGTTATAAAATCCACTAAAACTTTTCTATGCTAAATCAATTATAGAGTCATTGTAGCCTCTTAGGTTAACCTTTTTTAATATATATACATTTTTTAAGTTGAATTTAACTGTGCAGATATGAGAGTATTTATATGGAGCTGATTAATTTGATTCTTTGCCTTTTGAATACAGTTAATTTAACTGTGATTCTCATTTCAGATCTGTAAGGGACTCTGTGCAAGAGGACATACCTAAATATGATTTTAAGGAAGACAAAAAAATTTCCTAAGAAAAATGCGATTTTCTAATTGAAAGTAATTGGTGAATAAAGTTATTCTGTCAGCCTGTTGGGCAGAAATTAGGCTTTTTTTGTTAAAAACAGACAAAGGTTTCAGCCCAGGTGACACTGAAGCTAATGATAATACTTCTTGTGGAAATTCAGAAGTCGCTTCTAAGTTTCTGGTTCTGCCACTGGCTTCACACAGGTGCCCCTGTCCTGTCCCTTTTTGTGCTTTCTGAGGAGCCAGAATTTAATTGGCTCATGAGAGAGGAATAATGAATGCCTATATCTAAAAATATGTTTCATCAACACATATAGTAAAGAAATTTGGAAAATGTTTTTTGGCTGATCCCTATTGTCAAACCAAATTATTACCTTTAAGAGAAGTAAAGGCAAGAATTTCAGGCAAATATGATATTTGGGTTGAGGCTTTTTATTCATAGACAACTAGAAATGAGAGAGTCCATGTTGAATTCTCACAAATAAAAGGGATCCAAAGGTCACAATAAAAAAAAGAGACAGATTCTAGAATAAGAACGTAGAGATTTTGAATAAGACACTGTTCCTACCACCCACTGTGAAAGTGAGGTCAAGTGATGCAAAAATAATTTTTCAAAAAGCAGTTTTTGAGGACAGCTAGAGAATTCAGGAATATAATTTCCTTTAAATTACCATGGAATCATAGAAATACAGAATGGTTTGCATTCAAAGAGACCTTAGAGTTCAGCCAGTTCCAACCCCCTGCCATGGGCAGGGACACTTTTCACTAGACCAGGTTGCTCAAAGCCCCACCCAGCCTGGCCTTGAACACTTCTAGGGACAGGGCATCCGCAGCTTCTCTGGGCAACCTGTGCCATATTTTAAATTCAATTTTTTAAAAATTGATTTGTTCTTGTCCTAAATCCCCCTAACATTGTCCATTTTCACAGTCTGTGCAGTCTGTTAGGGGCACGATGCTGAATGCAACTTGCATTTAGGCATTTTTGCCTTTATATTGGCAGGGAAGTAGAAATCCAGCATACTAATGTATCTTTCTGATTAATATCTGTGTATTAACCTAAGGTTCAAGAGCACAACAGAGGAAGTTTAGGGATGTGTTTTAAAGAACCCAGGTTGATGTTTGGCTACACGTGAGAGGCATGGCATTTTTAAATAACCCCCTTAGAGAGGACTGGAAAAAAATACAATCATTATACAGCACCACGCTCAGCGGAGCCACAGCAGCTTTTTCCTGTCTCTGCTGCTACATGGCACACATCCAGATTTCTGCTGTACTAACATTTGCTCCTGGGAGGAGATGAAGAAAAAAGGGTCCATAAGGTTTCCATTGGCCTAGACAACTGAAGCATCTGCTAGATTCATGAGCAGCTTGCTGGCCTAAGTCAGCAGGGAGAGCTGCTGCAGATCAGCGCTGCCATATCAATGGATATTTCATAGACCACAGGGAGGAAAAAAAGAAAGTCAGGAGAGTAAGTGATTTTATTTCAAAGTACACCAAAGTCTAATGCAGTTTTGCACAGAGTGATATCTAAATTGCACAAAATTAGAGCCACATCTACATCTGATCTGCATGCAAGTCTCATTAGGGATACAGGTACATGAAAGAATAGCAGGCTCCAATCCCTAATCCTCTAATATCTGTTAATAGGAGCAATTCACCTGGTTCCCAGATGAAATTTGGCAAAAAGCAACCACCTGAGAAAACATTCTCTTCCCTCAGAAGGTTGCACAGGAAGAAGCCTCCTCTGTCTTTCTGAAACACAAATAGTGTTGATGGAAGGGAAAGGGCCGTTCTTTGCTGGGACACACAGCAGAGGCAAAGAGCAAGTGTTGAGGCAACAAGGGGAGAGGGCAGAGTGGAATATACATCCTTGTTTGGTGTTAACTGCTTTTCATTTCTGTAGGTCAAGCCTGGTTCTGATGCCAGAAAGTGTAGTCTGGCCTAAGTAATGTTGTTGTTTATAGTTTGGTGCCACTTAGCCTCAGAAGGGCTGCTAGAATTGTATAAAGCAGTCGTTCTCCAGACCAAACTGCTGGCTTTATTTTATAGTGTAAACCAAAAGAGGGGGAAAAAACCCATAAAGTACAAAGTCAGCTTTAAAACTGTTGTTTTGTACTTGAACTTTCAGGAGCTTAAACAGAGCTGTGATCTCCTCTGCATAAGAAAAAAAGAGTCTAAACATCAAAGAAGGTAGATATTGACAGGGTGGGTGAAATCATCAGTAGCAGAAACTTTGTGAATATACAGATGATCACAGGTGGAAAACACTTTATTAATCATTCTGACTTCTGCTTTGTGAGCATCAGAACTGCTCTCTCCAGGGAACCTTCCCAGCTGGCCAGGATGTGTTTAGGTATTGATCAACACAAGGTCATTAAGGGGTGCCTGTTCAGCTCAAACCATCCCCACGCACCACATTTCCCACCTTTGAGACAGCGTTGCCTTTTGTGTGTTAAAACACAACACTTCGCAATAGTTTTTATATTCATAAGAGAGATTTTATCAAAAGTATGTTTAACTTGTCCATATTCTGTTCCACTGACAGCATTCCAAGACCTGACATCTTTCTATTGATCCCCATTAGCTGCTAGGGTAGTTCTATCAGGACTGTTTACAACTACAGAGTATTTCACTGAAAAACACCAATCATCTGGTAATCAGAACAGACAAGTCTCTGATCAAAATCTGGTTTTTCCACCTTTGCTTTTTCCTTCATTTACCTTTGAGGATGACATGTCACCTGAAGCCAACTGTGCAGTCAAAGTGCTGGAAGTCCAGGTAGCAAAGATTTATTGAGTGTACTGGTACAATGATGGGTGATTCTTATTCAGACTTGTTTCCAACTTTTGGAGGTGGTAAGATCAGTGTTTAAGTTTACTGTTCTAGTCTAATTAAAATATACTGAAGTAAAAAGAAGTTAAATTCACAGAAACAAGCTGGGGTTTAGTAACAGTTTTTTCATTGTTCTTCATTCCCCTCTCCTGGGTGGGGCATGTATATGTAAACATGTACAAAATATGTATTTAGTTCGATTTTTTTAATGAGAATGAAAGCTACTATGTGGACAAATACAAAGGCAAACCTAGAACAGTTTTAATTTTCACTTTTGCTCAGCTGTTCAATACAGTGAAAAGTCCAAACTTCCATTTAAACACAGGAGGTTCCATTTGGTGAGTGAGCTCTTGCCATGGGTGTTTATAAATAACAATAAGCAGTTATGGTGTATTTTTGGGGATTTCTGAATGCTTTTTGAGATTACAAACATTCAAACAACAGCACAACTTGGAGCTGATTCGTATGGCTGCCTCTTCTCTGCCTTTTAACTTCTCTTTGAATGACATTTCAGAGGTTGGTGAGACAAAGTTCAAAGTGGAAGGATTTTAAACCTTGGTTATGCTCTGCACAGATAGAATAAGTGGTCAAACAGAGAACAAAGATAAATAGGTATGCAGTAAGAAAGTCCTTGCCAGGTGGGTTTCCTGCATGTTGGAGATGAAATACCATAATTTGTCTTTAAGGATGAAGGAAGGAGAAAAAGTATATTTCTGGAGAGATGTAACTATATTTTCTTTTCTAGAACTCAACAGGTGAAAAGCCTAAGAGAGCATTTTTTTTCCAATAGATTTGAAATTTTTCACAAATGAGAAGAAAGGAAGTCATGAAAGGAGTTGCAGTAAAATGAGGAGGGAGAAAAATTAATCAAATCTACTGATACATTTTTTCTTCTTTGTGTACTTACCTTTCAGGGGAATGTTTGATTTGGAAAAATGAAAACCTAAGTGTCTTGATTTTATTCTGAAGAAAAATTATTTTCTTTTAATATTATGTAAAAAGGTAATACTTCTAATGCTTTCTGTTCATCTTTTCCTCTAACCAAAATTTCCTCAATTATTTTGGAATTTTTAATTATTTCCATCTTCCTTAAACATTACTTATTTTCAACACAAGTATTGTTTTTCAAAATATTTTCTACCAATGTTAACATTAAATGCTTTTATATTACCCAGAGTATTTCAAACCAGGATTAAAACAGAGGAGAATTATGGGAAAGGCTGTGGTTGGGCTACTGAAGTATCAGGGAGATTATCTCAAGTGTCTACTTGGAGCATTGATGTGAAGCAAGAAAATGCAGCTATTCTCATTTTATAGATTAGGAATAGAAATGTGGTGACAATGAGGCCCAGATCCTCAAAGAAATTAAAGAGTCCAATTCCTTTCTTTTCAATTTAGGATTGGATGCTGTCCTGCTTTTACAGAAAAAGGATTTTTTAATTTTTTAAGACTCAGAGAATTGAGCATAACACTTTAAAGTGACAAGTGACACAAAGCTCTGAGCCATGTTTACAATTATGAGAACCAGAAAATTCATTAGTTCATTGCCACTTTTGTGGGAAGATGATGTTTACTTCAATTATGTTTGGATTTGTAACTTCCTCAAGAATTTAGAGTGGTGGAGGACAATGCTTTTTAATAAATAATAACTGAATAAAATCACTGGATACTCTTCTCCATTCACAAGCAAATAATACCATGGTGATAGCCTGAAAAGAGTAAGAAATAGTCACTTCTGTAAGGTTCCTAGGAAACAGGACTGTTTGTGCCTACTTTTTTTTTCCCCCTATTGTCTCTCTCATACTTTTTTCCTGTTTATCATTGTGGAACAATTTTACTTCAATATGTATTCTTTTTTCCAATTTATATCTGCAATCTCCTTCAGTGTAATTTAGTCCAAATTAATTATATTTTCATTTAGCTGTTGATTTGGAAACATACACCTGAAACAAAGGGAGTGAAGGAAAGAAGGAGAGGCTTCTTCCTTTTCTGTTTTTGCTGTCAGACATAAATTTCATAGTCTGAAATCAGAGGCTGTACTGGTGCACTCTTGTCCTTTGCCTTTGCATTATTTTAGTATTGCTGAAACATTTTAAAAGGCTCAGTGACCTTGGATGCACAGTCTGGGGTTAGCAGTTATTCTCTGCATTATTTCCTGTCTCTCTCCTGAATCTGTCATTCTGTAGTAAGTTTCTGCAGTGTTCTCATTAATTCCAGTGTTCTTTGCAAGAGGTTTTGTTACTGGAGTATGTAACAGTTATTAGAGGACACAATTTTCTTGGGTTTGATTCTTTTCTCAAATTATGTTTCTTCAGTAAGCAAACAATTTACAGGGTATTTTCTCTGGGCTTCAACTCAAAAAGTTTTTACAATCCAGATATGGGACTGAATTACAACCATTTAAGATAGCAAGTTCAGAAAGGTGAACCCACTCAAAGACACTGTGCATCAAATAATGCTCAGGTAATTATTTTGTTCTTTAAAAATGCTGTTTGAATGCAGTTTAGCATGCAGGCACATTGTTGTATTTTCTTTTGGAATAAGGCAAAGCAGGTAGTTATGCATCAAGAGTTAAACTGTCTTTTTTTGATCTGTCATTGGTATTTTTACCACACTCTTAAGACTGTTCTAAAAAATTTTGAAAATAGTAGAGGCAACAACTTGTGGAGTTTCTTCCTTCAAAATTTCCAGGACACTAACCTTCAGTTTGATATCCATGCTGACAAAATAGAGAAGCAGATGAATTCCCATTGCAAAGTCAGAAGAACACAGTTGCACAGTAATGCAGATCTCAGTTTATGCCTGCTGAAATGCAGTATCATTGCTCTTTAAATTAGATAAAGACAAGCTAATAAAACTTCATCTCCTTGGAGATATCTTTGTATTATTTCATACATGAATTAAGTGAGAAAGCCAGGAAAGTGATTCAGTGTATTAGATGTTTCACCATTACGACTTCTTTTTTTTTCCTAATGTTTTAGTATCTTTACTAAGAAAGAAGGCCAAAATTAATATATTCTCCCTACAGATGTAAGCTGATATTTGAAGTTTAAGTTGCTTGCCCTCTCACCCAAATATTTACTCTGTTCTTGTTTTTAGGGCCTGGTCCTTATAAAATCATTATTAATAATCAGACTGTTTTGAAAAATAATTTGCACAAGTTTGGGGTTTTTTTGTTTCTTCTGCTACAGCTTTGCATTTTTATGGGCTCTGGTTTTGGCTGACATCATGCTGTAGAGGTATCAAATAAAAAGCCCATGGCTCTATTGTTCCATGCAAGACTGAAAAGGATAAATCTTTGCTATAGAACTGTAGATTATACTTTTTCCCTCTTACATGCTGATAAACTTCATTTACCTGACAGGGACACTGGCCAGCCAAGCTCTCTGAAGCAGAGACAATGTGCCAAAACATTGATAATTCACTTCTGTCTCCCTCACCTCTTTTCCAAACCATCTTCTCTATC
>VZTR01018493.1:33577-46621 GCA_013400775.1 Chaetops frenatus | reverse complement strand
GGGGCATCCCCCTGAGTTGACACTGCGAGCAACAGCTTCTCCTCCGGGTGGGAATCCGGGTAAAGGGGAGAACCCCCAATTAACCCCAGAGGCCCCCCAAACCCTCGGGCTCGGTCCCTGGTGCCTTTCCCTGCCCTCCTGCCCCGCTCCGCTGCCTTTCCCTCCTGCCAGCAGCCGCTCTTATTGTTAAACGCCGCGATCCTACGTGGCTCGCTGCCGCTAATGAAGGTAATTAGCTGTGAGTCACGTCGGGCTCATTTATGTTACGAGGTCAAAATCCCCACTGCACTTCAATGCATTTTTGCAGCGAGCGCATTTAGAAAGTAATTAAAAGGCTCAGCAGCCGCCGTTGCCTCCATCCCCTCTCCCCCTCACCGGGCTGGCAGGATTTAATTGAGGCCAGCGAAAGTTACTGGGAATAAATTGTGGCTGATAACGCGGGGGTTGTAATTTAATTCAGGGAGAGGAGCTTGTTCTCGCCCGGGTGTTTGGTTCTGCAGGGGGATGATGCCAACCCCGCTCCGTAACGCGACTGAGTGAGGGGGGAATGGTGCTCGGGGAGGGACGAGGCCGTGCATGGAGTGGTCGCTCGTTAGAGCGTCACCTCTGGGATTTGTCGGCCAAATTCCCACTCCTAGGAGGCTGTGGATACCGGGGTGGTGGGAGGGATGCTTTCCAGCACCCCAGGGTGGGTCGTCACAAAGACTGAAGGAGAAAATATCAAAAATGTTGGTAGTGTGGTGCTGGGTGGGGGACATGGATTCCCCTCCTTGGCTTTGAAGGTGGTTTATAAAAATCAGTGAGAGCGACTTTTTACACGGGTCGCTAAAGCCAGAACACTGGGAATGGCTTCCCACTGCCAGAGGGCAGGGATGGATGGGAGATTGGGAAGGAATTGTTCCCTGGGAGGGTGGGGAGGCCCTGGCACAGGGTGCCCAGAGAAGCTGTGGCTGCCCCTGGATCCCTGGCAGTGCCCAAGGCCAGGCTGGAGGGAGGTTGGAGCAGCCCTGGGACGGTGGGAGGTGTCCCTGCCCATGGCAATGAGATGATTTTAAGGTCCCTTCCATCCCAACCCATTCCATGATTCCGTGATTCTGACATCTCAATTGCTGCCTCTGCCTGTGGAATGACCTGAGAGGAGAAGGAAGCGGAGCCGCCGCTGGCTGGAGGTGCTGGAGCAGGATAAGCTTGGGATGCTCCCAGGATTTCCGACCCCGGGGGGCGGGATGTAAATGTAACCTTCAGCCGGCGACTGCAATTAGAGCCGCGTGCCTGCCGCTATATTAAAATGGGATATTAAAGCAAACAGCGGCTCTCCCGGCTCCCAGGGATAATATCCAGCCCTTGTTTAGCCAGGGATTTGCCGGCGCTCTGAGCAAACAGCCGGGAGCCGCCGCTGGTGCCCGGGAAACCTCGCAAATCCCCGAGTGAAAATCCAGCCTTTGGATCCCGGCACGGATCCGCTGCCGCGGCCGAGCATCCTGCGGGGCAGGACCTTTCCCGTGGCCAGGAGGAGCAGGAAGGGGAGGAGGAGGAGCAGCTTTTCCAGCCTTGCTGGGGCTGAAGGAGGGTGTGGAATCCAAGCATGGTCATGCTCCCGATCACCTTCCTGCTCCAGCTGTGCCAATGAACTTCCCGCTTTTTCCGTACCCCTCTCCCGGCTTTTCCCTGGGAAGGAGAGCCCCGGGACTGCTGTTAGCTCCGTTCTTCCCTTGGAATACGGGTTGGAATCACCTTTGGAGTGGCTGGCACTCAGCTTTTCCTCAGCCCTGGTGTCTTATTAAAAACTGACAGCGAGGCTGTTCCAGCTTCGTTTTCCCCTTTCTCGTTTGGACATCGGGATGCGATTCCAAGAGTTTTGCAATCCCACCCTGCCTGCGGGTGGATGCACCCTCTCCCTGCTCCAAAGTGGCTGATGGGATCCCCAATTCCCACAGGCCCACAAAGCACAGAGGCTCCTTGCTTTCCAGGGGGAGCTCACTGAGGCATTCCAAGGGGAATCCCATAGCGGGAAAATCCCAATTTTTTNAAAAAAACCCAAAACCCCTCGGATCCCAGCTCTGGACGTTGTTCGCAGCGCTGCTTTTCCCGGTCTCTCCCTGCAGATACGCTGTCAGTGCCTCGCTGGTCCCCGCAGATCCCCCGTCGGGATTTAGGAAACTCCATAAAACACAGGTACGGCCACCCCGCTGCCGCGCCAGGCTGGGGAGGGGAGGGTGAGGGGGATGAGGAGCTCCCTCCCCAGCTCTCCTCCAGGACATGGACACTGGGAACACTCCCCCACCCTCCAGGCCCATTTCCATTCCATTTCAGCTCAGATCTGGTTCAGATAAGGCCGGAGCCGCTCTCAATGTGAAAGCCGTGACCTTGCCAGCCTTCAGCAAATTCCCCATCTCTGGGTTAGAGCCCTTCCGTAGCTCCCCGGAGAGGGAAAAGCGCTGGGAAAAGGCTCAGCGCTGCCGTTTGATGGGAAGCCGCTTCCCAAGGGCCTGGAGGAAACCTTGGTGCCCAGGGCAAGGAGGGGTTTTTTTTGGGGGGGGAGGTGGGCCTGGGGTGGGCAAAGCTGGGGAATCCCGGGGAGCTGGGATTGGATTCCCTTTGGAACAAGCTTCCAGAGCCGAAGCGGGGGCTCAGGTCGGTGTTTTGGCATCTCTAGGGAAGAATTCCTCAACACCTGCAGCGGAGCCGGAGGGCAGCAGGGAGAGGGTAAAGGCAAGCGAGGCTTCAGCTCTCCCCGGCCACTCTCTCCGTGTTTCTCTCTCCACAGGTTTTCCACCAAGTACTGGATGTCTCAGACCTGCACCGTCTGCGGGAAGGGAATGTTGTTCGGCCTAAAGTGCAAAAACTGCAAGTACGGGGCCGTGCCGGAGCTGTTCGTGTCACTCCTATAAAAACCGCCAGGGGACAATCGGGGTTTTTTTGCTGGGGGGGAGCTGAGCAGGGATTGGGGCACGCAGAGAGCAACCAGCTCATCCTGGCAGGAAGCTTTAATTGAGAGGTGGAATTGGGTAAATAGCACCCCAAAGCAGGGCTGGGGCTGGGGCTGGGGCGGGACCGGGCTCCTCGGGGAGGATGTGCCCGCCAGACCCCGGCTCTGCTCGCTCCAGAGCTCTGAGTCAGATCCTGGCAGCCTCCCTTCCCTAAGCCTGGCTTTAGATTCCCCGTGGGAATATCTGCGGGACGTGGGGGGAATGGATGTGCTGGACCAGGCAGGGATAGCTCTGGGCATCAGCTGGGTTTTGCCCACGGTTTTGGCCTGCAGTCTCTATTTCTAGAAAGTTTTGGGCACCTCCTGAGCCCCGAGGAGCCAACCCCGCCCCAAATGGGTTAATCCGTGGCACAAAGGAGAGGGGATAAAACGGGATAGGACCGGGAAAGCAGCGAGGCAGAGGCTGGGGCTGCTCTCAATCTGCCACGGCCCAGCCTTGGACAGGCCCGTGCAGCCCCCAGCACTCGGGGAAGCTGCTGCCGGAGCCGGGATTGCCTTTCCTAGGGCTGGGAGCTGGGAATGTGCGATTGCCTGCGGGTAACTGAGCGATAACGATCGCTGCTGCCGCTGATTAAGCGCTGATGAGTTGGTAAATTGGGATTTCAACCTGCCGAGAAGCGCTCGGTCACTCCACAGCTGGTGGGGCTTTTCTGGAAGGGATGTTATCAAATAGAGGGATTTTAGAGGGGTGATTCCCGCTGTATCCGCGCTGAAGGAACTGGAGGCTTTTTCCTGCCAGCTCTCCGTGTGTTGCGCCCGCTCCCTGACCAGGATCAGGGATGCTGTGGCTCTGCCCGTGCAAATCCTGCTCCCTGCAATCCCACAGAGAAGAACAAATCCCATTTCCCGGCAGTCAAAAGTTGGCAGCGAACACAGGGCATTTAGGTTTTTTCCAGCTTTGCCCCGGCGCTGCTTTCCCCAGAAAGCAGAGGGGAACCAGCAGGTAAAACAAACAACCGGACCCCAAACCCCCCAAGCCTCACATACCAAATTAATTCCTGCCTTTCCCTCTAGGAACAGCTTTGTAATAAAAGCTAACACGGGCAGCTCCTGAATTTTCATTACCCAGCTCATTGACTTGAAGCTGCCGTTCTTTTTTTTTTTTTTTTTCTTTCCCCCATCATTTCCCCTTGTTTTGATAAATCCTTTCCTCGTTTTCCCCTTTCCCCCCGTGGCTTTCTGCCGGCCTGGCAGAGCGTGAGCTGGGGATGCGTTCCCATCCTTAATTAAGGAGGAATGGGAAGGATTTGGGAACCTGCCTATGCCTATATGCATGACCTGGGAGTGAAGCCCTCCAGACTCCTGCCCTGGCTCCACAAACTGGGAAAAGCTCTGCAGAACATCCAGAGGCTGTAAAAACTCTCTTTATTTTGGCTAAACGTCCCTAATAAAGCCAGGAGGGGAGGGCTCCATGACAGGGACACATCAGGGACCAGGGCAGCCTCTCTCTCCCCCTCCGCTGCTCCTGCATTTAATGAAGGTGTCCAGGAGCGGGATGGTGGGAGCGGGGATTTCATGGAACCATGGAATGGTTTGGGCTGGAAGGGACCCTAAAGCCCATCCTGTCCCACCTCCCAGCAAACCCTTTCCCCTCTCTGCTCGTTTTCTTGCAGCCACCGCTGGCAGAGGTGACAATTTGGGGCGTCCCCAAGCCTGGCTGGCCCCCCACAGCTGCATCCCGTGCTGTTCCTCCTCCCTGAGTCTCCTGCTTGGGAGTTATCCCAGTCTTCCCAGGACCGCAGGGATCCTGGAGGGTTCACTCAGGCAGAGTGAACAACCAAAGCCTTGCATCCAATCACTTTTTCCCAAGGGGAAAAAAAAGGGTCCCTGGGCTCCAGTGATGCTCCGTTATGGAATCTCAGAACGACCTGAGCTGGAAGGGAGCTGAAATCTCATCCCATTCCACCCCTTCCACTGTCCCAGGCTGCTCCAAGCAGCCCCTGTCCAGCCTGGCCTTGGACACTTCCAGGGATCCAGGGGCAGCCACATCTTCAACCTGGTCCACCCCGGCAGGGACCGATTCCTTCCCCAAATCCCATCCCGTCCCTGCCCTCCGGCGGCGGGAAGCCGTTCGCCCTTCCCTTGTCGCTCACCAAAAATCTCCCCGTCCCACCAGTGTCCCCTTGTCACTCGCTTCTCTCTGTCCCCTGCCAGGCTCAAGTGCCACAACAAATGCACCAAAGAGGCCCCTCCGTGTCACCTGCTGATCATCCACCGCGGAGGTAAGGCCCTCTCTCTCCTCCCCGCTCCGTGCTCCGGGGGATGTTGCCAGCGGGTAAAACTCTCAAAAATCCCCCCTGGGCGATTCGGGAGCCGGACCCTGGCGGGGTCCCCGGGCGGGACGGAGGCTCCCGAACCGCTTGGGCTCTCCCGGGGGAAATGTTACCCACCGTTTTTTCCGCTTGTAGGGAGACGAGCCGGTCGGGGCGAGGCAGATTTGCATTGCAAACCACTTCCACCCACCCTCCCCCTGCCTCCTTTTCTTTTCAGATTCCCCACCGCACGGGGTAAGTCCAACCAGGTTTTAGCCTTTTGCTTCTGTCGAGAGCTCAGGGCGGATGGGGGACCCCGAACCTCCCGGTGCATGCGGGGTCCCCGCGCCGGGGGAAGCGGCCGTGGCCCTGCGGATGCTCGTGGTGCTTTCGGAGCTGCCTGATCCCGCTCTCCTGCGGGAGAGCCCGGCCTAAAATCCACAGAGAGACAGGCAGAACTTTGCAGCAAGCAGGACGACGGGCGCGGCGCTTCCCAACCTCTTTTCTTCCAGATTTTGACTCCCTTGCTGGCCAGAGGACCGCGACTGCCTGAGGGAAACGCTTCCAATCGCTCTTGCCTTAAATGTTGAGCTCTTAAAGCTGTTCCCTTGTGTTAAACATCCCCCAAAACGCGCTCCTTGGTTTAATCCCCGGGGAAAAGGATTCTGCTGGTGACACCTCGGAGGGGGAGATTTTACAGCCACCCCACACCCTCGCTTGCAGCAAATTTGGGTGGAAGGGGGTTGGAGACCCCCCCCCCGCCCCCGCCTCCATCAGGCTCGGAGCTGCTGCACCCCCTGCCTGGGAGGCAGGGAAAGCAGGGTCCCGGGCTCCTGGCAGGGGCAGGAATTGGGATTTAGGGCTGTGATGTTGCCGGAGCTGCCTGCTGTGTGTTTTAGGAGCAGCACGGCTTTGGGGTGGCTTCAGCATCACTGAAATACCTCCCAACCCCGCCAAAAAAAAACCTAAAAAAAAAACCAACCCAAAAAACCCCCAAAACCAAACCAAAACAAACCAAACCAAACCAACCAACCAACCAAACAAACAAACAAAACACAACCCCACGAACAAACAAACAAAACAACAAACAAACCCTCAAACCCGGCTCTTAAATCCATTATCTTGGAGTCAAACCATTCCTGAGTCCCCTCAACCTTCATGGAGGGGAGCTGGCTTTTCTCCCCCAAAAAATCTCCCTGCTGAGAGTGTCCTGAGCCGGCTCCTTCCCTGCACCCCAAAAAAAAGCTCTGTCAGGGAGCAGGATTGTGCCGGCTGAGCCGCGGCTCACGGAGGGGCCGTGGCAGCTGCTGGACCCCCCCAAACTGCAGCCTGACAGCCGAGAGTGGGGTGGGTTGGCTGTGGCCGGGGTGCAGGAGGATCCCCAGGTGCAGCTGCCTCCATCCCAGGCTGGAAGTGCCGCGGGGATGGCTTTGGAGAGCGGCTTGCGAGCACGGGGCGAGCCCGGGGCGCTGCTGCAGAGCTTTGATGCCTCTCCCCGTCTCTTCCCCTTCCTCTCCATCCCCTTTTTTCCTCTCTCCCTTCTTAATCCAGCAAGGTTAGTCCGGACAGAGTCGGTGCCCTGCGACATCAACAACCCCCTGAGGAAGCCCCCCCGCTATTCGGACCTGCACGTCAGCCAAACGCTCCCCAAAACCAACAAACTCAACAAGGTGAGCCCTTGGAGGGCCCCGTGCCCACGCCCTGGCACAGGGACAGGACCCCCTGCGGCCAAACAGCCACAGCTTTTCCGGGAATCACGGAATTGTTTCGAATGGGAGAGATCTTTAAAGAGAATTGCGTTCTGCTGTTCCCCCAGCCCTGCCAAGGCCACCACTGCCCCACGTCCCCAAGTGCCACAGGGCTGTCAAATGACACCACCCCTGCCCTGGGCAGCTCTGCCAGTGCCTGACCACCCTTTCCATGAAGAAATTTTTCCTGATATCCGATTTAAACCTCCCCTGGCCCAGGCTGAGGCCGTTCCCTCTCCTCCTGTCCCTGTTCCCTGGGAGCAGAGCCCGACCCCCCCTCACTGCCCCTCCTGGCCGGGAGTTGTGCAGAGCCACAAGGTCCCCCCTGAGGCTCCTTTTCCCCAGGCTGAGCCCCTTGCCCAGCTCCTTCAGCCTCTGCTGGGGCTGCAGCTCCTTCCCAGCTCCCTTCCCTTCCCTGGACATGTATCCAATCAAGTTATTTCTTTTTAAAAACAAAACGGGATCAGCACTTCCAGACCAGCCTGGATCCTGCTGTCCCCACCCTGCTCCATTCTGGCCTCTCAGTCTCCAGGTCCAAGCTGAATTTGGGGTGGTTTGAGGTCTCTGCTCCCAGTGGAGACTTCAATAAATAACAAATTTATTGTTGCAAATAAAACAAGCCTGGGATTTGGTTGTCCCTGGCGAAGCTGCTCAAGCCAGACCTGACAGAGCACCTGGCCCACTCCTGCTCTGCGTTGATACAATAAACCCATCATGGGGTTGCTGGTGATGGAATTCAAAGCCTCTTGGCCTCCAGTGGAAAATTCCTTGGAGGGAAGGGCAGGGCAGGCTGGAAGTGCTCAAAAAGAGGGATATCACCGATGTGGTGGGGAATGGGGGAACAAAACCCTGAATTCTCAAAGCTCCTCCAGCCCTCAGCATCTTCTGGCTCTGGGAAAAGTCTGGGGGCCAAGGTGCTCCTGGAGAGGCTGATTTTAATCCTAAATCTTTTTAGGAATTCCTTGCTGTAGGGATCTGCTCTGGGTTTGGCGTTTTGGGGTGGTGCAAAAAAGCTTTTGTCCTGAGCATTCCCATTCAGGTTGAAGTTTCCCCTGTAAATGTTCCTATTTCAGCAGGGCCCCCTTCTAACTTTGGTGTTTCTAAAAGCATTTATTTAAAGGTATCCTGAGTAAAATCATGGAATGGCCCGGGTTCGAAGAGACCTTAAATTCCTCCAACCCCAACCCCCCGTGAAATCTTTTTATTGTGACCTTCACTGGTTGCTTAAAAAAGAATTTACTTGCCCAAGATTTTTGAGCACGACATGATGACCAGTATGGGCTTCCTGGAAAGTCCAGCTCATTTAAGAATTAATTAATTAGGACAAAATCACCTGCTGGGGAAGGCTTGTGCAGATCTTTTAACCTCGGAGGGAAATTCCACAGAGATGGGAATGCTCAGCCCTTCTCAGGCCCTGGTCAGGGGCTCCAAGTGGGGCAGCAAGAGCAGGGTGGGGGGACATCCTGGCCTCGATTTTCCTGTTTGGATCCCAGGTATCCGAGCAGATTTTCCCACCCACCCCAAAACCTCTGCCCTTGCCTGGGAAGAGTCAAGGAACAATGAGGAATGTCCTGGGATCCATGGGCTGCTCCTTCCTGATCCCTCTGCTCCCTGCAAGGCCCTGGGATTTGGCTCCGAGGAGCTCAGCTGGAGCTGCCAGGACCTTGCTCTCTCCAAGGACCAAGTCCCAGGGCTGTGGCCTCAGTCCTGGCCTTGGTGGCCACGGCTCTGCAGAGCCAGAAGATTTGGTGACCCGCAGCCCGGGGCCGAGGGTGGGAAAGGAGCCAGTCTGCGGTGGGAAGCGGCCTTGGGGAATGCGAACAGCTTTGGAAAAAGCTGCGGAGCTCCGGGTGTTTCCCAAGATGAAGGAGGAAAGAGGCGGGGTGACCCCCACGTGGCTGTCACTCACCCCCCCCCTTCCCCCCCTTTTGCCCTTTGCACCTGGGGCTGGCACCCGCCGGCGCTGCCCTCAGCGGCTCCTCTCTTTCCCCTCCTCCCCCGTGTCCCCCAGGACCACATCCCGGTGCCCTACCAGCCGGATTCCAGCAGCAACCCCTCGTCCACCACCTCGTCCACGCCCTCCTCGCCGGCGCCGCCGCTGCCACCCAGTGCCACCCCCCCGTCCCCCCTGCACCCGTCCCCGCAGTGCCAGCGCCAGCAGAAGCAGTTCAACCTGCCAGGTACTGCCACACCCCACCCACCCTGTCCCCAGCTGGCCCGGGATGGGGGGGGACTCGTGTCCTGGGCTGTCCTTGGGATGAGGATCCCATGCACCTCGTTCCCGTCCTGGATTTGAACTGGGAGGGGGGGCAAGGTGGAAGTGGGAATTGCGGGGGGGAAGTTGGATTTAGGATCATTGGGGTGGGGTTGGAGCTGCTGCCTGAGGAAGGGTCAGAGCCCAGGGCTTGATTTAGTCTTGGGTTCCTCCAAGGTTTGGAGCCAGCACAGCTCCCGTTTGCTCCTGAGGCTGCAAAACCTTTCCAGGCGTGGGTTTTCCACCCTAGGTGCCAACAGAAACCGGGGTCTTTCCCCTCTGTGGGGGCAAGCTGGGGTGACCCCACCGTGGTTTTGGGGTGGTGGGTCCCCAGCAGGTTCTCTGGCAGCACATCTGGGGTGGCAGATGACCCTGGGAATGCCTGGTGGGGCTTGTCCCGTGCAATCCAGACCTGGAATCCGTCTGCTCCCGGAGCTCCATCTCGTCAGGGATGGTGGGAGAGGCAGGGAGGTCCCGGTGGCTGCAGGACACGGGAGGTATGGAGAAACAAAAAAGCTCCCAAAAAACCTCCTCCTGGCTTGAGGGTGCATCAAAGGCTCTCTCAGCGTGTCTGCCTTCCTTTGGGATGTCCTGCTGCTCCAGGAAAGCAGGGAACGGCTCGGCATCGCTCCTGGAAGTGCCCACCTGCTCCTAAAAAGCAGCTGGCCAGGGGAGAGGAGATCTCTGGGATGCTGAGATCTCCTGGGGCTGCCCCAGTGGCCCTGCTCAGTCCATGAGCTCTTTGCTGGACCAGCCAGAAGGGTGAGGGCCCTTGTGCACCCCAAAATCCCAGGATTGCTGGACTGGTGTGGTTGGAAGGAGGGTCAGGGTGGCTTCTCCAGAGGAACCAGGCAGGATCTTTGTGCTCCGTGCTGGTGCTTCCATCTTGAGAGGGGAAGAGGAGGAGGGAGACGAGGAGGAAGTGGCTTGGCAGAATCCATCACCACACCAAGAAACACTTCCAAAAGCCAGGAAAACCCCCCCCAGCCACCGACCACCCATCGTGTCCCTGTGTGGCCGGAGGGGTGGTGGCCCTTCAGGGTGCCTGGGGTCCCAGCAGGATCCCGGAGCAGCGCCAGGAACACGGCGGAGGAGCTGGGAGGAAGCCCTGGGCACTCCCAGGAGCGGTGTGAGCCCTCCCTTGTAGGGTCAGGGTTTCAGCAGGCACAGCCCTGGAGCCCCCTCCTCTCAGTGCTGGGAGGGCACGGTGTGGGTCCCATGCTGGCGTGAGCCAGTGCAAGGAGCTCTCCCAGAGCTGAAGGATCCCGATGCCTCAGCATCCCAATCCCAATCCCAATCCTGCTGGGCCAGCCCTGGACCAGGCCTGGCCTGATCTACAGGGATCCAGCCTTTGGTGACCCCATCCTGTCGCTGTAGGACATGAATTCAGACACACAGACTCCATTTATCAGAAGGCTGAAAATACCCTCCTTCATTGACATTTCTAACTCCTTATATACTATTTTACACAGGTCCATATGATTGGTGGGCAAAGTTAACATTGGTCAAAATGGAGGGCCATCAAGGAGTTCCTCCTCTTAACAAGAATTCAAAACAAGATAAACTCAGCAAAAACATTTCTCCATGTTTACTTAGCACTCGGCGAGAACAGAATTTTAGAAATCAAAACATCTCGGGCTGAAAATCAGGGCTACACCCTCCTGTGTCACTTCTGGAGCAGAGGCCGCCCCGTGGGGCTTTTTTTGGGGAAGTCATTTCATTGTGGTTTAAAGGAGGAACCACAAAATTAACCCCACTTTGTGGGGCTTGGAATGCTTTCCCAGCCGGCAGGGACGGAGCAGGGCCCTGGGGTCAGGGCCTGGCAGCTCTTGGAGGGGGTGGTTGCTCCCTGCTTTATTCCCATGAGGAGAAGAATGGGATCCAAAGCAGGCCTTGCCCCGAGTTCAACCTTCCCAGCCAGGAAGTTTTCCGTGGTTTATCCCATCAAGGCGGTGGTGTCAGAGATTAGGATTTGATCTTGGGAGCCGTGGCACGGTGACCTCCTCCTGCCAGAAGCACCTCCCAGCCTCCTTTGATGTTGGCTCGGGTCCTGCTGCAGGGCTGAGGTCGGACTTTGGGGTCTCCAAGCCGGAGAGGGGAAGCTGAGGGGTGGCCCTTGGGGTCCTGGAGATGAGGAGGTGACGTTTGAGCCGCTGCCAGCCTCTGGTGGCCTCAGCAGCTCCGGGTTCTTCACTTCCATGAGCTGCCTGCCCACGGGGGTCGGATCCGTCCTCGGGCTGGAGGTGGGAGCCAGTGGATGTTCCCAGCACCCAGAGCTTCTCCCAGCTCTGCCTTTAGGCAGCGGCTCCCAGGGCTCCTTCCAGGAAGGACACGGCTCCAAAGCAAGGGAAAAAAAGGGCAGAATTGGGCCCAAACAGGCAGAAATTGCCAATCCCTCACTTGGGTGTCTCCATGATGCCAAGAAGTTCCCAAATTCCAGTTGAGGGCCAACACTCAACCCCCTCCCCACCTCCCCCCAGGCTTTAGCAGCAAAAAAAAAATGTCCAAACCCCACTTTTTTTGACTTCAGGGATGATTTCAACACTCTCCAAATGGTGCAGAAGAGTGGATGATGGGGGCAAAATCAAGTTATAATCCAGCCAGAGGTGTTAATTTTTCATCCTGGGCATCCTACGTGCCATTTTCCGGGGAGATGGAAATGGCAGAGGCTGGGTCACACATGAGGGGGGGAGGGGGGTCACAAAAATGGGGCTGAGCTTTCCTGGTGAAGACCTGGGGCACGTGGGTTGGAGCTTTTCCAGCTCCGCAGGTGGATGTTGACCCCCTTTTTCCTCTTTTCCAGCCTCCCATTACTACAAGTACAAGCAGCAGTTCATTTTCCCAGGTGAGGCTCTCTGGATGTTTTTCCTTTAACGTGGGCTGCTGGGATTTCTCCTGGTGGGAGCTGGGGCAAGGCCAGCTCTCCAAACCCCTGGATTTGTGCCGGGGAGGCCGTGCTGGGGGTGGGATTTCTCCTCAAACCCAGGATGCTGCAGGGTTGGGCGGCTCTAAGCGACACCCAGCCCTACCCAGGGTGTCACGAAATTCCACCTGGGGGTGAAGGGTGGGCTTTAATCCCCCTTGGGTGCCCCCAGAGCTCTCTGACCCCTTCTCTCTTGTCCCCAGATGTGGTGCCCGAGACGCCGACCCGAGCCCCGCAGGTCATCCTGCACCCCGTCACCTCCAACCCCATGTGAGTGACTCCTCCTTCCCCATCTCCTTCCCTCTGCACCCCAAATCCTCCAGGCACCCCTGGAACCGGGGGCTCAGGTGGTCCTGGTGAGACCCCAGACCTCCTGAAGGTTGAGAAGGAGGGCAGGGGCTTTCATTTATAACCCGCAGCTCTTCACTGCTAGAAGGAAAAGAACGGATTTTCAGTCCAAAAATCCCAGACCCCAGGGATTAAGTAAATTCTAATTAAATCATAACCAGGATGCCTTTACCACCTCCAATATTTTCAAGCCCAATAAACTTTGGGCTGAAAGTTTGGAAAGGCAGCATCTAATCAGCACTAGAACCACCCCTCCACAGCAAGTCCATCCCAAATCCATCATTCCCTGATGTCCTGGCGCCTGTGCTGTTCCACTGCTGTGTCTGTCCCTTCCTGATCCTTTCTCGAAAGGCCATTTTTGAAGGATTTTGGAAGCAAGGGGTTGAAGGGATCAGGTCTGGCCCCAGTTTGTGGTCAGCTCATCCACACTCTCCAAATTCCACTGGGGATCCAGTGGAGCGATGGATGGAACCACTGTCCCTTGGGAATTCATGGAAAAATGGTGAAATCAAAGCCTTTTTTTTTTTTTT
>VZTR01018493.1:0-33027 GCA_013400775.1 Chaetops frenatus | reverse complement strand
TGTGTTTTTTTTCTTTTCTGAGCAGGTGACGAATGGGGGGGGGGGGGGGGGGGGGGGGGGGGGGGGGGGGACAGCGTTGAATGTACGGAATCTGTGATTCCCTCTTGCTTCCCCCACTGAAAACATCCCATGGGAGCCATGCTGGGCTTGGCTGGGTTGGTTGGATGTCTCTGGATCCTCGGGAGACAGGAATTCATGCCTGGGATAGCGATGAGGAACTGGCTGGTCCTGCAAAAGCACCCNTCCATGGAGATGCTCCGCAGCCACCTGGGCGTCCCACGCTGCTCAGAGTACCAGGACTGACCCCTTTTGTGCAGGATCCTGGGATTTATGGTCTTTAGTGGCCGTGGAATGGGATAGGACTCACAGGGTCACCGCGTCCCAGTGGAGTGGCCTGGGGAGTGGAATTCCCCTGGGAAGGGATGTTGGGACTTATGTGATTAATAATAATAATAATAATAATTTATAGTATGTTTGCATGTTGCTTGAAACCAGCCGAGCTACTCCAGCTGATCCCTCATTCAGGATTTCCCTAATTCCCTGTTAATTTTGTCAGGAGCAGCGAGACCCCGGTTACGGACCTGGGGGTGGGAGGTGCTGAGGAAGCAGGGAAGGAAAAGAGCTGAAAAACCAGTCAGATTTGGGTGCTTTACCACAGGGAGAGGGCCTTTGAACCCTCCTCACTTCTCCAGAATGACTGAAAAACCACTTTTCCTTCCTTCTGCACTTGTGCTTTGCCTGGTGTTGGTTGTGAGAAAACCTTGGAAATCCCTAAAAAACACCTGGAGTGCGGTCAGAGTCTGAGGGGGGCTAAATCTGTCCCTTACCCCGGGTTAGGGACACCTTCTCCCATCTGATCCCTTTATCCCTGGGGCAGGAAGTGGGGCTGCTCCCCAAATCCTGGTGTTTTTCCATGGTGTTAATTCCCTAATTCTTTTAACAGCCTGGAAGGAAACCCATTGCTTCAAATTGAAGTGGAGCCCACCTCGGAGGTGAGACAGCTCCTGTGCTTAATGGGCCTTGGTTTTAAGGATATCTTGGGGCACATTTCCTCGGAAATGGAGATGTTTCCCATCTGTGCTGATAATTGAATTAAAGTCCAGGCATCCGTGTCCCCACCCTGTGGAGAGGGACCCTCCTGGGCTTCGAGTTTGGAATTCAATGAGGCTTTTTTTTTTATTTATTTCTAGGATGTATTAAAAGTGCGGTGGAAGGGAAGGGAAGGAGGGGAGAGGGAAGATGAGAATGGAGCTTTTAAAGGGTGTTGTAAATCCTGTAGAAAGTCTAAATGGATCATCAGGGGGTCTGGGAATGCTGACCCCAGTGGGAGTAACGGGAATTAACAGAGCACAGCTCAGCCAGGGGAGGATGAAACTGTTTTAAGACAAAATAATTGAATCTCTGATGGGCCGCAATCTTAAATTTAACGGCAGGATAAATAAATGGCTCCAGAGGGAAGTGGTGGAGTCCCCATCTCCGGAGGGATTTAGAGCCCTGTGGCTGTGGCACTTGGGGACACAGGTTAGTGGTGGCCCTGGCCCTGCTGGGGGACGGCTGGAGGGCTTTCCCAACCGAAAGGATTCCACGATTATACGAAAAGTTCGGGATTCTGCCAACTTTGCGTAGAACGGGGCCTCTCCCTTGGCTTCGGGAGGCTCCTGCCAGGTTCCTCTGGGTCTGAGCGAGCAGGAGTTGAACCGGTGGTGTTTCCCCCCTGAAATTTCCTCCCTGTTCCATCATTCCCCGCGCCCTTTGCCCACCCGCAGAACGAGGAAGGCGCCGAGGAGGTGCAGGAGTCCGAGGACGACTTCGAGGAGATGAACCTCTCGCTGCTCTCCGCCCGCAACTTCCCGCGCAAGGCCAGCCAGACCAGCATCTTCCTGCAGGAGTGGGACATCCCCTTCGAGCAGCTGGAGATCGGGGAGCTCATCGGGAAGGGCCGCTTCGGGCAGGTGTTCCATGGGCGCTGGCACGGGGAGGTGGCCATCCGCCTCATCGACATCGAGCGCGACAACGAGGACCAGCTCAAGGCCTTCAAGAGGGAGGTGATGGCCTACAGGCAGACCCGGCATGAGAACGTGGTGCTCTTCATGGGGGCCTGCATGAGCCCTCCGCACCTCGCCATCATCACCAGGTTGGAGTCGGTTTTTTCCGTCAGAAAGTTGGGGTTTTTTCCACCCGGGAGTCTGGGGTTTCTGTTGTTTTTTTCCTCTGGTCTAACGGTGCCATTGGGTTGAGCTTCCTGCGCTAAGGAAGGGATGTTCTCCATGTGCTGTGTCCATGTTCTCCACGTGCTGTGTCCATGTTCTCCACGTGTGTTGTGTCCATGTTTTCCACGTGCTGTGTCCATGTTCTCCATGTGTGTTGTGTCCATCTTCTCCATGTGCTGTGTCCATGTTCTCCGTGTGTTGTATCCATGTTCTCCATGTGTGTTGTGTCCATGTTTTCCACGTGCTGTGTCCATGTTCTCCATGTGTGCCGTGTCCATCTTCTCCGTGTGCTGTGGTTTCTGGTGTGGAGAACAGGGCAAATCCAAAAGTCTTTCCAGGCAGGTCGTTCTTATCTAGAAGTGGAGCTCTGGACAGGAATGGTTTGTTTTATCCAGGGACAGGAAGTGTCATGGAATCATGGAATGGTTTGGGAGGGATTTTAAAGCCCATCCAGTCCTGGGCAGGGATACCTTCCACTGTCCCAGGTTATTCCAGCCTGGCCTTGGGCACTGCCAGGGATCCAGGGGCAGCCACAGCTTCTCTGGGCACCCTGTGCCAGGGCCTCCCCACCCTCCCAGGGAACAATTCCTTCCCAATATCCCATCCAGCCCTGCCCTCTGGCAGTGGGAAGCCATTCCCTGTGTCCTGTCCCTCCACCCCTTGTTCCTCTCCAGCTCTCCTGGAGCCCTTTTAGGCACTGGAAGCCTGGGAGGCTCTTTGCAGCTCTCAGGGGAGCAGTCTGCGATTTGGAGGGCTCCCAAACCATCCCACAGCTCCACAGCTTTCTGGGTCTCAAGGCATTCCCAAATACCTGCCCTCACCCACGTTCCCAGTGGGAATGCAGCACTGAGTCTCCTGGCGTAATCCCTGCATGGGTGGGCAAAAAATCCCACCTGGCCTGGAGGAAAAGAGGCTGCAGCTTCTCCCAGAGCAGCTCTTGTCATGGGAAATAAATTTATTCCTGGGAATTCTGTGATTTCCTTCACCTCCAGGCCATGCATCAGCCACGAGGTCCTGCTTTTCATCTCACCCTGGGTTATTTTTTTTTTCCCCGGAGAAGTTTTCCCCAAGGTGAGGTTGAATTTTCCTCCCGGCAGCATTTTAAAAGCCATGGAATGGCAACGCTTCCAAACAGCCACCAGTGATGAAATATTGCATCATCTTCTCCTAATGTCCCTAATTTTCCCCTGAAAGTGGCACCTCCCAGTCCCTGATCCCAGATGGGGTGGCTCTGCAGGTGCTCTGCTCCCTCTTTGTCCAAAACAAAAAGGGTTTCACCCCAAATTTGTGGCACCTCACCCCTTGCTCCCTGCCCCCTGTGGGTTCATGGATTGTCCCTGCCTTGGGGGTTTCATCCTCTGGGGTCAGGGTGGCTCTAAAGCGGGGCCAGCTCTCCCCAGCTGGCGACTGGAAAAAACGATGCCTTTTGTTCAGGACCAAAAATGAGCCATCTGGGGAAAATTCCGCAGCATTTCCATCTATTGGGTAGCTCCAGGCCAAAAGCTTTTGGAAAAGTGTGCAAACACATGTATTGATGGATGAGTCAGAGCCCCCCATCCATGTGTTACACCGTGTTCCCAAAGGAAAAGGCAGCGTCTCCGTCCCCCTCTGCAGCCCCTTTGCAGCCCCTGTTTGCTCAGCTTTTCAGTGCTATTCAGTTGCAAAACCTGGGAAATGTATTCCTTGATTTTAAATTTTTTTTTTTTTTTTAAATATTTTTTGAGCCACGGAATGGTTTCTCTTCCATTTTCTATTCTAATGGGTCTTTCTATAAAAGCAGAAAGGTGCCATTTTTGACAGCTGGACAAAATCAGTCTGTGTGCTGCTACGTGCTGGTGAATTAATATGAGGAACGTGGAGCTCTGCTCATCCTGTTCCTCTCCCAGCTGCACTTGGTCCTGTTTTTTAAGGTCAGAATATAAATTTATTTAATTGGCCAAAATATAACCCAAGTTCACAATATTTCCAGGCATTCTTTTGTTTGTTCCTACAGCCCCCTTTTGTCTGCATCCTTCGGAAGCTGAACCACATTCAGCCTTTAACCAAAGGAGAGCGGGGTTAAGTGGGATTTTGGGCAGGAATTGTTCCCTGGGAGGGGTTAAGTGGGATTTTGGGAAGGAATTGTTCCCTGGGAGGGTGGGGAGGCCCTGGAATAGAATTCCCAGAGAAGCTGTGGCTGCCCCTGGATCCCTGGCAGTGCCCAAGGCCAGGCTGGACACTGGGGCTTGGAGCAGCCTGGGACAGTGGGAGTTGTCCTTTCCACTGGGAATGGGATGAGCTTTAAGGTCCCTCCCAACCCAAACCATTCCAAGATTCCGTGAGAGTTTTATAATTGCGACTGCAAACCTGTTTGATTTCTCCTGCTGGCATTTCTGGGGTGCAGGAAAACCGACGGGGCTCAGCTCAGCCTCGGAGGATTTTTGGGAAGGCCAGGACTGTGTCAGTGCCTATCCCACAGCCCCGAGGTGACTTCCAGATGCAATATTCCTGCTTTGAAGCTCCCTGTCGGGCTCTGTTCTGCTGCTCTTCTGTGACAGCGCAGGATTTTGGAATAACTTGGGTTGGAAGGGAACTTAAAGCTCGTGCCATCCCACCCCCTGCTGTGGGAAGAGACATCTTTTACTATCCCAGGCTGCTCCCAGCCCCAGTGTCCAGCCTGGCCTTGGGCACTGCCAGGGATCCAGGGGCAGCCACAGCTTCTCTGGGCACCCTGTGCCAGGGCCTCCCCACCCTCACTGTGGAAAACTTTTCCTTACATCTGATCCAATCCCTATATCCAAGGATGCTTCCTTGCTCTTGTGCCAGCACTCCTTGGCTGGTCTGTCCTGGGCTGGGCATTTTTGGGAAGTCTCTGAGCATCTCCTGCAGGGAGAAGCCTTCTCACCCTGTGGAGGTTTCCCTCCCATCCGCATTCCAGGTTTTTCCAAAGGGACATGACAGCCCTGGGGGATTCTCTGCCATGGGAGCAGCTGCTTGGGTGTTGTAGGGAATGAGGCTGGGAAGAGGACAATGAGACCTGGGTGGGAATGGTCTGGGATACTGGGAATGGTCCAGGATACTGGGAATGGTCTGGGATACTGGGAATGGTCCGGGATACTGGGAGTGGTACAGGATACTGGAAATGGTCCTAGCAGTGGCACTAGGGGAGCATAGTGATGCTTCAAACAGGACTTTCCCAGGATTTCCTCATGGGTTTATGGGAATAACTTCAAACCAGGCTTTGCTTGGAGTGGGGAAAAATCATTCCCAGCTGCCTGAAGGGGGGGATTATGGATGTAAACCCAGGATATCAGCATTTCCTCACCCTCCCTGTGCCCGTTCCCGGGGCACAACTTCCTGTGCGTGGGAAAGGGCCCCTTTTTCCTCTGGCAGCCCACAAGTGGCCACTCGAGGCCGTTTTTTTTCCACAAAACTCCAGCAATTCCTTGGAGTTTTTACAGAAATCTCTGCTTCCCTGCACGTCTGGGAGCAGCTGCGTGTCCCTGGGAAGGGGCTTCACCACGTCGTGCCACCGGCGCTGCCGGAAGGGGGTTATTTATAGCCGGGTTTATTTTTACTTTTCCCCATCCCGACGTTTTCCTTCCTGATTGCCTGTGATATTCAGGGATCTTCTCATTAGCAGAAAGAAATTTCCCCATCCAAACAGCACGGCCCACGGGGGAGGGAAAAAAAAAAAATAAAAGGAAGGGGAAGCTGAGGCAGCGGCTGGGTGAGGGTGGGATGGTTTGGGTTAAAAATCTGATTTTTCCCCACATTAACAGTTTTTATGGATAAATGGGACAGCGCTGTTTCATACCTTCATCGATGATAAAAACGGTGGGATTGAGACTGGGAAAGGGAAGGCTCCAGGGGAGAGCTCAGAGCCTTTTCAAGTGTCCAAAGGGGCTCCAGGAGAGCTGGAGAGGGACTGGGGACAAGGGATGGAGGGACAGGACACAGGGAATGGCTTCCCACTGCCAGAGGGCAGGGCTGGATGGGATATTGGGAAGGAATTGTTCCCTGGGAGGGTGGGGAGGGGCGGGGGGCAGCCTGGGGACAGTGGGAGGTGTCCCTGCCCATGGCAGGGGGTGGCACCGGGTGGGCTTTATGGTCCCTTCCCACCCGAACCGTTCCACGATTCCCGGGTTGTCTCTCAATGCGACGGAAAAGCAGAAATCCAGCGTTTTTCGGCAGTGGGAGGCGGCGACTCTGAGGAACGCTTCCATCAGAGCTGCTAATGGCTTTTCTCTTGGGTAATGAGCGCTGGGGACAATCAACATCCATCTTAATTAGTCTGGGCGTGAGCCTCGGTGCTGTGAGCGCAGCTTAATGGATGGCGGCGAAGTCCTCGGCTCGGCGGGAATGCAGGGGCTGGAAAAACTCCCTTTTTGTTGGAATAACCACTTGGTGTTGCTGGTGGGGAATGCGACAAAGCCAGGCCTGGGTAAACTCAGCTCCTTGGGGCTCCTGGTCCTGGCCCCAGAGCAGGAACAGAGGCAAAGCCTCACCCTCCCAGGGGGGCCCCCCAAGGATAAAGTCCTTTCCTAATCCTGCTAAGATGGCTCCAGCCACCCATGGAGGCAGGAAACTCGCACATTTTAGGGTTCTGGGTGTTCCTCCTGAGGGAAAAAAAGGGGGGATTTGGGTGCTTGTTGATGCTTCCCAAAGCTGCAGGTGCTCCAGGAGCCTGCGATGGAAGCAGGGGATCAGCGCTCTGGGTGCAGCTTCCTGGGGCTCCCGCTGGTTGGGAGTTTTGTTTGGGAGGAGGCGGAAAGGCCTGGGAGAAGCTTTGAGCTGGACTTTACCTGGGCTGTGAGTTCCCGCTGGCTTCCAGAGGGGATTTGGTGCAGCTTTTCCAAGATTCCTTGGGGTTTGAGTTAAAAGCTCCCCTGAGGCTCTCAGAGCTCCTGCAGAGAGGCTGGGCTTTGCTCCCTGGGGTGCTCCAGGCTGGGTTTTGAGCCCTCCCTTGTCACGCCAGGGTGACTTCAGCTTTCCAGGGTGCCACACCGTGGCCTGTGTGGCCGTGATTTATGTCCCTGCTGGGAAGACCGAGGAGAAGATTGAGGAACGTTAGGAATTAAGCCTGACCTTGGCAGAACTGTGGGAAGGGAATTAATCTGTCGAAGGTGCCTTTGGGGCAGAGGAACTGGGAAAGCTTCTGCTAAAGAGGGAGCGTCTCCTAAACCCTTCCCTGGAGCTGTTGGTGGTGGGGGGGGGTGGAGGTAAACCCAGTCCCTGTCCTTAGGTGAGATATCGGAGATGAAATAAAGAGTTTGCTCTTTTTTCTCTGTAGAAAACAGTTTTTAATGACAGGCACACATTCCCTGGCACTAATTAACAGGGACAGTGTGGGAGCAAGGGATGGGAAGAATATCCAAGGCACTTCAGCTGTTTATTCATGGGTAACTTTAGTGCATGGACCGAATATTGGGGTTTACTTTGATTTTATAATAGATTTCCCTGCTGGATTTTGCCAATGTTTAATGTTTGGCTCTGCTGCTGGCAGGAACAAGCCCTTCACAAGGGTTGCTCTCCCACCCCTGGGCCTCGTTCCCCGGTGGGCATGGAAGAGCTCTGGACAAAGCCTGGCTTTTCCCAGCCTCTGCCAGTACCAGATCTCCTGGCATTTACAGGCACAGCCCAGCTGGGGAGGATCTGGGGCTTGTAAATCCCGATGCTGGGGGAGCTGGGGATGTTTAACCTGATCTGAAGGATGGGAGGAAAGGGGAAGGGTGGAAACCATGGCTCTTAAGATGGAACAGATGGGGGTGGGGGGTGTCTGGTTTCTCCCTGTGGATGCCCTGTGGTGCTTGCAGCCAGCTCCCTGTTCCCTCCAGGGGATCCAGATTGTCCTTTGAGCTCCAATGAACCACAAATCGAAGGAACAAAAAGGCCAGGTGGGATGGAGCCCTGGCCACCCTGAGTGGCATCGCTGCACGTGGGAGGGATTGGAATGAGAGGATCTTTAAGGTCTCTTCCAATCCAAACCACTCCAGGGTTCTATGAAATTCGATTTTTCTCCTCAATGGATTTAAGGTGCATCCTCCCAGCCTTCCTTCCCGTGCTGGGAATTGAAGGAGAAGCTCTGAATCCTGCTCAGTGGGAGGGAAACTGAGGCACGGAGGTGGCACCTGCTTTTCCTCCATGCCAGGCTGGAGCCATGCGCTGGTGGGACAGAGGGAATGGCTTCCTGTGGGCAGAGGGCAGGTGAGATGGGATTTTGGGAGGAGATTCTTCCCTCTGAGACCCTGGTACAAGGCTGCCCCACCCCTGGAGGTGTTTCCAGGCCAGGCTGGATGGGGTTTGGAGCAAACTGGGGCAGTGCAAAGTGTCCTGTCCCTGCCCTTGGCAGGGGGTGGGATGGGATCATCTTTGAGGCCCCTTCCCCCCAAACTATTCCATGATTCTCTGATCCTGCAGCATTTCCTAAGCGCCCCACAGGTCCTGCCCTTCTCTCCCCACCCCTGGGTATATTTTGGGAAGGGAAGCCACGGATTCCTGCCTCCCCTGACCCTGCCTATGTTCAGCACCCGCTTTGGCAGCCAGACCCTTCCTCTCTGCCTCCCGTTGTTTTTCCCTTTCCCCACTTTTCCGCCGCGTTCCCTTCCCTGGCAGTTAAATAATGGAGCTCGTAGATCATATAATGAATAGGGATCGACTTCGTGCCAGGTGCTGGACCAGAATGGATTGACCCCTGGGAATTCTCTCCCTCCCAATCGATGCCAGGCCATCAGGCCGGATAAATCTTGATAACAACTGACAAGGGGAAAGTCAATATGTGGATTAATACATACATTAAACCTGGGTATATCTTCCACCAGCAGGCAGCAGCTTGGGGAGGGGCCTGGCATGTCCCGAGCCAGGAGGATGCCTGGGAATGGGGAAAAGCAGCAGCTTGATCCGCTGGGTTTGATGTGGAAGCAGCAGGGCTGGCTGAGATTTTCTTACCCACTGGAGCATCAAATCCCCGCCGGCGGCTGCTCCTTAAGGTGGAGGGTGCTCCGGGGGGGAAAGTCTTCCTTTGTGCTTGAAGAGGGTTTCCAAACGGAAGCGTTGCTGTCTTGGCCCTGATTTCTCCGGGAATGTGCTTAACACAGCGGGCTCTGCTTTGCTGGGGAGGAAGGGATTTCAGGAAATGCCTGTGATTAAGTGCCCCGCTGAGAGATAGTCCCAAAAAGCCCTTCTGCTCCTGCCAGCTCTTCCCATTGCTCCTGGGTGACAATCCCAGAGTCATTCCTGTTTTTTTTTTTCCAAGCACCTTCAGTGCCTGGGGTGTTCTTTGGGACAGAGCAGGGCTGCCTGTGTGGGATCCGTGTTCTGGCACCCTGCCTAGCCAAAGAAACAGATCCTTCCCGTGACAGCAGCATTAATTTTTTATCAATAATAATAATCATTATTATTACTCCAAAGTGGAGCTGGTCTCCAGAGAAGCAGCCGGCTCAATCCAAAGTTTCTTTCCTTTCTCCAAAAGGATTTTTTTAAAAAAATTTCTTTTACTTCCTGAACTTCAGAACAGACAGAGGAGCAGGGTGAAGAGAACAGATCAGAAACAAAGAGGCTGAGGTGCCTCCACTCGTCCCTGTGCACCCAGCCCTCCCTCTCGGAGCCGATTCCCAGCGCATCCTTCCCAAAGGCAGCAAGTGGCACCTGAAGCGTGGAGTTTTTTTTGGATGACTTCTTTGCAAGCCTGGTTTTAGCTAAGCCCCAGGGGCTGCTTTGCATTCACCTGGCTCCGAGCTCTTCTCCCCGCAGCTGGAGAAGAGCTCGTCTCCTCCATTTCCTCCAAATGAAAATGCATGGAGTTGGCTTTTTCCAAAGAACTTGTTTTTTTGTTTTTTTTTTTTCTCAGGCGACGATGGAGTTGGAGCTACTTTTCTGGGAGGCTGATCCCCCTCCTCCTCCTCCTCCTCCTCCTGCAGCCCTTGTGGTTTGGCTGTAGTTATCTCGTGTGCCAGCTGCCAGCAGGAAAATTTTGCTGCCTAAGTAATATCCATCAAAATCCGGTGCCTCCATCGGCAGGAGATAGCGGGATGAGGGGAGCGTTGGCTCTCCAGGGCTTCTTCTGTTTCCTCCTGCTGGTTTGGCTCTGCAGAGGCTCCTCCATGAGGAGCAGGAGGGTCTCTCCCACCTCTGGGCTCTGCTGGGAATGCCAGGAATTGGATTCCCTGGCTTCCCGTTGGGGTTGCTTTGGGTTCAGTTGGAATGGGATGAGTAATTCCAGCCCAGAGGGGCTGGGAGCTGCTGGGTGCTGGTGCTCAGGTCATGGCCCTGAGCTGCCACCAAGCTCCTGGCTGCTGCTTCCATAGAACCACGGAATTGTTTAGATTGGGAGAGACCCTTAAGATCATCAATCCCCATCATTCCCCCAGCGCTGCCGAGGCCACCACTGATCCGTGTCCCCAAGTGCCACATCCAGAGACCTTTTAAATCCTCCAGGGACGGGGACTCCAGGCGTGTGCCAGGGCTTGGCAGCCCTTTCAGTGAAGAAATTTTCCCTCATATCTTAATTTTTCCTCCGTGGTTCTGGTCGTGGTGTTTGGATGTAGAGGGGTGAGGAATTTCAGGGTGGATGCAGCCACTGATCTGCTCTGCCCACTCTGGCACTGGCAGGAAATCCTTTATCCGTTTAAAGGGAAACAAAACCTCAAGATAAGAATGAGCCCAAAGCTCTCCCTTTGCTGCTCTTCCAGCCTTGTTCAATTTTCCTTTTTGTGAAACACCTCAATCGAGTTCCAAAAGCACCGTTGCCAGACTCTGGGAAAAGAGAAAAACAAGCTAATATATGGGAACAGCTGGAAAACTTCCCAAATAAGTCGGGAATGTGCAGAGCTCCTTCTTTCCCTCTCTGGTCCTGCTCAAATGAAATCAAATAAGTCCCGGCTCAGTGGTTCCTGTTGCTGTTTCTTTCTAAACATTCCCCAAAGAGTCCTTTTTCCATGAAAACCTCAAACTGCTGGGGAATGTGGGGCCATCCAAGCATCCTTTGCCGTGTCTTTCCTCCAGCACAGATGTGACCTGGGAGCAGAGGTATTTTTATATCAAAGCATTTTTTATTAATTCCGACCTGACTCTCTTCTCCAGTGTCTCCCCTGGGTCTGTAGAGCTGTCACCATGGCATCCGAGCTGCTTCCCTATAAATCCATATCCCGGCGAGGAGAGAACTCCTCGGGTCTGGCATTTATCCCCTCTTTTAACTGAGTGGGTGTTTGTGTGGATGGGAAGAGGGAAGGGAAGCGCCAGGTTCCTGGAGTGACGGAATGGCCCCCACTGGACTGTGGGCTTGGGACGATCCCTGCTCCTGAGCTGGAGCCTGGATGGGGATGTGGAAGCGTTGGCCACCGATGCAGAGGTGCTGGCCATGAACGTAGAGGTGCTGGCCACCAGTACAGAGGTGACGACCACCAGAGTAGGGGTGGTGGCCGTGAATGTAGAATTGATGACCGTCGGTGTAGAGGTGATGGCCATGAACGTAGAGGTGTTGGCCACCGGTACAGAGGTGATGACCACCAGAGTAGAGGTGATGGCCATGAATGTAGAGTTACGGCCACTGGTACAGAGGTGATGGCTGTCGATGTAGAGGTGTTGGCCATCGGTGTAGAGACAATGACCGTCAACGTAGGGACAGTGACCATCAGTGTAGAGGTGATGGCCACCCATGTAGAGGTGATGGCCATGATGGCCACCACTGTAGGAGTGATGGGCTTCAGTACAGAGGTGATAGCCACCGGAGTAGAGGTGGTGGCCAGGAATGTAGAGGTGGTGGCCACCACTGTAGGAGTGATGGGCATCAGTATAGAGCTGATAGCCACCGGAGTAGAGGTGATGGCCAGGAATGTAGAGTTATGGCCACCGGTACAGAGTTGATGGCCGTCGATGTAGAGGTGGTGGTCATCAATGTAGGGTGTTGGCCATCGGTGTAGAGACAATGACCGTCAACGTAGGGACAGTGACCACCCATGTAGAGGTGATGGCCATGATGGCCACCACTATAGGAGTGATGGGCTTCAGTATAGAGCTGATAGCCACCAGAGAAGAGGTGATGGCCATGATGGCCACCACTATAGGAGTGATGGACATCAGTATAGAGGTGATAGCCACCAGAGTAGAGGTGATGGCCATGAAAGTAGAGGTGATGACCATGAATGTAGAGGTGATGGCCATGATGGCCACCACTATAGGAGTGATGGGCTTCAGTATAGAGCTGATAGCCACCAGAGAAGAGGTGATGACCATGAATGTAGAGGTGATGGCCATCAGCGTACAGGCGATGGTCACCAGTAGAGAGGTGCTGGCTGTCAACGTAGAGGTGTTGGCCACCACTGCAGAGCTGATGGCCACCAATATTTCAGAGAGGAGTAAAAACCCCAAAGGACGGGAGGCGGACCAGGCTGTTTTCCCATGGAAGAGCAAAAACAGCCGGCGGCAGCGCTCCAGCTCTTCCTCCCTCATCCCGAATTGTTCCTCTGCGAGCCGCCTTGGCTGTGCTCCCGCTGCTGATGTCTCCAGCCTACGTTGGGAATGCAGCGTGTTTATAAAGCAATTTGGGATTTGGCTTGCTTGGCTGAACACTTCAAAAACTCGTTTTGAATTGAGAGTGGCATCTGCAGCAGGATGGGGCTGGGCCTGTCCTGACGCCGGGAAGGGCACCAGGATGTGGCTGCGCCATGGGATTGAGGGACACTCCTGAGGACCCCCAGAAGGGTCTCTGCATCTCTGTCCCAGCCACTCCTCAGCTCTGGATGGCGTTTGGTCACCTCGTGGTGCTGGGGGGTTGTGTCACCAACCTGCGCTGCCGCCGGGTGGGACGGGGAAGTTTGCAAGGGCAAGAATTCCTCGCGAATTTTCACTTCAGCGCTGAACAAACCACGACCCACCTGAAGATGCAAATTACCTGCCTTGCTTTTGGCATCCAGCGTGGGTGTTTTGTGGCCTTGTCATCCACAGCTGTGTCCCTCAAAGCCACGCTCAGCGGGGACCTCTCCACGGGGAAAGGCAGAAGACTCCGAGCGTGCCCCGGGCGCCGCTCTTTGTCCTGCCCGAATGGGGAGCGATTGAGGAAGGAGGAGAAGCGGAATTGTTGAGCTGTGCCATGAAAAGGTTCTGCAGGTGGTGGCTGAATGGGCTCAGGTGCTGCATAAAAGGTATCAACCGGGCTTTATCTCCCCGTTGGCAGCTCCTTATCCGGCAAGAAAAGTCGGATGTGCCGGGCGCTCGCTCGGTGAATTCGTGGTGAATTCATTCGGAGCCGTTATTCATCGAGGGGAGGGGAGAAGCACCTGGGCTGCTTTGATGGCTCTGCCAGGGTCTGAGGAGCAGAGGTGACAGTGACAGGTCCTGGTGCCAGCACCCCGGGTCTGGCTGGCCGTCCTGCTGTGGCTCCATCGGCTGGGAAGGGTTTGGAAATCCTGTAAATGAAATGGAAAGATGGGAATCTCCTCAGCAAAGGGCTGCAAGCTCCGCTCTCGGGGTTATCTCAGCAGTTCAGATAGGCAGAAGTGTGAGGATTTTCCTCTAAACAACCCTTTACCAGGAAAACAGCTGATCTTAACTCGCTTCAGGGCTGGAATCCAGCCTTGTTCCAGTGCTAATCCACTCATTGCATTTCCAATGTCAATTTGTGACCTATTCAGATCACAGGCAACTGGCTGTAAAATGGTTTTCTCTGGGAGAGAAAAGGTGCATTGGGAAGGGCTGGGGAAACTCCCGTGTGTGTGCAGGCAGGTCACGGAGGTGGCAAAAGGCTGTTGTGTGGCAGAGCTTAAAGCTTGGTGGGTTTATGTGGTAAATTAGTGTGGAAAAATACAGGCGGTGGGAGGACAATTCATGCCCGTGGTTACTCTGCGCGCTTTGATCCGTTCCGGTTATGGAAACCCAGGGATTTTATCACTGATTTCCAAGTGCTTGGAAATCCTAATCCCCAGCAAATCTCCTGTTTGACTGCAGCCCAAGTGTGGCAAGAGATGGGAAGATGGCTCAGGGGGAGAGTGTTCCTATGGCAGGGGCTAAATCCAGCTGGGATGCCCAGGGATCTGCTGGGACACCTGAGCAAGGAAAACCATCCCTGAGGAGTCTCTTGCTGCCCTAAATCTCCACTCCAGCTCTCTTGTGTCCAGCAGGACAATTTCTAACACCCCCAGGGAGGCAGGGTTTTGAAGGGTGCTGTTGCCTTTCCAAAACCCGGGATATGGGATTGATCCCGTTCCTGTTTTGCTGCTTGTCCTGGAAATCCTGCTCTCTGCCCAGGGAGAGATGTGGAGCTCCTGGCTTAGGAGCAGGAGGGTCCTTTGTCAGGTTTGGGGTTCTTCTGGGTTTTGTGGACTCATGGAACAGTTTGGGTGGGAAGGGACCTTAAAGCTGATCCCATTCCACCCCCTGCCATGGGCAGGGGCACCTTCCACTGTCCCAGGCTGCTCCCAGCCCCGCCCAAGGTGTCTCTGCCCATGGCAAAGGGCTGGAATTCTCTGATCCTTAAAGTCCCTTCTAACCCAAGCCTTTCTATGATTCTCTCTTATGATTCTGTGATGACTTTCACCCAAAAAGGACAAAACCTCTCCCAGGGGACGAATCCAAACCCGTGTGTGCTGGAATTCCGGGGGCAGGAGGAACTGGGCGAGGGGAAAGCAGCGGAGCTGGGCTGGGGGAGAGCAGTGCAATGAAACCCCAGAACTTTTAAGATGTTAACCAGAACAGACTCAAATCAACATCTGCAGCCACCAAACCTCTTTAGCAAGCCGTGTGTTGGGTGTTTTATTTCCCAGGCACAGGTATCCAGTCTCATCTTTCCGAAGTTGCCTGGAATGAGCGTGGGTGGATAGAGAAAAGCAAAAAAAAAAAAAAAGCCCTTTTTTTTGTGGGCGGGAGTCGAGGCAGCAGCCACCCACGTCCTCCATTATGATATTCAAATGTCAATATATTTTTAATTGGTTTATNCAGGTGGTTTGTTCTGGGCTGGGATACAGGGAAAAGCCAGGAGCCAGCCCAGGTTGTCCCTTGTGGCACCGTGGTGGTGCTGCCAGGACCTGCCGGGAGCAGCCGGTGCCAGACTGGGAGAGCCCCCAGTTCCCCGTGGGATCTTCAACCTGCTTCGAGGCAAGAGGCCAAAATCTGGCCAAAATCCTGGTGGTGATTCCACGGGTTCCTGGAAGGTTTTGTGTCCCTGCTTTATCGTTTAGGGCTGTTTCTCCAGGCAGGTTTGTAACTCTGTTTTTTCTCTTCCCCTCCTCCTGCCCTTCCAGCCTGTGCAAAGGACGGACTCTCTACTCGGTGGTGAGGGACGCCAAAATTGTCCTGGATGTCAACAAGACGAGGCAGATAGCACAAGAAATTGTCAAGGTATGGTCTGGTGGGGCCTGGATCCAGCAGAAATCCCAGCTGAGAGCCCAATCCAGTCACTCTGGGGAGTGGGAGAGGAGCAGCCGAGGGTTCTGAGCAGGAGGGCTCTGCTTGGCTTCAAAACCCAAGGATTCTGAGCAGGATAGAGCTGCTTGGCTTTAAAAACCCAAGGGTTCTGAGCAGGATAGATCTGCTTGGCTTTAAAAACCCAAGGATTCTGAGCAGGATAGCTCTGCTTGGCTTAAAAACCCAAGGATTCTGGGCAGGATAGATCTGCTTGGCTTTAAAAACCCAAGGATTCTGGGCAGGATAGAACTCCTTGGCTTTAAAAACCCAAGGATTCTGGGCAGGATAGAACTCCTTGGCTTTAAAAACCCAAGGATTCTGGGCAGGATAGAACTCCTTGGCTTTAAAAACCCAAGGATTCTGGGCAGGATAGAACTCCTTGGCTTTAAAAACCCAAGGATTCTGGGCAGGATAGAACTCCTTGGCTTTAAAAACCCAAGGATTCTGGGCAGGATAGAACTCCTTGGCTTTAAAAACCCAAGGATTCTGGGCAGGATAGAACTCCTTGGCTTTAAAAACCCAAGGATTCTGGGCAGGATAGAACTCCTTGGCTTTAAAAACCCAAGGATTCTGGGCAGGATAGAACTCCTTGGCTTTAAAAACCCAAGGATTCTGGGCAGGATAGAACTCCTTGGCTTTAAAAACCCAAGGATTCTGGGCAGGATAGAACTCCTTGGCTTTAAAAACCCAAGGATTCTGGGCAGGATAGAACTCCTTGGCTTTAAAAACCCAAGGATTCTGGGCAGGATAGAACTCCTTGGCTTTAAAAACCCAAGGATTCTGGGCAGGATAGATCTGCTTGGCTTTAAAAACCCAAGGATTCTGGGCAGGATAGAACTCCTTGGCTTTAAAATCCGGGTCTCTCTCATGTGGCTGAACTGGGGTGGCACCAAAGCTTCCATGGGCTCCCTGTGCTTGTGGCTCATCCTGACCACCTCTTCCATTCCCCATTGGAATTTCAGGTGTTTAATTGATTTATCTGGGGAGCAGTTGCTGCTGTGAGGGAGTTCCTGGTTGGATATTCCTCTATTCTTGGGAAAAAAAACGCAAAATCATGGAATCCGGGAATGGTTTGTGTTGCAAGGGAGCTAAAAAATCTCATCCCAAATCCCCGCCCCTGCACCTTCCACTACTCCAGGCTGCTCCAAGCCCTGTCCAACCTGGCTTTGGACACTTCCAGCATTCCCAGTATTCCCATAACGCATTCCCAGGGCTTTATTTCTCTTTCCTGGAGAAATCCATGCCACAGTGCCACAAGGCTGAGCTCACGTGCATTTTCCAGGGCTAAAATCACTTTCCAATTTCCCAGGGATGGCTCCAAGTGCATCTTCCACCCTTCAGATAAACAGTCCTGGGGAGGATCCTCTCATGGCAGGGTGGAGTGGCTGGGAATTTGGGTCCTGATCCCTCACAGCTTCCCATGGGGTGTCGGCAGCAGCACTGAGACTGTGAGCTGTCTGCCAGAGCAGGGCTGTGCCGTGGTCCCAAACCATGTTTACCACCAAAAATATTTGGCTCATGTGGTGCCATGGGAGCTGTGACGCTGCCCCTGCTGTGTCCTGCTCACGGTCAGCCAACACTTCCACCCCGGGGCCTGGAAGCATGAAAAACTGGAGCTGATCCCACGTTTAACTGGGGGAAAGTAAGAGAAAATCAGATTTTCTGGCATTCTGGCCTATTTCCTTAAATATTCAAATCCAGCTTAAAAGCAGAATCTGTTCAGCAGTATTTCCTGGACGGCGCTTAGGCTGTGTCTTATTAAACTGCCTAGTTGGCGTTTATTTAGACCCAGCTTTAACTTTTAAATTTAAAGTCCTTCAGTTCTCCTGACTTACCTGGGCAGGAGCAGACAGGTGAGCACACCCTGCACCTTTTGCTACCTCGGGGGGGGGGGTGCCTGAGCCAGCCCTTAATTCCCTGCTTAATTCCTACTTCTGATCCACACTTTCCACCTTTTAGACACGGATTGTTCCTGCTGAGCAAACACTTGAAGCATCACAGTTTAGCCTTGTACTTTTTCCCCCCCTTTTGTGTGCTCAGGGTGTTCCCAGCGGGAAGAAAGGCTCGGTTCAGCCCCTTGCCCTGAGTGGGTTCGTTGCTCCCTGTGGGTTTTGGAGGATGAGGCTGAGAGATCCTTGTTTTCTGCACCTGGTGCCTGTTAGGAACAGGCTGGAAACCTTCAGCTCTGTGGCGTGGAGAGGCAGAGGGCCTTCGTGTCCGCCTCAGACCCGTGGAGGAATCAGCAGAGCCCCAAAGGCTCTCCCTGGGGCACCAACGGGAGTTGCTGGAGAAGTCCAGCCCTGCCTCAATGCCACGACCCAACCCCGTGGCCCATTCCTGCCGAGGAGCAGCTTCCCAGCCTTCCCAGCCTTCCCAGCCTTCCCAGCCTTCCCAGCCTTCCCACACCAACCTCCAGCAGATGTTTTGGTGGACTTGGAAGCGGGCGAGTGTGGGGAAGCAAAGGAAAGTCCCCACAACCTTGGTTTGGGTGGGCTGGGAGCTGCCTTGTCCAGAGGCTTTGGATTTGCTGCCGGGCCACAGCAGTTGTTTGATTTTATCCTTCGAGTCCTGGAATGTGGCGGGGGAGCTGCTGAGGTTATTGGATTAGAGGGTGCGAGGTTATCCCGAGCTCCTCGGGAGGGGAGGGATGGTTTATCCCGGGAGCAGTGCCGGCAGAGGGAGCTGCCTTTTCACACAGCCCAGCAAATTGCGGCACTGCCGGGCCCAGAGCGTTTCCCCACGGATCATCCCAGGGGCGGCCGGGGTGGCAGGGCTGGAATTTGCAGCGGGATCTGCGCGCAGCGAGCTGAGGGATTTGGGTTTGCCCGGAGAAATTCCTCCGGCAAAGGCCGGGCTGTGTGGGACGATTCCACGGAGAGAGGAGCTCCCAGCTGGGTGTGGGAGCAGGGTCCTGCTGCTGCCCTGGGATCCCGTCAGCCCCAGAGCGTTCCTGGCTCATCCGTGGGTGCTCAGGGCCCTGCACTGCTCCTTGCCAGAGAAACACTGGAATGCTGTTCCTTGCTCAACCCTGGCGCTTTTTGGAGGTGACAGTGACATTTGAAAGCCGATTTTTAAATCTCATCCATTATTTCATGCGCTGGGAACTGGAGACCCCTAATTAATCCCGTTGCCTGGAATGGCCCTGGCATCCAGCCCCAAACCCTTTCCTTCCCCCAGCATCCCTTGGCAGGAGCTCTTTCGGATTTGCTCCCCATGGGGTGCAGTGAAACCCCCATATCTTGCTGGGTCGGGGTGTTTTTCCATATTTTTTCCCCCCCACTTCCAGATGGTGGAATTTGGATTGGGTCTTCTGGCTCCACATCAGCCGCCAGCTTAAAAATAAATTCTCCTCTCACAGCCTGCGTGGCTAATGATGATAGATGAAAAGATGAGGCTCAGGATGGATGGATCCCCATGGAATTCCTGTTAATAAATCCCCCTTTTCCAGTGACAGACAACCAATATTCCCTCCCAAGCAACAGTTTGCCAGCCTGTTGGGCATTGATCCTTCAGCAGCATCCCGCGGATCAAGTTTTCCCCGAGTCTGCTTAGGAGAGTGAAAAGTGGGACAGCATCAAAACCGCCGCTGAGAGTTGGGATAAATGCGTTTTTCTCCCCCTCCCCATCCCCAGAATTATCCCGCGGAGCCGAACATCCGCCACGCGGAGCCGCCGGCAGTCTGCTTGATTTGCCGACGCTAAACAGGAGAGTTTGGATTTCCCACCCATGGCCTTTTTGTGCCTCATTAGCACTAATTTTAATTAACCGCCGAGCAGCTTTTCCTGGGGGAAAGGAATTAAGGCAGGACTCCTGCGAGGCGCCCGTTTCCAGGCGGATGGGGCCGCGGGAAGCGTCGATGGCTCCGCCGGGGCGGTGGGGAGCCGTGACTTATTACCCTCCTCTCCCAGCCCCCCAAAAGCAAGGAGGCAAAATCATCATCGCCATCCATTTCCCAGCAGAGGATTCCAGGGAAGCGGCTGCCGGGCGGGTTTGGCGCTAATTTTTTTCCGGCGGAATCAATTAATCAGGAAGATGAGTGGGCGCCGTGGCGGCTGGGACATCGACACCACCATCCCACCTCCCTCCAGGAGCCCATCCCAAAAGGGGGACCCCCTCCAGACATTTTCTCTTCCTGCAGAAGAGCCCTTTTTTGGGGGACGTGGTCCCGCTTGGCTGTGCCCTGGTGGCTCACGGATGCCCCAGCATCCCGTGGGAATGTCCCAGCTCTGGCATTATCCCGTCTGTTTGTGCCGCTTTTGTAACTCCAGGCTGTTTTCCTCTCTCTGTTCCATCCCAGGGAATGGGATACCTGCATGCCAAGGGCATCCTCCACAAGGACCTTAAGTCCAAGAATGTCTTCTATGACAATGGGAAGGTGGTGATCACCGACTTCGGGCTCTTCAGCATCTCTGGAGTTCTCCAAGCGGGCAGGTAGGAGGACGTGGATGTACTGCAGCTCCTCCCCGTGCCCCAAAGCAGGGAACATGGGGAAAGATCCCAAAAAACCACTCTCCAAGTGCCTCCAGGTGCCTCCAGCCTCAGCAGAGAGGAGTTCAGGGGACCTTTGGGTGTCCTGGGGCTGCTTGGTTTGAAGAGAGTCGGTTTTGATCCGTGGGAAGGGACGCAGTGCTGTGCGCAGATCTCGGGAATTTTTGGTTCAGGGAGGCAGACTGTGCCCCCTTGGATCAACCTCTTCCCATGGGATGCATCATTTCCATGGCCAAACCGCCCTGCAGCCACCCAGGAGATGCTCCCGTGGCAGCAGGGCCGGCTCATTCCTTGGCTTGTCCCTTTCCATGGTTATAATTCCCTGGCATCTGCTTCATCTCCTGCCTGGACTGAGCGATGCCATCCCCGTGCTGTCCCCACTCCGGTGACATCCTGGGAATTACAGACATCTGGCCATGGTGTCTGTGCTGGGCATGGAGCAAGACATGGAAAATGAGAGCCAAGCGTGGGACTTTCACAGCACTGTGACATTTTGGGGTCCCGGAGGGTTTAAATCTGAAGGTTTTGGTGAATGTTTCTTATTAAATTTCTCTTCCCAATGCTTTTGGGAGGTTTCCCGGCCACAGGAATGGCAGGGCAAAGAGTTCCAGCAGCTGTGGAAAGGAGGAAAAGCAAAGCTGGGGTGGAAAAAGGGAACAGAAATGGGGAAAGAAGAACAGAGATGGTATTTTCCATTTTTTTTTTTTTTTAAAGTGGGAAATAAGAATGTTGCTGACTTCTCCCACCTTTCCCACTAAACCCTTTGTGTTGGATTTCCCACTAAACCCTTTGTGTTGGTAGCAGCACAGGCTGAGCTTGGGCAGTTTTCTCCTAGTCCTTCCTTCTCCCTGGCAAAGAGGCTCAGGAGATAAAAAGCCCCTTGGAAATGATGGATTTTCTCCCAATTTCCCCGTGATGAGGTCAAAGGATTAGAGGGAACGGCGGCGGCCGCCTCTCTCCATCCCACACTGTGCACTCCCAGGTTTTCCACTCTGCCTGGATAAATATCAATGGATTTTAGCACAGGCTTGGCCAAAAGCTTTGGAAGGCCAGGAAATCCAGGATCTCCTGCTGTGGCAAAGTGGGGTTTGCTTCTGGTTCGGCAGCTGGGCCGGGGCTTTGGGATTCAGGGCCTGCCAGGAGGAAAGGACAGCTCATTCCAGCAGGGAATGAGGATTTGGGCAAAACTGGCCAAGTTTTGCCAGGAATTTTTTGCTGTTGAAGGTCGGGGATGCTCCAGAGATGGAATGAGAAATGGGGGGAATGGGGTTTTCTGATGGGGTGGCCGATGTGTGGCCACCTCTGCCCGAGACTGGGACGTCCCTTGTGAGGTTAAAGTCCAGGAGATGGCTCAGGAGGGGAAGGAGGGCCAGGAAAGCAAGGCTGGAGAGAAATGAGCAGAGTTTTGCTAGAAGAAACGGAGAAAATGAGAAAATTTGTGCCCTGGGTTGCTGGTAGAACAGGTTTTATGCTGGAGGAGAGCTGAGAGAAAACCAGGCATCCACGGCCATCATGGATTTTGAAACAGGAAGTGTCTGCAGGTTTGATCTCCTCTTTTCAGAGTGAGTTTTTTCTGGTTTTGGTGTCTGTCAGGTGAAGAAGGGAGATCAAACCCAGTTTTGGGTTATTTAGAGGCTTGGAAAAAACATCCAAGGAGAAATTTTTGGAGGCCAAGTGAAGGATGGTGACATTGTGACTGAGAGCTCCAAACTGACCTGGTCTCAGTGGGGCTTAAACACTTTCTGCAGAGATTTGGTAACTTGGCTGAAAAAGGAGATTTATTTCTCTTTTATTTAAATGTTCTTGGCCTTGGTGAGGCTGCCCTGCAATTAGGAGGAGCACGAGGTGGGGCTTGAGGTGTCTGAGGAGCTCTTCTGCTCCTGCTTTTGCCCTGGGGGTGGCTTGAAGGTGCTCAGTCAAGTAAACTCTGGCCTTAAACCCTCAAATTGCTGTAACTGAGCTGCTTTTGGGATCCCGTTAAAGCCCAGCCCTCACTGCTGGGAGCTCCTAACCCGTCGGAGCTTTGCCCAGGGGTGAGCCGTGCAACCCAACCCCGTCCCGGGAGCATCCCGAGGCTGCTCCTGGAATGTCACAGCCCCGAGCCACCTCAGGGAGCAGCAATCCAGAGGCCCAGGAGCAAAGCCAGCCTTTGCTGCGGGTGCCGGAGCCGGTCCCAGCGCTGCCCGCGCATCCCGCTGCTCCCCCGGGGCCGGAGAGGCAGGCGCAGGCAAGGACCAGCGAGACGGAGACTTTCTGATTGCCCAGGTGCTTAATGTTGGTCGGTGATGAAGAGCTGGAGAGGGTGGCTGGGCAGCTGGAAGCCTCCCCTCTGTGCCAAAGCGCTTTCCCAGCGGCTCCGGAGGGTCCGGGCGGGTGCTGGAGCCGCTGGTTGTGGTGGAGGCTCCAAGGCGAGGGGTGGGGAGGAGCCGTGGACACCCCAGAGGGGACAAGGAGGCTTCAGCAGAGATTCCCAGGGGTGGCAGTGTCCTTCCCTAGGGAGGGGGGGTCCCCTCTGGTCACTGCAGGGAGCGGGGGGGTCCCTCTGGTCACTGCCAGACCAACGGCTGGGAAGGGAGGGTCCCGACTGAGCCCGTTTGTGGGATCGTTTTGGGATCCCATCCCATCCCACCCCGGGATTTTGGCTGGCGTTCAGGTGGACAGATGACCCCAGAGCCATCCCTTAGCCCTGTTCATCCCCATCTTTGGGAGGGTTCCAAGCACAAACAGGGGGAAGTTCCTGGCAGGAGCCAGGCTCTTCCTTCTCCAGCCCAGCGTGAAGTGGGGCAGTTCTGCTCCCTGCTGCTGCTGAATTTGGGCTCAGGCACGCGGCCAAGCTGCTCCAGGTGTCACCAGCACTGATGATGTGGGGATTCTGAAGGCAGCAGTGTATCCCAGGTGCCTGCTGGAGGATGTAAAGGATGGGGAAGTCACCGGTGTCATCCTCAGCCGTTGGCCAAAGGATTCCAACGTGTTTGTCCCGAGCAGGGGGAGCCTGGGGAGGTGGAGGAAGGACAGACGAGGTGAAATGAGGGGTTTTTATCAAGCCAAGCTGCTCCCATGGGAGGTGGCATTGGAAGCTTGGACTTGCAGGGGCTGTTTTGGGGCCAAACCCCTGAAAACACCAATTCCCAGGCTGTGTTATTTTAGGATGGGTTTGCTCGGAAGAGGCACTTGGAGGTCCCCAGTCCAACCTCCTGCTCCAACCACAGTGGGGATTTATCCCAAATTTACCCCTGGATCCATGAAGGGGTTTTGGTGCCGTGGGCACAGCAGGAGCCCCAGCAGACCCTAAATCCCCATCACCAGCCTGGAAGAGCCAAAGTTCCCCCTTAAGCACATCCTGTGCCCCAGTTTTGTCCTTCTGCCTGGCAGGGACATTGCTCAGACAGAGCAGGGTTAAAACCTGACTTTGCAAGGGTGACGTGGGGAAAACCAGGCTTAAAAGCCTTGGGAAAGGGTGGAAAGGTGGGGAGCTGCTCTCTGGGGATGTGCTGGTGCTGTCCCCCAGTTGTCCCCACAGCTCTGGCTCCATGTCCCAGCAGGAACCACCGTCCCGTGCCCCAACTTTGTCCTGCTGCCTGGCAGGGACATTGCTCAGACAGAGCAGGGTTAAAACCTGACTTTGCAAGGGTGACGTGGGGAAAACCAGGCTTAAAAGCCTTGGGAAAGGGTGGGAAGGTCTCTGGGGCCGTGCTGGTGCTGTCCCCCAGCTGTCCCCACGGCTCTGGCTCCGTGTCCTGGCAGGAGGGAGAACAAGCTGCGGATCCAGAACGGCTGGCTGTGCCACCTGGCCCCCGAGATCATCCGGCAGCTCTCTCCCGACACCGAGGAGGACAAGCTGCCCTTCTCCAAGCACTCGGATGTCTTTGCACTGGGGTGAGCCCCGGGGCACTGGGAGGGGGCTGGAGCAGGGTTGGGCCAGGTGGGAGCTGCTCTGGGCACAGGAGGGGGTGAGGACGCCGTTGGTTTGCCCCAAATCCAAGGGGACGCTGCCGGATGGGATTCCCATCCCTGGGGATGTGAGAACCTTCCTGCCTGGAGAAATTTTGAGTGAAACCTCCCTAAATTGCCAGATCTTCCTGGTTTTGGACCGGGCAGTGGGATCCTGGGGATGCCAGCCTGGAGTTGGAGAGGGCTGTGGTGGAGCAGAGGTGTGGGAGCCCCTGGACGGCCCAACCCTCCCCAGATTATCAAATCCTCCTGCTTTGGACCAGAGCAGCCCTGGGCAATGGGATCCAGAGTATCCTGGGAATACCAGCCTGGCATCAGCTCCCCCCTGCACCCTCCTGGGGTGGGAACTGATGAGAAGGTGCTTGGATGATGGATGGAGATGCCAAAGGTTGGGAACACAGGTCTGGGAGTCCCTGGGCACCCTGATTCCCTGCTCCAGCCGCTGCAGGGGGTGGGGCTGATGGTGGTGCCAGCTCTACGAGGAGATGCCAAAAGCTAAGAAAAATGAGAATTCCTAAGTTTTCCTCAGAAAAGCAGTTCATTCCTGCTGCCCTTTATCTGCCCACAAACCTCCCTGAGGGCAGGAGCCCAATTCCACCTTGATGAACCCTTCCCGAGGCAGATTTTACCCAGAGGATTAATTTTCTCGTGGATGCCTCGAAGGCTGTGGGATTAGGGAGTGTGGGCCCGTTATCCAAGGCAATATTCCCATCAAACCCTCAGTAATTACAGCTGGAAGGGTCTGGCTCTTTTTCTTTTCTTTATTTTTTTTTTCCCCTCCCCCAGGTACAACTCCAGCACAAAAAAAAAAAAAAAAAAAAAGATGTAATTAAAGGATCGTATCCAACTAAGTGAGAGTGGGTGGGGAGAGGTAATTTTCCCTTTTTTTCCTCAAGTGTGAGCTCTGCCCTTATGGAAAGCACGAGTTTCCTGAAAAGATGAAAAGGTTTCCCCACGTTTTTTGCCTCTTTCTTGTTTCTCCTGCCCTCCATCAAGCCCAGGAGGCTCGGGGATGATCAGTAGGGGCCACTTCCCTCCAGGGATTTTGGGGATCAGGGACAGCAGGAGGAAAAAAAATCATTTAAAGATGACAAAAACTCCCAGTGAGAAACTGGAATTAATGCCTCGGATGTGTTAAATCTAATCTGAGGGTGCTTGGATGCTCCTCCTCAGGATTTTGTCCTGTGCCTGCAGGATCTGCCCCTCTCCAAGCCCCCATTCCTCTGCACCCACGTAATTCTCCCATTATCCAATTTCATATATTTTTTTGAGATTTCCAGCCAGACCCTGACGATTTTTCAAAAATCAGAAGATAATTCCAATTGCCAAAATCAGGGACCTTCCCTAACCCAGAGGAATCTTTCATTTATCAAGACAGATTTTTCCACCCTGATGTCATTTGGGTTTTGCTGCTCTGAGTGCTCATGAAGGCATCCCTGGGAGGGGAAAAGCAGGTCCAGGGAATGTTCCTTGGACAGTGGGGCTGGCATTGCAGGAATCCAGGCTCATCCAGGCTTCGGGCGCCAAAAAATGAGGATGCAAAACTTCCAGGCAGTAGCGGGGGCGGGAAACCGCAGTGGGGGTGCCCACCAGTTCCACTGGTGATGCCCTTGTTTTGGGTTGTTCCCTTGGATTTGGGATTCCTCACAGAAAAGAGGGCTTGGCTCAGCGGTGAGAGCAGGAGCAGATGGCCGGGGCTTCACGTGGCCATCGCCTGGTGAGGACACCTGGGATGGTTCATGGCCCGGCCTGGATGGATTTCTGGAGCTTGGAGAGCTTTTTTTTTTTTTTTTTTTGGAGGGGAAAAATGGAAAAGCTGGCATGAAAGTGGATCCTTGGGCTCATCCCTTCCCGAAATTGTGCTGGAGTGCTGGCAGCTGGATCCCCCACCATCCTCTCTCCTCAGCTGCTCCGTGGGAAGCACCGTTGCATCCCCGGTGGGACATTCCCACTTGGTGTCACAGGATGGCTCTGCCTGGGCCTCCATCAGCCTCTGTCCTCCTCCCCTGGTGGCAACCAGGACTCGCTCCAGGCCAAGCTCCTCCCTCTGGAAAACGGGAGAGGTGGCACCTCTGTGAGGAGGGCAGAGCCTCTCTGGTGTCACCTGGAACAAAGCATCTCCTGGGCGAGGGGGCTGTGGAGCAGGGAGAGATGCTGGATGTGGGTGCCGTGGCCGGACACCCCTCCCCATCCTGAATCCCTCCTGGCTGCTCCATCTCTGATTCCCAGTTTGTCCCAACAGCACCATCTGGTACGAGCTGCACGCCCGGGAATGGCCCTTCAAGACACAGCCAGCGGAGGCAATAATCTGGCAGGTGGGAAGAGGGATGAAGCCCAACCTCAGCCAGATCGGGATGGGCAAGGAGATCTCGGTAGGTGCTGTGGGGGGACCCTGTGTGGGGGTGCATGGATTGGGATCCGGCTGCTGGGACCCCTGGGAAAACCCCTCTGGATCTGCTGATCTCACCCAGCCAGGCTTGCTCCTGCTGCTGTGCTCAGCTTGAGCATTCCCTCTGCTCCAGCCCTTCCCCAGGATGTGGGGATGGGGGCTCTGGGATGGGCACAGCCCCTTCATCCCAGCCTTTCCCAAGAACCCAGTGATGGAGATGGTGTCCTCATGGGGTGGACACATTCCCTCACCCCATGCCAATCCTTAATAAGAACCCAGTAATGGAGATGGCATCCTCATGGGATGGGCACCTTCCCTCATCCCATGCCAATCCTTAATAAGAATCCAGTGATGGGGATGGGATCCTCATGGGATGGGCACATTCCCTCATCCCAACCCTTCCCAAGGATGTGGGGATGGAAATGGGATCCTCATGGGATGGGCACATTCCCTCTAAATCAGCCTTTCCCAAGAATCCAGTGATGGAAATGATGTCCTCATGGGATGGGCACATCTCTTCCATCCCAAGGACCTGAGGATGGAAATGAGTTGGGCATATCTCCTCCAAATCAGCCTTTCCCAAGGATCCAGTGAAGGAAACAGGTCCCCGTGGGATGGACACATCCCAGCCCTTCCCAGGGATGTGGTGGTGGGGACGGGGTCCTTGTGGCGTGGCCGCTGGGGCCGAGTGTCGCGGTGGCTGAATTCCCAATGGGAGAGGGTCTGGCTGAATTCCCAGTGGGAGAGGGCCTGTCCGGGTTTCCTCACCCTCTGTCCCTGTGGCTCCAGGACATCCTCCTGTTCTGCTGGGCCTACGAGCAGGAGGAGAGGCCCACCTTCACCAAGCTGATGGACATGCTGGAGAAACTGCCAAAGCGCAACCGCCGCCTCTCCCACCCGGGGCACTTCTGGAAGTCGGCAGAGTGAGTCCCCATCCCCTGCCCATCCTTCCCCTGTTCCCGGATTGCACCCGTGGGGGAATGCCCTGCCCGGACCCGCAGCTTCCAGCTCGGTCCCCTCCTTCTCCCCTGCCCAAATCCCGCCCCGTCCCATTGCTCTGGCTGAGTCCCCTCCCCCCCCCCGCTCCAGGGAACGGCGTCAGTGGGTGCCCGGTTGGGATTTCGGGATCTGCCCCGTGGGGAACAGCAGGCAAAGTGCAGAGCAATCACTTGGAAACTCATTTTCCTCCCTGGAATTTGTCATGTTGTGACAAATGGAAGCCAAGTCTCGCCCGTGCGGGGGTGGCATTCACCGGGGAGGGTGGGGGGAGGGATTTTTCCTGCTCCCAGCGTGCATCCCCGGAGGCTGGAAATGGGAGTGGAGGGATGGAGATGTCAGCTCAGGGAGAGAAGTGAGGACATTTTGAGGGCTCCAGGAATCCCTCTTGGTCCTTACAGAGGGTTGGAGATGCCGATTTCTCCCGCTGCTGGTAACAAGCTGCCTCTCTTCCTTAGCTGGGTGGCCCCGAGAGTGTCTGGGATGTCCCCTTGTGCCGCTCCCTGTCCCTGGGGGGGGCTGCCGGGAGCAGCGCAAAGCCCGCGCTCAGGCGGCCCCCAAACCACCCGGAACCGGAGCCGTTAATTAGGAGGGGAGTTAATTCCCAAGCCAGGCTCCAAGCAGGCACCAGGGCGGCTCCGGCAGCCGGGTAAGGCAGGGATGCTGAAGGATGCCGGGCCCCGAGGCAGCTGCGGAATTGCTCCGCTGGGTTTGGGAATGCTTTTCCCGCTCCCTGAGCCACGCTCTGCCTACCCTGGGCTGGGGCTGCCCCGCAGCTCCCTGTTAATTAGCGATCTTTTGCTAATCAGGATGTTCCAGCTCAGCTTTCCATGGGAGCTGGTTCCTTCCAGGGGGACTTGGCTCCGGCTGTTGTTGCTGTCAGGTCCTGGCTTCCCTGCGGAGCCCAGGAATCCTGGCTGTGCACAGGGACGGGCTCTCTGTGGCACCCTCTGGCTCCGCCGTCCCCGCATCCGAGGGATCGGGGCACAAAACCCCCGCGGGATCCTGGATGCCCTTTCCCCTCTGGATGATGCTCCGGGAGCCAGGAGCTCATGGCTTCCCCCGGTGCCGCTGCTTTTGGGAGCAGCTCCGTGGCAAAGCCGTTCCGGGAGTTTGTTGGTTTTTTTTGGGTTTTTTTGGGGTTTTTTTTCGTTGTTGTTGTTGTTGTTGTTGTTGTTGTTTGGTTTTTTTCCCCCACAAAGATCTTCCCTGCAAACCCCCGCGTTTCCACGGGAGGAGGCGCCCGGTGCTGACTGCTCCTTGTGTCCCTTCCAGGCTGTGACGGGATAAGGGACGGTGCCTTCCCCCCCCACCACCACCCCCAGCGGGTCTCTTCTTCCTCTCCGCTTCCCACCCTGCGCTGCGGAGGAGCTGCGGGGCCGACAGCGGGCCGGGAACGAGACTCTTCCCCCGCAGCGCTTCATCATCCCGGGAACCCTCTCGGCGCCGGCGGGAGGAGCCGGAGCAGCCCCGGGAACGCCCGGCTGCGGTGGGATGGGGACAGCGGGCGGCTCTCCGTGCTCAGGCGGTGCCTCTGGGGACAGTCCCGTCCCCCTCCCCGAGCAGGCGGTGACCCACAGGACAAATGACTTCAGCTGGCCCCCAGGGCTCCTCTGATCCCGATCCAGTGCTCGCGGTGATGCTCGGCCGGGGAGGGCTTGTTCTCAGCACTCCGTGGGTTTATTTAATTCCCTTTATTTATTTCTTCGCCGTTTTGTCATGAAAAAAGGAGGGGGGGGGGGGATGTGGCTGATTCACGAGTTTATCCCCGGATCCCGCGGGGCCAGGGAGTGCCACTGCCATGAGCTGCCCCCCGCGGGGAAATGCATCAGTCCCACTCCCCCCGCAGCCCCCGCAGCCCCTTCGTGGGCAGCGCTGACCTTTCTCAAGTGGCTTCTCTCCCTCCCAGCCGTGGCCACTTACCTGTGACCCCGCGGGTCTCCCTGCCGGGAGGGGGCACATCTCCACCTTCCCGTTAATTTATCCCCTTTTCCCGGTGTGTGTCTCGCCAGCCAGCCCTCGCCGTCACTGCCCTGCTCCTGGCTTTGCTCCTCGCTCCCAGAACCCGGGGTTTGGGGTGCTCTGGGGCTGGGCACGGCAGGGAAGCTGGAATTGGGGTCCTTCCCCTCTCCCGTGGTTTTCCCGGGCTCGCTCCTGCCGGAGCTGGGAATGCAAGGCAGGCTCTGGTTGTACAGAGCATTTCCCAGCCCCACACTGGGACGTCTCAGCCATGCCCAGGAGCATTTCCCCGACATGTTCATCTCCCAGCAGCCAAATCCCAGAGTTCCCCCCAAAAAAAAAACAAACAAAAAAACCCCAAAAACAAACAAACAAAAAAAAAAACAACAACCCCAAAAAAAAATTCTCATCAGGAGCTGCTGTTGCCACCTGAATTCCATGGGCTGGTATTTCCCTCTCTCCCCACTCCCCCCAGCTCGGATGGGCCCTCCAGCCCCTCAGATGAGCTGTCAGATGAGAGCAAATTGCATTCCCAGGTTCTCATGGAGAATAATTGCTTGACAGGAACCATCCCGGATAATTCAATTGTGGTCTCAGTTCGCTTTAATTTGGAGCCGTGGCGAGGCTTTGCAAACTTAACCAGCCCTGGTTTGTCTGGCTGCTCCTGCCAGCTCCTCCTTGCTGGTGTTGGAAGTGCTTTAGCATAAGTAAATGAAGATGAGAAACTTAATTGCAGCCGGGATGAGACGGGATTTTAATTGCGGGGGAATTCAAATTCCCACACGTGCCTGTGTGAAAATTCCACGGTGGGCAGGAGCCAAGGGAGGGCTGGATCCTTCCCCCTCCCCCCAAAAAGGATCTGCAAGGAGTCTCCTGCTGATGTTTTTGGGACGGGCAGTGACAGCCCCCTGGGCGTGGAGCTGCCATCAGGCAGGGCGGCCTTTGGGGCTGGGCAGGCTGAGCCCTCCTTTGTCTTGCTCGCTCCCTGCTGCGGCGGCACAGCTGAGCTGGGGCTCATCCCCTCATCCCACCTCTTCCCCGGCCTTTGAGCCCCAACCCCCGGCCCGCAGCAGCCCGACCCGGCTCCTCCCTCGGCGCACAAACGTTGCACTAAAAGCTCGGGCTCTCCCTGAGCTTTCACCGGTGCCTTCAGCCCTGCACGGCACCCCCTGGCCCAGGGGTTTTGGGTTATGGGGGGGAGGGCACAGGGAGGGGTCAGCAGCCCCCAAAGCCCACCCGGAGGGAGCTGGGGTCCTCCTTGCTGGCCGTGGGGGGGGTTTGGTTTCTGAGCAGCTGGGAACTTCTCAGGTGGGCGGCGGAGAGGGGGAGGTGTCGGGAAGGAGGTGGGAGGTGACGCCAGGGGTGCTGCCCATCGCTGGGCTGGCAGAGGGCTGGAGCCTGGGGGATGTGCTGTGGCTTTCTGGTGGGGGGTACAATGCCCACCTTGGGGTGGTTCTGGGCTTGCTGCCCGTGCCCCAAATCCTGGCCTGGCCTGGGAAGTCTCCCCTGGGTGTGTCTCCCCCCGTGAGGTGTCCCAGCTGCTGGCAGACACCTGATGGATTTTATGGGCCAAGGGCTGGGGGAAGAAGGAGCTGACGGGTGTTGGGTCTGTTCCCCTGTGCTGTCAGGGCCTCCCTGGGCTGCAGCCTCGGCCGCAGAACCATGGCTGGGTGGGAAGGGACTTTAAACCTCATCCCCTTCCACCTCCTGCCCTGGGCAGGGACACCTCCCACTGTCCCAGGCTGCTCCCAGCCCCAGTGTCCAGCCTGGCCTTGGGCACTGCCAGGGATCCAGGGGCAGCCACAGCTGCTCTGGGAATTCCATCCCAGCCCCTCCCCATCCTCCCAGGGAACAGTTCCTTCCCAATATCCCATCTAACCCCGCCCCTCCTTCAGTTTAAAGCCGTTCCCCTTTTTCTGTCTCATTCCCCCTTGGCCACGCCTTTCTCCACCGGGTTTTGGGCATCTGGAAGAGACCAATTGTTCCTACAGCCAACGCCTCCCTCCTCTCCACGCTCCTCTTCCCCCTCTCCCCTCACCGTGGTGTCTCAGCCTCAAGCACAGCACAATGGTATCGATGGAAAAAGAGCTGCCCTGAATTTATCCCAAAGGAGCAGCTCCTTCCCTTCCATGCCAGTTCTTCAGGCAGCCGTGTTATTTCCATCACTCCTTCTTATTTTTAAAGTCTCCATTATTAAAAAAAAACAAACAAAAACAAACAAAAAACCAACAAACCCACTCACCAAAAACAACAAATCTTATCTTTATTGTTGTTGTTTGGTTTTTTTTTTTTTTTTACTCTGCCTTGGTGATGGATTTTTATTTTTTTTAATTTTTTATTTATTTATTTATTTTTTTCTTTTTTGGGCCCGGTTTAAAAATATCCAGCGCTTCAGCAGGAAGGGATTGCAGGAGAAGCTCTCCACAATGGCCTCTAATGGGAGCTCCGAAGGAGGGAGAGGCTCCATCCAGAGGCTCGGTTTAGCCGGGAGCCAGCAGAGAGCCAGGGCTATTTCCAGCCGTGCCGGCCTCAGCTCAGTGCAGCCTTTGAGATGCAGGAGCCACCCCCAGCCCCAGGACACCTCCGCGGCTCTCACAGCCCCAGAGATGCTCTCCTGACCCGGCCCTGCAGCTCTCAGCTGCTTCATCCTCCCGTCTCCCTGCCAGGCTCTTCCCGAGCTCCCTGATTTTGCTGCTGCCAGGGGTTTTTTTCCCGGCGTTTCGGTGCTGGTGGGGGGCACCACGTTTGGGGCTGGGTCCTGTGCACTCTCCCAGTGCTGGGAGAGGTGGCCCTGAAGCTCTGTGTCCTCCTTTGGCTGCTAAAGGACATCCCCTGGTCTGGCTTTTTCTTCTATTTCCCTTGCCCCACAAATTCCCAAATCCTCACTGAGCCCTGGCCGGGCGATTTCTGGAAATGACGAGCTCGGAGCTCGGCCCCCGTGACTTTTATCGGGTCCTTTACCGTGGCAGGAGCTGGGATGATGCAGATTTTGGATGGGTGGGAGGCAGAAATGAATGTCTTTGCGGGTGGAGGAGCTGCTCAACCTTTCCTAGAGCATGGAATCATGGAATGGTTTGGGTCGGAAGGGACCTTACACCCCATTTTTTTTAGGCAGGGACCCCTTCCACCAGCCCAGGCTGCTCCAAGCCCCGTCCAGCCCGGCCTTGGGCACTGCCAGGGATCCAGGGCCTTCTCTGGGAACCTGTGCCTGCCCTCACAGGGAAAAACTCCCTCCCAAAATCCCAATCCAACCCTGTGCCAATTTAGGATTCCACGGGAAGAGCTGGTGCCTGGAACTCGGCCTCTTTGGCTCTGTGCCCTCCACCCCCCAAGTGCCGTGGGTCGAGCCCTTCCTCCTTTCTTCACCCTTTATTTATTTTAAAGCCTTTGAATTTAATTTTTGAATTGAACCCTTACCGATTTCTTCCAATTTTTTTGAATTTCTATGGATTTATTTTTATTTATTTGGGTTTATCCATTTTGTTGCCAACAGCGACTCTTCGGGGAGGGGAGGGGGGGGGAGGGGAAGGGAGCCCGGTCAGCTGCCAGCAGCACCTTTAATTCCAGGTCCCTGTAAATCCCCACCTTCCACTGCCTTGTACATAAGGTATATATGGATATATATGCATATCTCTATATGTATGTATATAGATATAT
>VZTR01018490.1:3449-14233 GCA_013400775.1 Chaetops frenatus | reverse complement strand
GCTAGCAAAGAAATAGTATAGGTCTAAGAAATCAGTGTAACTTACCACCGAATTGAAGATGGAGAACACAACTTTCCTTTCACTCAATTCCCAGGAAAGTATCTCAGGACAAGCATCTGTGTTTGAGGAGAGACCCTCTTACACACTTCAAGAAATGTGCAGAAGATTTCTACTTTGTGAAAGCTTGGTATAGCTTTTATAGTTTGTAAAGTGAAGTGTCTGTCAGTCAGAAATTCAAGGCTTATCTCCCTTCAATCTGCTCTCAAGGGGAGATGCTTATTGTCAGCTGGGAATGCCACCTCCATGGCACCAGAGATAACTCAGTACTGGACAGATGTCCAGCCTGGGTTATCTCACCAATTAGCAGACTCATGTGAGGGGGAAGATGTCCTGAGCTATTGCACCAGCTGATAGAACAGATAAGCTCTTCTGTGGCAGAAGGGAATGTCCTGCTATAGCCTCCCTGTCTAAAAATATGGAGGAGGCAAGAGGAGTTGTGTTTATAAACCACATATCCTGGTTCTTGCAGGGACAGGAAGGGCTCCTAACTAATCATGTCACAACCAGTGGCTGCAGAATGACACATCTTTTCTACGGGGGTCAGAGCAAAGTGCTGACTGTCCCTCCATGCCTGTGCTGCTGCTTCATACTCTGTTGAGTTGCTGTAAAGGAACAACACAAGGAGGTGACTGGAAGGAAAAGGATGAACCATGTGGCGATGGTGGAGCTGCTGACTACAGGAAACAAGGAATGTAAGGAGTGGGAGTATTGAGAGTGACAATAGGTCACACTGGGAAGACAGCAGGTTAGGTACAAAACATTATGGGTATTACCTGCTATAATGTTGGTGGCATATTCTTGACTTCATCATGCATCAGGAAACACTTTTTCACTGTGAGGGTGACTGAGCACTGGCAGAGGTTGCCCAGAGAGGTTGTGGAGTCTCCATCCTTGAAGATATTCAAAAGCTGTCTGAACATGGTCCTGGGCAACCTGCTGGAGGTGGCCCTGCTTGAGCAGGAGGGTTAGACACAATGACTGTCCTGGTTTGAAGGACAGGTGTCTGCTAAGGAAGGCAGGGGGCCTCCCTTAGAATGGAAAATGTAAACCCTTTCCCTCCAAATTATTGTAATTCTGAAAATAAGGGGCTCACAGGCAAAGATATGGGAATAGGAAGAACAGTTCTTTACTAGTATTTATAATAATGTTAACAAAACAACAACCACTACTATGGCATTAACAACAACCAGAAGCAGGAACCCAGTGAGAGCCTGCTGGCTCGCAGGCACCTTTGGTGCAGTGATGGTCACAGCCGGCAGGGAGGCACTGGTGGCGCAAGCTTGGGGAGCATGTGGCGATGGCAGCTCCCCCAGCTGGGACGGGGAGGGATGGAAGAGAAGTTTTACTTTCACAAACCCCGTCGAGCAGCCAATCTCGGTGGCCCAGCAGGGCTCTCAGGAAAAGAAGGCAGCAGGCTGGGACGGCAGGGTGTCTTGGCAGACAGGGGGTGCAGAGACTGCAGCACAGTGAAAACCAGAGCAGTGCCAAAGCTGCAGCGGGGGCGGGACAATGGCAGCCTGGCTTTCAGCAGAGCAGGGAGAGGTGAGCTCAGGGATCCTGGGCGCCCACGCAGATGGTAACAGGTCCCAGTTCAGGACAAAGACTCACTCCACAGCAGAAGAAACAGCTCTCTGCAGGGGTCCAGCAGCAGCTCTGAAACATTCTCTCTGGCAGCCCAGAGTGAGAGTGCCAGCCCCTCCTCCAGCCAAGCCTTTTGCCAGCCCAAACCCCAAGGTATCCTCCACCCTGCTGAGAGAAAAACTCTGAACTGGACAATCCCGGCTCCCCTCAGCTGAATCACTTCTTTTGTTCTTCTTAAGTACCTGGCCATTATGGTCCCTTAGCAACTGATGGGCAAAAAATTCCAAAGGTGAAGAGAAACAAAAGGGAAGAACACCCAAACCCTGACAATGACCTACAGAGGTCCTTTCCAACCTCAGCCATTCTGTGATTCTGTGATCTCTGGTGTAAGATGGCAAAGCTTAATCTCTAAAATATGTTTTAATGCCTCTCCTTATGAAAATCTATCCACTTCATGACTCATTGTGTAGTTTTCAGATTAATAATTCACTCAGTGAATGGAGACTATGTAAGAATCTTCTGAACTACTTCACTTTGATTAAAGTTCTTAAATTGATCTGAAGTAATGCACATGGATATGTATTTCTTTTATGCTAGGAGTGACATCTTGCCTTGGACAAAGGGCCAGTGTAAGGGTTTGTGCATCATTGAAAGCTCATTCAAAACTTGAAGATAGGACTTAAACAAAACCTGAACATTAGTGGGTAACCAATGGCATGCACCATCAGGAAGTGTGTTCTAGTTTTAGATTTCAAGTGCTTTATTTAAAATTGCTTGTTTGCTTTAAAAAAAAAATACCAGATTTGGAAGAAAAATACAGCTCTATGTGTACCGTTTGACTATATTCAATTGTGGGATACCAATTTGGTATTAAATATACTAAAGGAACTAGAGAAAACCAAAATAAAGCAAAAAAAGCCAGACAGCTGTGGATATAATTGTCTCTTTAAAGGAGCAAGACATATTCCATAATCCACATGTGCTTTGCTATTTTTTCTACTGAAATGGCATATCTAAGTGATTTAGTTGCAGCTAAGAAACTGGTCTCTTTCAAACATTAAGGATCACATGTGTAACACCCCAGAACACTTAAATGTAAGGGGGTGAACCTAGATTCATTTACTCTAGTTTGGCACAAGGAGAAATACAAACCAGATATTCTCAAGAGGTCAAAATTGCACAAAAGTTTAATGGCAAAATATAGAAAATTAAGGAATTTTGACAAAGGATTAAATAGAACACCAAATTCAATATAAAACCATTTATCATAGTGTTGTCTATAAACAAAAGGAAGAAACCTTGCAACAGATTTAAAATGGTAAGATAAAAGCAACTTTATTGAAAGCTTTCAGGTACGCAAATATGGCTTTGCACACATGATAAACGATTTCTACAATTTTTATAAGGTTAATTATTATATCTAGCCAGTACATCCAATAGGAAATCAGTTACCCCAGTAATCCATCCCTAGGTCAGCCCCTTGGAGTTGGTCTACAGGCTTCTTTACCCTATTTTCTTGTTATGTCTCTTAAGCCTGGTGGAAAGCAAAATGTCCTTGTCAGAAATTGTCTTCTTAAGAATAAGACTAAACAGAATTTCAAGAATGTGTTAGTAAAGGTTAGCTAAACTGTGAGAGAGGGCAGGAAAAGTACTAGAAGCTATAACTATGTATTAACAGTCTACAAAGCTATGAGTATATATTAAAAAAATATAAAAGCAAACATCTTTAGGCATCAATAGCATTAACTTCATTAACTTAGCCAATTTAACCTAGAAACCTTTAAACCCATAAGATGTTAAGTTACCCAATATGTTCCATGGAAAGAGAATTAGGGGAAGAAAAAAGAGAGAGAAAACCAGAAAATATATAGAAAGACACACATATAGCTACCAACTACTAGAGTTCCAGCATAAACTCCAGGAAAGCTAGCAGGATCATATGCAGGATCAGATGCATGAGGTAAGCACACGGTACGTTTTAAGCCCCAGGGCCACCGTGGGCCCTCCCCCCTAGGTGGGGACTTCTGGTCACTCAGCCAATCAGGGGCTGGGTTAGAACCACCCCTGGTGTGTGATTGATTGACAACTCTGCCAGGGCTTGGGGACTCAGGGGGCGGGGCAGGGCACTGCCTCACCTATGAAAAGCCTGGCCTGCCCCACCTCTCACCAGGTACACACACAGGCATTCCAAGCATCCCAAAATGTCTTGAGACATTGATCTAAAATAGTGTCTGACAACATGACACTGAGTCAGCTTTATACAGCATATCTCCACATTTTACCCAGCAGTGGATCTGTTGATACACTTCATATTGTGTATGGGTTTCCAGGTACAGAAGGATGATGACCTGAGTAACCCAATCTAGTTGAAGATGTCCCTGCTCATTGCAGGGGCATTGGACTAGATGACCTTTAAATGACCCTCCCAACACAAATTATTCTATGATTCTATGACAAACAAAGCTACTGGAATGAGACCCCAACTAGGCAAGTTCTAGTGTGAATACTGGCCATGGAGCTGGGTACCTGCAGCTTTCTCAGAGACACATCCGTGAGGTTTAAAGCATCTTTTCTTTTCTCACTTCCATCTCAGATGAAGCAGCATATGCTTGTGAGAAGACAGAGGACTGCATCCCTTAAAGAGTTTAGCACAAAACCATTTTCTTCCAAAGGCAGCCTCTTGTCCTTAGGGTTTTAATGCATGAAACATCTCCCATCACAATATAGTTTCACTGTAACAGTTCACCTTTAATCATACCATGTTCTAGCTCCATACTCTTTTACAGAGCAATATAAAATAGAGGACTATCTCATCAGAGTATTTAAAGTATCTGTATTACCTACCTGTATGTATTTTCTTCTTTGTACATAATACATTCATTTCACTTTTTCATTTTCAAATCCACAAGAAATTTTCCAGTTTTTATGTATTAATTTTTTTCTTAAAATAAGCAAGTGCTAAAAAAGCACAAATAATTAATTTGGTATACTGGCATGCATTTAGCAAGTCCCCTTGGAAAGCCCCTTCCACATTCCAGAGACCAGATGCTCTTGTTGGTGATTGAAATAAAGGCATCCCAAAGCTATGTGTTTCAGTGGGAGAAGCCAGAAGCTGGCTTCTTCCAGTGGGCACAGTGTGACAAGTCTTGAGGGTATCTATTGATAAGGACAGTAGAACAGAACAGCACAGCCTTGAAGAAGTAGATAAAGGATGTAACTTGGGCAAACAAAAGTAATGCAAAATGCAAGCAGGATGCCAGCTCAGCTCTGCAAGGCTGACAAAGTAGAAGTTATGCAAAACAATGATATTGCACTTACTCAAAAGCAAGGGTTGAGAAACAGCCACTGGATGTTGCAGACAGACCCCAAAGAACTATATAAGGACTTCTGATACGGAGTGCGACTATGTAAAATAAAGTAATACATATACATCAAGTAAGCGGGGATAGCTAATGCATATGTAATCAGTGTATATGATAAAAACTCTAACCAATGCTCAGGGCACTTGATTAGAGTAAGGATCCTCCGAGTGACCAGCATGCTGCAATAAAGAATGCCTGTTTTCTAATATTCAAAACTGTTAGAAAGTTTCTATCAGACCAATTTTGATATCACTATAACTAGAATACAGACTGTTAGGGCAGGGATCATATAGGACATGGCCACAGAGGAGTAGACCTTATTTCTAGATAGACATCTACACCACCTCATGGAAACTGCCAGGCTCATCAAAGAAACACCAAATCATAGCTGGGCTCAAACAAATGGAGTACCCATAGAGCAACCGAACTGCTTTAAAACAAAACAACAAAAGGTAACAAGAATATTTAGATTGCCAGTAGGAAGGGAGGGAAATACGGCTAAAAGTTTTCTGCACTGCCACAGAATGATGCAGGAGACTGGACTCTTGGCCTTGCACAGTGGCTCTGCTTTTTTTCATCCAGCATCAGGGTTGCAGCTGGAGCCTCATGGCACGGCCATGATGCTTCAAGGCTGAGATCCTGGGAGAGCCTCGGGGAGTGGGAGATTGCCAAGCCAGCAGTGAGGCTCTGGTAAGACAGGGTAACCCAGCAGGAGGGCAAAGGAGAAGGTTGTATATGTGAGGGACGAGGGACCTGCGCCGGCCAGGGGAGCACAGGCGGAGGGGTCACGTGGAAGGTCGGGGTGCACCTCAAGGCCACCCTTGCGGCGGCCCCTCGGGAAATTGTTCTCCTCTCCGCGTTCTTCCTGCTTCCGGGGACAGCCACGGGGAGCATTTGCCGCAGGTGACATCAGCTGTGCATGCTGGAGAAGTGGCGGTGTGGGGATGCGCCGACTCCCTCTCCCCCCCTCCCCGCCCCTTTCCTTCTCCTCTTCCTCCTCTTCCTCCTCCTCTCCAGGTCCCTGCCCTGCACCGTTTCCATATAAAAGCGCCGCTGCCTCCCCGTCCACTCCCATTCCCTGCCTCCTGCGGAGCAGACACTGAGCGGCCTTTCTCCCCCCAGCACCCCGGAGCCGCGGGGCGGAGTGAGGCGCCCGCGATGGCCACCGTGGTGGTGGTGGAAATGGATTCAGAAGCCTCCTGTAGCATCCCCAACCCCACCTCCCTCTCGCCCAGCCTGTCGCACCGCTTCCTGGACAGCAAATTTTACCTGCTGGTAGTTATTGGCGAGCTGGTGACCAAAGAGTATCTGCGGCGGGCTATCGCCAACATCGAGCGAGGTGAGACGGCGGGGAGCGGGGCCGACGCAGGCATCGCCGGAGCCCCCACCCCGCAGACGCCTTTCCCTCAGAGGGCAGGCAGTCACTCCCCGTTTTCTTCCCCTTCTGCGCGGGGCCAGCGGGGGCGCTGACCGGGTTCGGCCGGCGGGGTGGGGGGGCCTGGCCGCTCCTTGCTTATGACCGGGGCGACACACGCACGGCACAGAAACATAAGCTGCGAAGTCTAGGTCTCTGGTTTCTTCTTTTTATTGCACGAGGGGCTCGTCATCCCGTCTCCGCGCACACCCCTCCCGTCCTACCGGACTCGGAGTCCCTCCGTCGGGTGTGAGGGCCGGGAAGCCGCCCGCGGCGTCAGCGACTACGGGCCGGGCCCCGTGCGGCGTCCGGAGGCAGCGGCGGCTCCCTGCTGCCGCCCGCACAAAGATCCGCAGTCGGCTCGACGCGCACCGCGCCTCACTGTCCATCCCCAGGAGCGTCTAGAGGGCAGGAGGCAAAGGGAGCAAGCCTCCTCTTCACCACTGTTGGGGTGGAGGGGCTGCGGCAGTGACCTAGCGCCGCCGAGCCCTTCCGCCCGGAGACAGTGGCGAGTGGGCGCGGCGCAGTCCGCACTGCGGTCCCCATGGCAGCCCGGAGTTGACAAAGGGCGTCCGCGCCTCCAAAAAAACCGGGGCTGGGACTGGGGCGGTCGGGCTACGGGGCGGCCGTTTGGCGTTTCCCCCAGTTCCTCAGCAAACCCTTGTTCCCCACCGCGAAACCAAATCAGCGGGATTCAGGGCGTTTTCCTTCTCAGTTACAAAGATCCCTGAGCAGGAATGCGGCTGTGCCTATTGAGTCTAACTTTCGGCTACGAGACTTTTCTCTTGGCTGGAGAATTTTTCAGGACCTAGGTTCTATATGCACATAGATATTTCCAAAACGAAAAAGATATGGGTAATAAGGCTAATACCTGAGTGATCAGCCTCATTATTGTCCAGCTACAGGATGCTATGACTCACTTTTTATTTGTCTTTAAGACAGCAATACAGGAAGGTATCGCTAGTGAAATGACAATATTATAACTTCTCGATGTGGTTTCTGATACAATAAATCTCAGTGTACATGGAGAGGGGAACAAAGCCCTGTTGCCATAATAGTGGCATGAAGCACAAAGGAAATTATCGCTGGACTCTATAGTTTGTTAAATTCAATTGATACATGATTTTGTAACATATTTTTGTTCTGGGCTGGTGAAAACAGAAATATCAGAAACCTGCCATTGTTAAAAGAGAGAGACCTTGGAAAGGGGAATTGGTAGCAGCCTTGCCTTATAGGTGTGGTTCAGCAGTCCAGCTAGGACTTCATTTGTCTCTATTGTTTTCTCAACTATTGTTGCTTGAGTTGGCAATTTCTCTTGATTCTTTTTTTCATAACTGTTTGTGGTAAAAGGCTCTCTCATCACAGCTAACCAGCTTCACTGTGACCTGTGTATCTATTGCTACCATTGTCTCCTAGGGACAACTACTGAGTCAGATGCTTTGTCATCCAGAGCCTCTTCAGCACTGCACTTTGCTAATGCTATCTTAAGTTTTGGTTGTGCCAGAAGTAAATTGGCTGCATTTATTTACATTTTTTTCCACTTGCTCTATACATTTTAATACTTATGCCCTCAAAACATTTGATGTCATCCTTCTCTGAAAAAAATGCTCTTCAGTTTCATGACACTCTTCTATTAGTCTCTTCTATTGTGCAGTTGCTGCTACATAGCTCTGTTGCCTCTTGCCTCTGTTGCCTGTCTACCTCTTGCCACTTACAGTTTTAGATCTTCAGAGGGAATGCTTTTGCCTTTTTATTCATCATTTTGGGTTAAAAGTCACTTCACTGTTCCTGGTGTCAGACAATCTGATTGGGATTTTGCCTGCCAGGAAAAAACCTTGATCAAATTTTGAGGTGCGTTTTTATGGATGAGTATACTAGGAGTCTGAAGCTCTATGTGAGGCAAATATGGTCTTGGCTAATCTCTTTCTTATGGAAAAAATATGCTGTAGTCTGGAAAAAATGGCTTCTTTCAACCTTTATTCTCAACATAGCCTTAGGGTTCTTGATAACTCTGCCTCACTGTCTTCTCTGGTACATCTCCTAAGTACCATCACTGAAAAGTGTATATTCATGCAATGAACAGCAGCACAATGTGTCAAAGAAAACATCTGCTGATAACACATCAGTGATGTGATGCTATGCAACCTGGTGGAATGCAGCCATTTTGCAATATATCATGAAGAGGGAATGGTATGGTGAGCTGCATTTCCAGTAATTACACTTAGGATGTCACTTTGCTAAGGGGGAAATCCTCCAACCCATTGTCCACCAAAAAAGGAGGGAGCAAAGACAAAACTTCAAGATTTTTCCACTCATTTGGCAGATGCCACTGGGTGTGCCCTGTCTGCTGTCTGATAAGTCCTGTGTCTAGTGGCATTGAACTCCTAAGCCTGCAGAAATAGCTCTAGTTTAGTCATACTTCCAGTAGTTACTTCCATACTTTCAATGGTATATATCATTGGATTGATCTTGGATTTTAGTTCCAGAATTGCCTCTGTTCTACCCAAACCTGATTTGGTATAGAATACATTATACTACATTATAATGTATATCCAGATTTTTTGCATCCAGAATGCTGAATCATATAGCTGCAGATTTTGGATATTCTATTCAAATCCCAACTTCAGCTTCTAGGACTATTGTATGCATGGTATATCTAGGCTTTTTCTTTTTGGACATTTTGGAAATTACTTGGCTCATCAGTCTATGTCTAATCAGAATCTTATCCCTACTGCAAATTAGGATTAATGACAAAAGCAGCTAGGGATAGATGGTGAAAAAAGCACTCTCATGGACATTCTTGAGCTCTCTGTTTTAGGAGAGAGATCAAAGCTCAGAGATCATAAAAAGCTCGTGCACAGGCCCTTGATAAATTGGTGCAAACAGCAGGCCTGCCACCTGTCAGAATGGACTGAGCCTAATGGTGCCTGCATGCCCACTTGTGTGTCTCTACCTGGGTGTTGCTTCAGGACCCTTCAGTTAGCCAGGTAATGAAATAAATTTACTCTGCATTTCAGCGGTGGTTTTGTGGTTGTTCTGGCCACCTGCCTGTGTCGATTTACACAAACTTCTTTTCAGTGTACTTCAGCTTTGTGATCAATGTCAGTTTACTAGTCATAGTTTTCATATGCACTTTATGTCTGTGGTATTATATCATCATAACTTTCTTGCTCTCAGAAATTTCCAAGACCTTGAAAAAGTTAAAGCCTGCTGAGCTGTATTTGTCTGACAAGACTACACTCAAAAAATGCACCATATGGCCAAGAGATTTTTGAGAAATTAAGATAAGGAGACTTACAGAAGATTCTCACTGCCTGTGCCTGTGAACAAGGATGTATAAAATCAGGAAGTGGAGGTGGCCTGTTATAGTTCAGTTATTTTTCTCTTGAGTAGTTATGAAACACACAGGCGATACTTTATTTCCAAAATTATTTAGTTTCAAATAGCAGCTGCTTAATAGCTGGTAGCATATCACAATAAGAAGCATGGTCTTACCTTGACTGGGATGCTGACAAGGAAAAGCCCTGGATGAATTACCCCTGAAGAGGCTTCAGGCTCTTGAAATGCAAAGGTTCACCTACCCAGAGCTGCAATGGGAAACCACCAGCATAGATCTGGTTTCTCTGCTCTTCCCCCTCTTTCTCCTTCTCTGCCTTCAGCCCTACAACATGGTTTCTGACAGTGCAAGACTTGACATTTCTGCTGCCTTGAAAGAGAATAGAGCATGAAAGGCAGTGTTGACAATAAGGTTTGCAGCCTGAAATCCTGACAAGAGTTATGAGAAGAAATATTAGTGCTAGTCTCATGGTAAGGGGTTGACCACACAGCTCTTCAAGCATTTCTGTACCCCAAAGGTACCAAAACCCAAAGTGATGTAACAAAAAAAAATTCATGCAAGGACATGCTCAGGAATGTGGGGAGGGGCAACTAGACAATTCCTCACATGTAATCCCTTATGCATTCGCCAGCTAATTTATGTTTAATGACATTACTTTAGGGGGAAAAAAAATCACTATAATGTTGGTGTTCAAAATCACTATAGTGCTTGGATTTACCAGTAGTGAAACTGTTTGCTCATTATTTTCAAAACAAAGCAAGAAAACAATAGAAAAAAGATCATAGAATCATAGAATGGTTTGGGTTGGAAGGGACTTAAATATCATCTAGTTCCAATCCCCCTGCCACGGGCAGGGACACCTTCCACTAGACCAGGTTGCTCAGAGCTCCATCCAAACTGGCCTCTCTTGTAGCCAGGTCTTCCCAGAGCCTTCTCTTTTCCAGGCTGAACAATTCTCAGTCTTTCCTCATAGGAGAGGTGCTCCAGCCCTCTGATCATCTTCGTGGCCCTCTGGACCTGGTTCAACAGG
>VZTR01018489.1:118919-133034 GCA_013400775.1 Chaetops frenatus | reverse complement strand
TTTTTGGGGGGGGGTTGTTTTTTATTTATCGGGGAAGGCTTTCAGCCTCCAACTGCAGTCTCCCCCATATGAATTTGTAGGAATAGTGTTTGGAGCACTTTTTTTTTCTTAGTAAACAGTAACATTACAGATACAGGTGGTAAAACTTTGTGTGCCAATCCTGTGTGGTAGGACTGTCCTTTCATTTCATTTTGGATTCTCTGTGAAAAAGAAAACATTTTTACGAAGTCTATGGATGAATAAAATGAAGCTCTAACCAGTAGAAGCATTTCTCAGCAACTTATGTATCTTCATATATTTATGATGTTAAGGTTGAAGAACAGCTTCATGCCTGTTTTAGTCCGTGCACTCTAATACCTAGGCTGGGAACTTCACTCAAAGAGCTTTTACTGGTTCAGCTGGAGTCTGAAATGTTTCTGAGAAGTTGGTAAAATCTAAATTTGGTGGAAAGTTGCTTGTGTGCTCATAACCTCTTGCTCCATTTTATAGTAGCATGGGAGTCTATAAACGGGAGCCTTGTATGCCGAGTGCCTGTATTCTTCTCTAGTTCTATTTTTAAACCATTCTTCTGTTTGGCAAAAAGTGACACTTGGTTTCCATGTTTACAGCAGGCATTGGCAAACCTCAGGAGTTCACAGTTTGCTGTTTGGTTAGATCAGTATCCAAAAGTCAGCATCTGACCAGTAAGCTGCTTCAGACTGCAAATTTAGACTGTAAATGTAGTCCTCCTTTTTCCTTTTTTTTTTTTTTTTTTTTTTTTTTTTTTTTTTTTTTTTTTTTTTTTAATCCAAGCTAGATCTTATGTGTTCTCATCACTGCAGGATGCTGGCAGCTGAGAGACACACACCCCTGAGCAAGTGTGTAGTCTTCAGGACTGCTTTAATACCCCAGGAATCTCAGTGGAGCTTCCCATCTAAACCAGAGAGACAACTAGGGGCATTTGGGAAAGGGGTGCAGGAAATTTTCGATCTGTATTGTTTGCCTTCTCCTCTTTCTCCTGGTCAGTTGCTGCCTTTGGGCTGTGTGCCAGGTATCCGTGGGGAGTATTGGACCCCTGCTTATGGAGAAGAGAGCTGGAGACAAGCACACTGCAGGACAGGGGGTTCTGAAGGTGTCCTGTAGGACTAGGTACCTCCTGAAACGCATCTCCTTAAAACCGTTCAGCTAAATACAAACACAGGGGCAAGGGGGTGTCTCTGCCCTGGCCAAGGCAGCCCAAGCTGTGCATGTGTCTCATCCCATCCACGCAGGGTGCCAGAGCAGTTCCTTACTGCAGGAAGGAGCTGTGCCGCCCTCGGCCCCAGGACTACAGAGACAGGGAGGGTCAGGTGCCAGCTGGTAATTTTCTGTCCCAGTGCAGGGTAGGGATGGTCAGACACCTCCTCGGAGCCCAGTGGGGCCGGGGACCCAGCTCAGCTGCTGGGGACACCTGGCTCCAGCTGCACCCTGCTCTCGGGTTGACATCTCCGTATGGGGCTGTGTTGGCAGGGCACGGAGTCTGTCTTCTGTTCTCTGGAGCAGCTCCCTAGATTTCAGCCAGGACACATGGTTCCTGCCTTCCCTTGAAAAATTAATGTGCCAGATTGCTTGGGGTCGTTTGAAATGCTGAGGAAGGCTCGACTCCTTGCTTCCCAAGGGCACACGCTGCCTCTGCCTCACAGCTAGAGCTTGGCTCCGTAGAGAGCAGGGGAGTCCTCTTTAGTAGGAAAACATTGGAGGCAGTTTTAGTGTGCTTATCCCCTCCCTCCTCTGCGTTTTCTTCTGCAAAGACCAAAACAATGTGGAGACTTGAGCTGGGCCAGATTTCAAGGGCAATCCTTTAAACCCTCTTTTGAAGTATGAACTATAAAGTTCCCTGCGGCGCTCAAGAAAATATGCAGTTTTCCTGGTTCCAAATGCTGATAATAAACCCGTCCAGATAATGTATTGCATTTCCTAGAAACATTTGTTTGCTGGCAGGAAATTGGATCAGATTGAGACCGCTCGATAGAGCGAGTGCAGCCTGCTCACGGAAGGGGACGGTGGAAAATACAACAGGGCTTGCACTGATGATGCTGCTTTTGATCTGTGCTGACGCTGTGGACTTCTTGCAGTCTCTTCTTGGGTTATTATTAACCCAGCCACGTTTTGGCCTAGACACTAACCAGAAGCTACTAAACTAATAAAACACTTCTGTGACAGCTAAAGGACACTTAGAGCCCCTGGATTGCATGGTATCGGAAACCTGAGCCGGGCACTCACACACCCCCAGCCAAAAGCATCTTCTTCACCGTGGCATGTAGCACCCATGGGGGAGCCACCCACACCCCACCTCATTTTCTTGTTTGTCCCCCTGATGGCTGTTCAGGAGAAACCAGGCATTCCTTGGCAGGGTGGAGAGGCAGCTGGCAGCATGCCCTGGCAGGCAATGGGGATGTTCCCGTGGGGCTGGGACCCTGCAGGGTGCAGGGGCTGGGGAGGAGGAGGAGGGCAGGATGGAGCTTCCCCTGGGCGGGCAGTTTCAGAACACTGTGTGGATTGAGGCTGTGGGGAAGGAAGACTTTCACCCAGCCACCCCTCTAAGGTGATGTGAGTGAGTCAGCGCTGCAGGCTCTGCAGGGGTAGGAGATTGGGGCCCAGAGAGGGGGAAATGTTTGGTGCCCTCCTCCCTGGCTATGCTGTGCTTGGGGGTGGGAGAAGGGTTAACACCACAGGGTATCCCCTGTGCGAAGAAGGATAGGGGAGCAAGGAGTTCCCCTCTGCCCACAGTGTGGGAGGAGGATGGATGAAAAGGGATTCCCTCTAACTGGGAGAGTAGATGGATGGAGAAGCATGGCAGAATAATGGATTGGAAGTCCCTAGTCCTCCCCTCTGCCTTAGGGTAAGTGAGCAAAGAGGGTCTCTTCTTTGCCTGGGGTTGAGCTGAAAGAGGTTCCCCCACTCGAAGGTGCACCTTCCCTGTGCTCACCGAGCTGCAGGGAAGGCAGAGCCAGCACTGGGCTCCTTTCCAGGAATGAGTTTTCTCGGGGAGGTGCCGGCAGGGAAGGGCTGTTCCCTGAACCGCTGGGGCAGACCCATTGCCTTCCAGGAAGGCAACAGAAGTGACTGTCCCGTGTGGCCACCCCCAGAATGGGCGCTGCGCCTATTCCAGACCTTCCTCTATGGGCACAGGCAGCCCTGGCACACAGCCTCGAGCACTGCTGGAGAGCCCACACCTGCAAGGTACTGGACAGCAAAACTGGAGGGGGGTGTGGGATGAGGCTCTGGCCCCAGCTGAGCCTGGAGGAGCCTCGTGGGATTTGAGGGGGGTTTGGATGGTAAAGACCATGCTTGGCTGCAGTGGTTTTTTTCTGCTCCCCATCACTAGTCTCTGGTCCTTGTTGCCATCCCGTTCTCTCTGGTTTGAGTATCGACCCGTGCTGGGGTACAGAGCTGGTGTTGTGCGAGGACTGGAAAGGGCAGGGTTAACCCAACTCAGCACAGTGAGGGGAAGGAAAGTCCCTTTCCCTTTGCATGCCCACATCCTGCAGCCAGGAGCTGCTTGGGATGCACCTGCCCAGCTCTTGGGGTTGTGGGTGTTGCAGCAGTGCTGTGCTGGGAGAGATAATTTGGAAGGGTGGGGAGGGGGCTGCATTGGAGTCCAGCTCTGGGAGAGAAGCTGGGTATGCCCCCACTGTGGATAAGGGGATTTGGTGACAGTAGCAGCTTCTGACATGATGCCTGCTCATACGGAGTTCATCTCACTGTTTGTAACTTTGTTGGTTTACAAGTGGGTCACCTCCTCTCCTCTGTGACACTGAGGTGACTCCCCAGAGCCTGGCAGAGTATGTCTGCCACTGTGGCTGAGGTTGAGGTGCCAGGCAGCTGCCCCAAGCACACACATCTACTCATGAGGACACAGGGATGTGCGCCGGGCTCCTTGCAGAACGCTGTGAGTCCCTTGGCTTGCAGTTGACAGTAGTGAGTGGCTGGCAGAAAGTGAGCGTGTACAGAAAGGTCAGAGTCTGCAGTATTTGGGAAATGAGTCATTTTTTGTATGTGCATAAATTTTTAAGCTGGCCAGGCTCAGAGTGGCTCTGAAGATTTGTGTTGGATAGCTGGAATAAAGCTGTAAGACACCCTCTGGGTTTTGCCCATGATACCTTGCCTTAAATCTCGTCTCGTCATCCCAGTGGCTCTGAGGGTGGGAGGGGAGCTTGAGTTCCAGACATGCACATCTCCTGCAAGGGAGAGAGAAGGCAACACTTTGCCTCACAGGGATTATTTGGCTTCCTGCAATTGTCTGGCAGTCTTAACAGTCTGGGGGTTTGTCCTCAAAATAGTGTGATGAAGGTCTTGGGGTTTGTTGCCTCACTTATTTATTGTGCTTCTACCTGCTGAGGCAACTGCCTGAGGACCTTCTTCCTGCATCAGTGCCAAGTCAGTTGGGTTTGGTTTTAACTAAATTTTGGAGGATTAGTATGAGTTCTGTAAGGCAATTAACTCCTGGGTTTCTTTGCTGTTCTGTCCCAGCTATGTTGCTGGTGAAGCCAGTGCCTGGAGACACAGCTTGTGGTTTAAGGGAAGGCTTTGGTAGCAGCAAGGGGAAGGGACATTTGTTCTGCATCCTCATTATCTCTGCCACTGCTTCCTTTGCAGTCCTGGCCAAGTCACTTTGATACTTGACCCCTAAATCCTCCCAAATCTGTTCAGCAATCCCAATCCAGGGCGTTTTCACCAGCGGCTGGAGCATGTGGGTTTCTGAGCAGAGTGGCAGCAGATGTTTGTGTGTATGTCATACCTGTTAACAAGGTGCTGGAGAATATGGCATGGGTCTTGAATGTGGCACTGGACAGGAATTCAGTCTTGGCAGGGGAAGAGTTATCTCCGAAAGAAGTGGTGAGAAAATTCTCGCTTGACTTCCTTTCCCCACCTGCCTTTAAGTTCCTGAGTCATGGAAATGAAAATCTCCTTGGCATACGCCCATGGTTTGGGCTAGAGGGTGTGGAAGAAGCTATGATTGGATTGTCGAAGCCTGTGATTGTGATAAGAATGTACTGTACCGGAAGAAACAAATGTTAACCTTACTGGAGAGTAGAAGGTTTGTTATCTCTAGCTTTTATCCAACTGATACTTGAGCAAAACAGGAGCCTTGTGACCTGCCACAGCCAATTCCTCATTACCAGCTAATGTGGTGTTTGTTTTCTTGCGCTTTATTCGTAGGTTTGAAAGAAACTTTTGGACTGTGAATAGAGGCATTGGGTATGTAAATTTAAATTTTGTGCTTTCCCTCCTAACCTCCCTCCCCCTTTCCGTAATGGAATGTTTCATTAGACCCAGCTGGAATTTTTTTTTGGGAGAGCAGCTGCTCTGTAGAAACTATTGTACGTTCATGTGCCACTGGGGAAGGAGGAGTCAGGGTTATGGAAGGGGGTTGATTGTGGAAGAATTTGACCCCAAAGATGCACATACCAGCCCAAACCTCAGGGAGATGTGGGCCATCCTGGGTGCTGGTTGGGAGGACACCTCAGAGACGGGTCAACAAGCCTTGTGCTGGGGGAAGGCTTCATGTTCCTCGACTAACCCAAACCTTGCTCATGGGGAGGGACTGGCCCATGGTGTGGGTAGCAGCCCAGCGGGTTAGGTGAGTTCTACTCCTCACCAGTTAATTGGGGAACTATGGACAGGTCTTCTCTAGAGTGACCACCACTTGGGAGTAGGAAAATAATTTCCTGGGTGAGGGCTGGTGTTCCACTGTGGGCTGGATTTTCCAGATGTTGAAATCATTCAACTTCAGTGGGGACCTTAAGGCTTGTTTTGATTCCTGTGGCTGGATTTACAGCCAGACATCACACAGGTGAGGAGGATGGCTCCTGAGGGAAGTTGGAAAGCTAGAAACTATGTTGGAAGCATTGTGGAGATGTATTTGAGTGGGTGGAGTGGGTTGGGGTGGGGCTGCCATGGGTGAGGCAGGGAGAAAGAGGAGATGATTGGCTAATCCTCAGGAGGGTCTGATTGCCTTGGTGGGTGGGATGAGACATGCCAGGTCTCACTATCGGCCCAGGGACCTCACTAGGCAGCCTGGCAAGAGCTTGGTGTAGTGCAGGACTGTTTGCCTTGGGACCAAGGAGCTGCTGCTGCCCCTACCAGGAGCAACTGGCCATCTGAGCATGTCCCAGAGCAGCAGCCGTCTCTTCCCTGGGTTTAGGGAACTTGCCAGACTGTTCTCCATTCTCATCTTCCTCTGATGCTTCTGTCTCACAGACTCAAGATGGCCTCGCCAGCAGACAGCTGCATCCAGTTCACCCGCCACGCCAGCGACGTCCTCCTCAATCTCAACCGCCTTAGAAGCCGTGATATCTTGACTGATGTTGTCATCATCGTGAACCGGGAGCAGTTTAGAGCCCACAAAACAGTCCTGATGGCCTGCAGGTGAGAGCAGGGTCCTTCCCTGGCTCCCTCCCTGCTACCTCAGGCTTTGGCCTCCAGGAGCACTGCTGCAGTCCTGTGGGGGCTCGTGGGATTCATGGGGAAACAGAGGCAGAGAAGCAGAACTGAAAGGGGCTGCCAAGAAATTTGTACCTGTAATGGGATTAGAGCTGAGACCACTTCCCTCCAGTGTGCTGCCCTCACCTCCCTCCTTGTGTGCTCACATCTGCCCACACGCAGCCTATGGAGACCAGAAGGAGTGCAGCAGATGTGTGGCACATCCCTGAAGGCAAAGCCCAAATGTGCCACAGGGATGGGAGAGCAGAGGAGAGGGAAGGCTGGATGCTCACTGGGGTGAACGAGTCCTCTGTGACCGAGGTGTACCCTGCCACTGCTATTTTTAGAGCTATTCCTCCCTGGCTCCCAGACTGCTGGCTGCACCCACCTTAGCTGATTAATTTTATTTTTTTTTAAAGCCTGATGGGGTCTGAAATCCCTTTCCAGTTCCTAAGATTGCTGGAATTGCTTCCCAGTGAATGCTAATTAATATCCCACCATTGCCCAGCTGAATTACAGCAAATGCCTTCCAGGTTCCTTTGCTGACATGGTATAAAGATTTCAAAAAGCCAAGCTTTGACTATTAAAGCGTCTGAAAAATGTTTTGCCAACATTTCTCCTTTTTCTATTTTTCTGGTTTGAGACTGTGTGTGGATGCCCCAAGAGACTTCTGAAAGAAATGAGTCATAGTGGGAAGGGGATGGTGGTAAGAACAACAATGGGAAAAAACCAAAAAAGGTGGGGGATTACTAAATGGAGGCAGTGGGGAGTTGTTGAGCAGGTGAGATCTAAAAGCAGGCTGTTCCAGTTGGGAAAAGTGCAGTGCAGAAGACACTTACTAGGCTGAGAAACCAAGCTTAATAATAAGGGGGAGGCTCTGGGAATTCTGTAATTGCCTCTTCCTCCTTCCTCCCCATTCACAAACCCCTGTATACTCAGGGATTTCATAAAAATTCTCCTTTTTTCCTTTGAATTGTCATAACACTTTTCCTCTCTACTGTCTCCCACCTGCAGTGGCCTCTTCTACAGCATCTTCACTGACCAGCTCAAGTGCAACTTGAATGTCATCAACCTGGATCCTGAAATTAACCCTGAGGGGTTTTGCATCCTCTTGGACTTCATGTACACCTCCCGCCTGAACTTGAGGGAGAACAATATCATGGCTGTGATGGCCACAGCACTCTACCTGCAGATGGAGCACGTGGTTGACACCTGCCGAAGGTTTGTCAAGTCTAGGTGAGTGCGGTTGGTGAACTCTGAAGAACCTGGGACTGTGTGTTTGGGTGGGCAGGGGAAGAACTGACAAAGTATCTGCAAATGTATCTTTACGGGCTGAAGATGACTTTGTCTCCCTCCTGTTTTCCCCAATTCCAGTGAAGCAGAGATGGTGTCTGCTGTGAAGACTCCAAGGGAAGAGTTTTTGGCTGGACGGATGCTGGGCCACCCAGAGGTGATGGCTTATCGGAGCAGAGATGTCTCAGAGAATGGCATGCCTCTTCAAAACGGGTCCCTCTGCAATGGGAGGGCCTTTGCACCTGGCTTGATCAACAGTTTGTCTGGATCCCCCATTTCCTACCATGGATACAGCCCTCTCCCTCTAAACAGCTTCCTAGTGGATGAGGAGTTGCGGGAGATGAGGATGCCTCTCTCTGAACTCTCGAGGGCTGGTGCCTTCCCCAAGGAGAGGCTCCTGCCGTGTGACAGCTCCAGGACAATCCCAACAGAGTACGTGAGAACCATTACCGACATCTCCGCCAACATGTGCCACGCTACCATCTATGCTCCGAAAGAAGGTGCTGCTGAAGAAGCCAGGAGTGACATGCACTACAGCGTGGCCTCAGGGCCCAAACCTGTCATCCCTTCAATCCGGAACAATCCCTACTTCCCATGCGATAAAGTGGCCAAAGAGGAGGAGCGGACCTCTTCAGAGGACGAGATCAGCCAGCACTTTGAGCCCACCACCACACCCCTGGACCGCAAGGGACTCATCAGCCCCCAGAGCCCACAGAAGTCAGACTGTCAGCCCAACTCACCAACCGAGTCCAGCAGCAGCAAGAATGCCCGTATCGGTCAGAACTCCAGCTCCCTCTTCACCAAGAGCCCCACAGACCCCAAAGCCTGCAACTGGAAGAAGTACAAGTTCATTGTCCTCAACTCTCTCAACCAGAACACCAAGCAAGACAGCGCTGACCAGAATGAGATGGGAACCCTCTCTCCTCGCACCTACGTGCCCATGTCCACTTGCCAGCAGTCCTTGGAGCCGGAGCATCTCAATGTGCAATCCCCCACCAAGATAAGTGTGAATGGTGAAGACTCTACTATCCCACAAGCGAGCAGACTCAACAATATTGTTAACAGGTGAGAAGAGTTGAATCCCCTCGTGCCCTTTCTCCTCTGAGAAACAGCACTTCCTGCACTGTGGGGTGCACTTCCTGCACTGGTGAGGGTTTGGAAATGTGAAATATCTGTAACATTGGGCTAGGAAGTCTGGTCATGAGCAGAAGGAAGCCCCTGCATTTGGTGGAGGGCTGCCAATGACATAGAGTGCCCACTGTCCCCCCTGTAGTGCTTCCAGCCTGGACTGGCAAAGGAACTGGGAACATTGGGTTGTGAATCCCTGGGTAACTTTGGCAGCTCCTGTTGATTTCTGAAGCCTGGATTTGCCTAGCCTGTGTTTCCACCAAACTTCATTTGCCTCAAGCTTTTTGTTGGCTATAAGCCTTGGAGTGGCCAAAGTATCAAGGAACAATATGCTATCCTCTGGACCTGGAGGTCATGGAGACATTTGAGGTCATTTGGTGATGGGCATCTGAAGGTTTGAGGCTTAAGGACCTGTTGTTGATCAGGGCTATGCTGTGCATCTCACCATAAAGATGTCCCCATAAAACATGTTTGTCCCTTGTGTTGGGAGAGGTGCAAATGTGGGTCTGGTATCCTGAGCACACCAAGAGCCTTCTCACAGCTGTGTGCACTGCTGTCCTTCCACAGGTCCCGGGATGGGTCCCCTCGGAGCAGCGAAGGGCAGTCCCCACTGTACATGCATTCATCAAAGTGCAGCTCCTGTGGCTGCCAGTCCCCACAACATACTGAGATGTGCCTTCATACCCCTGGCTCAAACTTTGGAGAAGAGATGGGGGAAACCCAGTCTGAATACTCTGACTCCAGCTGTGGTGAGTCTTGCATCCTTGGTTGTTTTTTTCAAGCAGCAGTTGGGGGGGCTGTGCAATGTAGGGACCCATCACTGAGTGCCCTGTGAACAAACACACAGACCTGTCTCTGATGCTGGTGGACCCCGCAGTGCTTTACAGCCTGCTCTTAACTATCTGCCCATGCCTGTGAGGGGCAGATGCACATGGGAACAGCTGCCTTCCTCCCCTTCCCCAGCACCATCCAGATACCTTGTGCAGAGAGTTAGTCACCTGCTGCAAACCTGGCAGGTAAGGACAGGAAACAAGTGCACCCCACCCCACCAGAACCTCAGGAGAACAAGCCTGACAGATGTAATGACCATGATGGGGATTGGGCAAGCTGGCATGTCTCATGCATCTGTCATGCTATCTTTATTATCAGGGAGCCCAGTGTGCACATCTGGGGAAATGCAGATAATGAGGCTTGCAATCTTGTTGCAAAACCCCACAAGCCCAAAGACAGGTATCTGTGCACTCATCTGCCTATAGCTCAGGGAGGGGGAATGCAGCATTGCCACCTGTAGTGTGGGCAGAGGTCCAAGGAGGGAACCTCTCTGTGGTAACACTCAACACAACATTTAAGAGCTGGGCATCCTCCTACTGGGGGAAACCTGCCTTGTGATTCGGGTGATGATGATCTTCCCAAGCTCAAGGCAAACCTCTGTACCTGTAAAGGTTAAAGACCTCTAAAGGTGCAGGAGTTGCTCCAGAGCTGAGCATTCTTCAGAGGATGGCTGATATCTTGACTGTTTTCATGGACCTCTCTGAAAGATGTCCAGGTGACATGCTGACTTCTTGGAAGCAGCCTGTGTTTGTTTCTAAAGGAGAGAGAAAGCTCTAAGCTAGAGCTCGTGATGACCTTGCTCTCTCAAACCATGCGTGTTGTTGCTGTGTGCACAAGGCCAGGAGGTAACAGCACAGTGCAAGCACAACTGAACATGAACACCTGTACTTGGCTGCTTGTTCCAGCCCTTGCTCCGACTGCCTCTCTCCTCCACCCCAAATCCATCCCATAGCCTATCAAGAAGGTGGCCCATGCACTGTCCATCTGACTGCTCTTCTCTCTGCCCTCCCAGAGAACGGAGCCTTCTTCTGCAACGAGTGTGACTGCCGGTTCTCTGAGGAGGCTTCTCTCAAGAGACACTCTCTGCAAGTCCACAGTGACAAGCCCTACAAGTGTGACCGCTGCCAGGCCTCCTTTCGCTACAAGGGGAACCTCGCCAGCCACAAAACCGTCCACACAGGTACCGTGTTGGCTGTGGGGACAGCTTTGGGGGGGCTGTGGGTTGGTGAGCATGTGGGTGTTTATGGCTGGATTTGTGCCTGGTGCAGCATCCTCTACTCTGTGTCACAAGCTGTCCCCGACAGGAAGAGCAAGGTACTTTATTTGGCACTGCCAGGGAGCCCATGGACAGAGTACCAAATCTGGGAATGGGGGAGATACTTGCCCTTGCAGCAGGGGTGGAACTCCACCTCCTTTGCTGTTAAAGCACCGGGCCCCACTGCTTTTAAAGGTGTCCTGCAAAATTCATAGCTGGGAGCAAATGTATGGCCTCCAGATAACTTTGTGGTAGACTTAAGCAAAAAGAAATTTAAAAATAATCAAAAGAACATTTAGGGAGAAGTCTGAGATTTATTTTTATATCCTAGAAATCCAGGTCACATCTAGCTTGGCATAAACTCTGCTGATGAGAAAATCTGTGAATGGATGGACTCTGTGAATCAGCACAATGAAAGCTGAGAAAGGAAGAGGATATTAAAGGTTTAGGCATTTGCTGACAAACCTAGGGCTTATTTTATTTCATACTTTTAATGCTTAACATGTCAACAGCCAGTTGGGGAAGGGAAGTATGGGCTGACGACTGAGTTCTGCTGCACTGAATTAGACCCAAATTCTCACAGTCTCAGCTGAGTTCCAGGAGGGCTGTGCAGGGGGACTGAGACAACACAAGTTCCAGGACCAGGGTTCAAGGGTGCTTGCTGACAGCTGTAGGGAGATGTAGGTGCCAGCTGCTGTCTCAGGGTCAGGAGGAGGAACGATGCTGTTAATCCTTGCTGTCAGAGCTGCCTGACTTCCTCTTTTGCCCTGAAGGCTGCAGCTGCTAATCCAAAAGACAAAAGCTGCCTCCTGAGCTCACCGTGCTCTATAGACACCCTGCCCAATGCTGCTTGTCCTCCACAGCCATCTCCAAAAGGAGCAGGAGCCAGGGCTAGTGCTTCGTGCTGTGGGGTTCTGGCACCTGAAGGGACTTAACTCTGGGTTGTACCATGGATCCTGGGTGCTGAGCACACCTTTGGCCAACCCCTCACCCTTTCTTTTGGGCTCTGCAGGAGAGAAGCCGTACCGCTGCAACATCTGCGGGGCACAGTTCAACCGACCAGCCAACCTGAAAACCCACACACGCATCCACTCTGGGGAGAAACCCTACAAGTGCGAGACTTGCGGGGCCAGATTTGTCCAGGTGCGTGTAACCTCTGTGACCCGCGGTGCCTGGCGAGGTGGGATATGGTCGGATCTTCTGTCCAAGACTGGCAGATCTTCACCAAGATTGGTGATGCCTCATGGCCGGGAGGAGGCTGATGATGGCCCAGCTTGGTACCTTGGGCAGCTCTTCCCATGGTGGTATGGGGTAAATATGGACCTTAAGGTCCGAGGGGGACAATTTGGCTTAGTAAGGAAGCCTGACTGCTGGTTGTAGCTATTCTGCTCCATTTGGTCTTAGGGGCTGGAGATACCAGAGCTGAGACACATGGCCCTGACGTGTAGCTGGAACCCCATAGACAGAAGATGTCTAGGCAGAGCCCCATTCCCATAGGGATGACCTTGCTCCCAGGGGGATGCCTTCCTCCCTGGGGCTGTCCTGACCCAGAGCTGCTCTCTGCAGGTGGCCCATCTCCGTGCTCACGTGCTCATTCACACCGGGGAGAAGCCATACCCCTGTGAGATCTGCGGCACGCGCTTCCGGCACCTGCAGACCCTCAAAAGTCACCTTCGAATCCACACAGGAGAGAAACCGTATCATGTGAGTGGCCCTGCTTTTTTTGGTGTTGGGGAATCTCAGCTTGGGCTGTTGGGAGGATGCTGCCAAGCCTGGGGGCCTGGGAAGACACAAGGGCATTCTCACAGGCTGGTAGCAGCATCCTAATGCCCTTTGCCAGGCCCTGCACCAAGCTCACATCCCTGCTTCTCGTGCCCCATTTCCCTCCTAGGCATTAGCTGGTGCTGATATAGTACTTTTTCAGGCGTGGCTGTGTTGGAAACACTGACATGCAGCCCAAGCTGGGTACATCTTAGTTTCTCTTTTCTTCCACCCCATCTGGAAGAAGGTCACGCTTCTTCAAATAGCTATGGCTTAAATTACAACTGCCTGTGGTGTGTGGGGATGGGTGAAAAGGAGCAGGCAGCCTGGCCTGAGCTCCCCTCTGATGGTGATAATTGCATCCAGCAATCAGCCTGGCCTGCTTTGCTTGCAGCCTTGTGGGCTCCCAGCCCTTTGCCGGGGCTTTCCTGGCTTTCACCATCTGCTAGAAAGGGAATCCAAGCAGGGATTGACATCCAAACATCCTGGAGCCAGGCAGCTCGGCAGAGGTCAAAAGCAGCTCTAGAAATAGCCCTGTAGCTGGTTTGCTCACCTAGATACGGAGCTTGGTGCTATGTCTGTCAGAGCCAGAGCCATCTCCTGAGGGATTTTGCCCTTTGTGCATCCCATAAACCAGTATGTGCTGCTGAAAGCCTGGGATGGGGCGCCCCCAGGTGCTGCTCCTCCCGCCACGTTCCCGCTTTTCCCCTCGCCCACCCGTACAGCGGGTGCAGCGTCCTGGGCTCTCTGGGGCGGAGAGCATCCATTTGGTGCCCCGTGGGGGGAAGGACGTGTCCCCTGCCACGGCGTTTCACACCCTCTGCCTTTGCCTGTCGCCCCACAGTGTGAGAAGTGCAACCTGCATTTCCGCCACAAAAGCCAGCTGCGGCTCCACCTGCGGCAGAAGCACGGGGCCATCACCAACACCAAGGTGCAGTACCGCATCTCGGCCAGCGAGGTGCCTCCCGAGCTCCCCAAGGCCTGCTGAAGGCACAGGATTTCCCAGGAGGAGGTCGTCTTTTGAGGGGCGTGGAGGGGAGAAGCTGTCCAAAGGATACTTGCAACACTTTAAAAGAAAAATTAAAANAAAAAAAAAAAAAAAAAAAAGAGAGAGAGAGAGAAAGAAAAAAATATTCATCACATGATGGAGTGCCTCTAAACCCATAGTTACAGATAGGTGGAAAAGCATAAGAAATTAAAAAAAAAAAAAAAATTACAAATACACGGGTTTTATTTTTCCCAGTTATGTGAAACAAAAAGGAAAAAATAAAATTATTCAGATCTTACTGTATANTATATAAATATATATATAAAATAAATATATATAGACCTTTAAAAAAGCTATATTAAAAATATATAAAATGCATTAAAGGCTCAGTTGGACTCTGCAGGCAGAAGCCACT
>VZTR01018489.1:57245-118047 GCA_013400775.1 Chaetops frenatus | reverse complement strand
TTTTTTTTTTTTTTTTTTTGGTCTTATTTTACATGCTTGTGTTATAAACAATCTCGGGAGACAGGGTTTGGGCTGTGTCTAAACTGCATTAATGCGTTCTGTAAAATATAGCTGTACAAATAAAAGAATAAAAATGAAGAAAAGTGATGTATGATGGAGTGAGAGGTCTGTTCTTGCCTGTCCTTCTCCTTAGGCAACTTGAAACCTGGCTGGTGCCTGGGGATGAACTGAGCATCCCAAGCCCCAGTGTGAGCTCTTGGCTTGGTGTGGCTCTGGCCCTGTGCTGAGGGCAGGGGCCCCTTTCAGCCTCGAGTGAAGGTGGTCTCTGGCAGGAGCTCTGAGCAAGACTCAAGTTTGCTGCTCTGGATCCTGGTGGGGACTGTGCCACTGCCTTGGTACTTTCTGCATTGGCACCGAGTAGCCAGCAGGAACAGGGCAGAGCCTGGGAGAGACCTTTGCTGACCAGCCCAGGGACAGTTCCAGATGGCTGAGTAGTTATTTATATTTCCTGGAATCCAGTGGACTTGCCAGAATTGCTCAGGGAGGATGACTGCCTGCTGCTCCTCTCTTTTCAGAGCCTGGGATGGTGGGGCTGCCTGCCTTGTGGGATGTTCAGGGGAGCAGGGTCTGTAACCCCATCCAGGACCTCACTGGCTGAGAGCATCTCTGCTTCCAGCCATTGCACGCTGGCTTTGGGCCAGAGCTGAGACAGCCCAGCCTGGGGGAGTCCCTGGGCTTGCCCTGCTAGGGAGAGGAGCTGCTTTGCTCTGTTTGGGTGGCTGTGAGGTGCTGGGAGAAGCCCTGGAGTGCCCAGGGCCTCCTGAGCTCTGTGCAGGCAGCCCAGCAGCTCTGTGCTGCTCCCCTGCTTTCAGAACACCCAAGAGCCTCACACGAAAAGTCTCTCTGAATTACAGAGACAGGACTGGCTGGAACCAGCACTGGTGTGGAGCCCGGCCACAGCTCAGCATGGCCTGGGGTGGGGTCTGAGTTTCATTTTGAGTTTAGGTAATTCATGGATAATTTTGGCTCAGGGCTTGCCGGATGATTCACAGTGGGGGGACAGAAGCACCAGCAGGAAGGGGAGGGCCTGGCTGTTTGCAGGGTCGGGAGGGGCTGCACTAAGGAGGAGCTGGAGATGAAGAGAGGGTTGTATTTTTCAACACACCATGAGACAGAGGTGGATGTGAGACAACCAAAGCAGCCTTGCACGGGAGGAAAACACCCAGAAGAGGGGGAGCCAATTTGCTGTTTTGCCGTATCCTCTCTGCTCTAACTTGGCCTTCTGATGGTCACAGCAGGCTGAGACAACTTGCTGACGTTATCTGAACATTTTTAGGACCAGGAGCTATGAAGATGCTTTTGGGTCCCATAAGTGGGATCATGATGACCAATAACAGCAATGCTATTCTTAGAGAAGTTTCTCCTGAGGAATTGTCTTGCTTAGCATAGCCCCTGGATCTGGGCAGGCTGCTGACCTGGATAGAGTGGCTGGTCCTCATCTTTGTGAGCTTGTGACTTTTAGTTCTGCTGTTCTTTCTTATGACATCTTGAGATCTTGCTTTCTGTGCTCATCTAAAGGCAAGGCAGTTGCCTTCTCCTGTTTGCCTCTAAATAAACACATTGTTTCAGGCTGAAAGTTAAACTTTTTAATTTCTACTCCGGCCTAGCGAGACCCAGCTGGAGTACTATGTCCAGCTCTGTGGCCCACAATGCAAGGAACTCCTGTTGGAATGAGTCCAGAGGAAAGCTGGTCCCAGGGTTGGAACATCTGTGAAGACAGGCTGAGAGAATCGGGGCTGTTCAGTTTGGAGAAGGTTCCAGGCAGACCTTAGAGCACCTTACAGTACCTAAAGGGAGCCCACAAAAGAGTTGGAGAGGGACTTTTCACCAGGACATGTAGGGATAGCACAAGGAGAAATGCCCTTAAGCTGAAGGAAGGTAGATTCAGATTAGTTAGTAACTATTAGAAAGAAATTCTTACCCATAGTGGTGGTGAGGTCCTGGAACAGGATGCTCAGAGAAGCTGTGGATATGAAATCCATGAATGTGTTCAAGGCCAGGCTGGATCAGGCCTTGAGTAGCTGTAATTAGTGGAAGGTGTCTCTGCCCATGGCAGGGGGTTGTAACAAGATGATCTATAACACCCCATCCGACACAAGCCATTCTATTATTTTCTGACCCGGGGCTCCTCTGGCTTGTCCCCCAGCAGACCAGATCTGCTGGCATGTGAAGAAGCCCCACAAAGAGGTGAGGGCTGAGCAATGGGCTGAGCCAGCCTCTCTCTCCTCCAGTTTGATTTGGCTGGGCAGGACTGCTGCCTGGCTGCCTGCAGCCTGCTGTGGGGCAGGCGTTTCATGAAGTGAGGTCTTCCCAAGCGTCCTTCTGGGCAAGAGCCTTTTTTTCACCCTGCAGGCTGAGGCCACCGTGAGTCCTCACCAGCTTACTTGTGTTAGACACAGGGTGGTGGAAAAATGACCCCAAATGGAGCACTGCCTGAGTGCTGACAATAGCAAAATCTCGCTTTCCCACCTTGCTTTCCCTTTCTACCTTTCCCTGGTGGGTTTTTAGCACTTAGTAAAGCTGGCTGTCCTCACAGCAGGGTTTTGACACACATATTTAGGTTTCTCCCCTCCCTGTCAGGACCTGCTTGCCTCTCTGGTTACTGCAGTTGTCGCTTTTGGAAGCAGCTGGGCTGGGCTGACAGCTCCACTTGTCCCAGACGAGCAGCTGTGTAGCCACGACCTCTATTTCCCATTGACTTGGTCAGCTGCACTTGCAAAATAAATACTGTATTTTCCCAGAGCCTGGTTTCCTCCTCCTGACAGATTTTATTTTTTTTTTAAACAGTGATGTCATGGCTTTTCCAAGCAGCTCAGCTGAAGCGATAGCAATCCGCAGTCAAAGGCCTGCAGGCATCTGGCACGGATGGTGTTTGGAGAGGCGAGGGAGCCGTCACACACATTGCTGCCCTACACCTGTTTTATGCCTGCTTTATACCCACAAGCACTGAACTGCTCAGCCCTGCCCGTGCCGGTACTGCTGGGTTGTTCACCCTTGGGAAAACCAGCTTCGGAGACAGGCAGGCGTTCAGAGGGAACCACCAAACCTATGAAATGGCTGGTTGCCAGGAAGGCCCAGCATGGAAATGGAGATTCGAACTCCAGGGGAGTGATCAGGGCTCGGGGAGGGGGTGCTTTATTTCTTTTAGGAGCGTTGATGGACGGACCCCGGGGCCGGAGCCGGGCCGGGGCCGCGGGCGGGGCGCTCCGCTGCATTCTGCCGAGCGACCACAAGAGGGCAGTGGAAGACGGAGTTTAAGCAAGCGGTCCTGGAATTGGGGAAATCTTTGGGTTGGAAGGGACTTTTAATACCATCCAATTCCAACCGCGGCAGGGACACTTTCCACAAGATCGGGTTGCTCAAAGCCTAATCCAGCCTAGTCTTCCAGGAATGGAGCATCCGCAGTTTCTGTAGGTTACCTGTTCCTCACCACCCTCACAGTAAAGAATTACTTCCTTATAGCTAACCCAAATTGGCCTTATTTATGTTTGAAACCATTCCCCTTTGTCCTGTCCCTGCATACCCCTGCAAAAAAGTCCATCTCCAGCTTTCTATAAGGTCTCCTCAGAGCCCTTTCCAGGCTGAAGAGAAATGGTTAATAGAGGAGAGTTAAATACAGAGAGAAAGCAGAGTCCTGTATTATTTCCTGATTTTGTGTGTTCATCCATCTGTACCCATCATCTCTTTCCTTGTGGCAGTAACTCCTCACAGCTCGGGCCAGCATCTCTCTGTATGGTCTCCAACACTGCCCCATCCCTGACTCCTGGCACCTCTGCAGTAGTACAGGTAAATACCCTGGTATTTAACCCCCATATTAGACCTGGTACATAACTCTTAGCTCAGCCTGTTCAACTTTGCTTCTGCATGTGTTTGTGCTGATCTTTCCCTGGTCTTTCCCTTTTCCTTCTCCTCTATCTTCCCTCTGCCTTTCCTTTTTCCCTTCAGGGCAGCTGCTATCAGCCCTACAGATGCCATGGCAGTATCCTAGGTGGCTGAGACTGGGAATAAATCTCAGCTAGCAGCATTAGAAATCCTAAACACCACTCAGACTCTTAGACAGAGACATTTCAAAAATTAGATACTAGAATTCCAGCTCTGCGAACCTCCACAGCCTGACTGCCCTCCCTCTTTGCCACTGGAGCAGAAATCTGAGGCTTGTAATAATTGGAGAGGCAAATTCTTTTGGATCTGTGCCCAAGTTTTACTATAGAAACAGAAACCTCTCAGGGCTGTTGTCAGTCCATGTACAACCCCAACATCACTGCCCCATTCCAGGGATACGTGGTAGGTACCATTCAGCCAGAGTCTCTCTCCCTTATTGAGCTCTTGGTTTTTATTATCATTCAGGTATGACTGACGACTCTTCCTCCACTCGTCAGGATCTCCCGCGGCAGGAACCTGCTCTGTTAGGTTTTCAGCAAGCTGCTAGAGCTGTGGAGCTGTAGCAGCTTCCTCGCTGTCCTGCAGCCCCAGCTGTGTGTCCAGAGGCAGAGCAGGGGATGTCACCGTCCTGGCTCCCGGATCACCACTCAGCCCTACCAGCTTGAGTGCTAGAATATAAGAAAAGCGGTATGCCCTGCTGGCAGGGTAGTGATCCAGGGCAAAACTGTCCTGCTGGTGAAAGCAGAGCTGAGAGAGTGGAGAGTGTTTTGTAGGTGATGAGCTAAGGTGCGACGGGAGCCGGGCTGGCGGCCGCGGGGACAGCAGAGGGCACGCTTCGCTGCCGAGCACACAGCCTGTGCACCCGGACCCGGGCATTGCTGGCCTGCTCTGGCTCTGGGGAGCAGCTGGAAGCGTGGGGGTACGGAAGCAGGCACAGGAATTCAGTGCAATTCAGTCGTCTGCAAAGCCACATGCCCTGCAGCGCTGCGGCAGAAAGAAAGGAACAGAATTGCCTTTGCCACAGCCGAGCGGATGATGGATTTATCTGGCTGGAGAAGGAGGGCAAGAAAAATCAGAGCACATTGATAGAGGAGCTGGGGGAAGGGGAACGGGTAAATCCATCTGCAGCTCACTCGCTGCTCCATGCCTGCCCCAGGGTCATGAGGATTTCTGGAGGTCTGCCCTTACCCCTTCCCCAGGAGTCCTTCATAGCAGGCAGTCCAGACTCGTAGGGAGCAGATGGACTTCCTTTCTCCACTCCCTCATTGGTGGTTCCTTCAGGTCAGCACAACGTGGTTTTCTGAACCAAAGCACCTGGTATTTTTCCTTTAGATTTTCCTTGAAAGGAAGTATAAAAATCTTACAGAAGGAGAACATCCTTCTGAAAGGTTCTCCCCAACATTCCCTAAGAACTTTGGTCCATTCAACATTGTATTTGTCAACAAGGCTCAGACCTAATAGGGAGTTCAGTTTCTCTCCTTTAAATAGGCTGAGATATTTCACGGGGAACATTCCTATCAAATCTTTATCTCTGGGCCTGCCTCCCTGGCCTCACAACCTCAGCTGAACCTCACAAAGGTAAAAACAGCCAAGGTGGATGTCAGAGCCTTTCTGAGGCTGCTCTGGCTCAGGTGCAAAGTCATGTCCTGGTGGGGCATGTGACCAGAGAGAAGAAACAAACCACCTTTCTGCTTTCCTCAGGCGAGCTTCTGAAATTCAGTGGGACAAATCCAAGACATTTCCATGTGATCATAGTTCCCCTGTTCCTGGGAGACACAGATGTAATTCCTCCAGCCTCCCTCAGGCAGAGGGGGGATCAGAGGGACAGCCACCCAGCTCCAGTGCTGCACAGAAAGAGGGAGTCAGAGCCAACCTGGTCTTTCAAGCCTTGTCCCCATGTGCCTGGAAAAGCCATAGTTGCCAGTGAACATCAAAACCAGGAATTCCCAGTGTGGCTGAGGGTCTGTGCTTGCCTGGAACTGGACTGTAGGGAGCACAACAACTCCAACATTTCTCCTAACCCAAAAGCCCCATTGGGCATTAGTGCTCTGCAGCAGGATGTCCTGCACTTCCAGACAGCCAGGGAGGGTTGGCAGGGTAGGGTTGGGCTGGGTAGATGCAAAAATGAAAAACAAAATACGGGTGAAGACACTGGCTAGGAAGGAACAGTTCTGGTCTGAATACCTTTAACAGAGCTGGGCTCATGCACACAGAGGTGCTGAGGAAGAACAAGGTGCTGAGCAGCCTGGGTTTGGGCAGGACACCAAGAATGGCCTCTCAAAACCCCTTAAGGAATCAAGTCTGGTATCTTCCCCCATTTTATGGCAGCATGACCATACCAACTTCCTTAAAACCATCCCTGCCAGCCCACCTGGAACCCATCCATCTCTGACTGAGTTGTGCAACTCTGCAAAATCCCATTAGGTGTGTCTAAGTCCTGCTGGCCCCACAGGAAGTTTTCAGGAAATGAGAAAGACGGGAACTCATCAAGGAGGTTGTTCCTGCACTCTGCCAGCTCCTACAGCTCTCATCTCCCTGTTGGTGAATAGGTGGGTGCAAATGGTGATAAAATCTAGCACAGTTCTCCATCCTGTGCAGCAGCCCAAGGCTGAACTCCAGCCCAGTGCCACACTCTAAGAAATACAGGTGCTGAACTGATTCCTCTGGGACTTCAGGGCAGATCCTTCACTGTGGAAACCAAAGGAGGATGGTAGCTCTGGAGTGGTGGGGGTTCCCAGTGCCCCCATCCCCTTGGGGTGAGACATTGAACGACAGAAGGCGTGCCAGCCTGGAGAGTTGCCTGCTGTGTGCAGTGGCAGGGGATCTCACATAACAGCTTCCAGTGAGCCACAGGAGAGTCTGAAATAACCCAGCCTGTCTCCCGTTTCCATCTCTGCTCCTCCCCAGTGTGAAACCCAAGCAGGCTGCACTGCCCTGGGCTGTGGGAGCTGGGATGAGCTGGTGGGGAGCTGGAGCCTTCTGCAAAGCTGGCTCAGGCTTTCACTGCAGCGTGGCACAGCTGGGCTGGGCTGTGCCAAGCAAGGGGGCCTGGGGCCACAAAACCTGTCTATTCCCAGTGCAAGTAGAATGGGACAACCCAGCTTGCTGTTACTGGCACATCTAGAAAGTGTCGAAATTACTGTTGCTGAGAGAATCCTTTCCTAGGAAACCTCTCTTGAAGGCAGGCAAGAGGGCCAGGATAGGTTTGATGACCTGGCATCTGCTGCCTTGGCCATTTGTCATGCTCAGGACTGGCTGTGCTTCTCTGCCCACAGGAGGAGAGAGATGCTGGTCCAGCTGCTAGCACAGGGTCTTGGTGAAGAGAAAAGCTCTGACAATCAAGGCCCTTAGGGACAATCCGTTCTTTTGGGTCCAATCACTTCCCTTGGCCTTGGTAGGAGGCTGTGTCTTGTGCCCAAAGCACGGGGAATTTGTCTAAACCAGAGCAGGGGCTGATTCTTCTTTTCCCCAGAGCAAGATCAGGGCTGGAAGACAGGCAGGGTCCCAGGAGCACAGAGCTTGGTCTCATTCACATCAGGCAGATGGGGAAAAACTGGCTGTAAATGCAGCATAAGTAAACCCAACCCTCAGAATCTCATGGGCTATAAATGAAGGCTTATTCTCTCATGATTTTCATTAATTTTGCTCCACAGTTAGGGAAGGATGAAGAGGATGAAAGCTATGTGAGGCTGCAGAGCCGTGCTGCACAAAGGAAGGGAGGCACCATCCTGAGAGGGCAATTGCAGTTCAGCCCAAAGTTCTGACTGGTCTGGAACCAGCAACCAGCACCATTTCATCTTGTTGAACTGTGAAACAGGGCAGGAACACTTTGTTTCATGCTTTGTACTCCCAGGTCAGCCCCAGCAAACCCAGCCAGCAGCACCAGGATCGAAATTGGGGTGGGGGACAAACATTAATTTATCATGAAATGAAATGTAATTTTGAAGGTTTCTGGAGACTTTTTAGCAGTACTTGAATTCTTGTCCCCTCAAGTCTTTGACTTTCCTCAGCTGGAAATTGAGACAGGAGAGATTCTGATACCCCTTTTTTGACAGCAGAGGCCCTTTCCAGCACATCCTGCTCTGCTCCTGCCAGCTGGGAGAGAGCTGAGGAGGCTGATCCTTCGGGGGGTTAGAAGCAGCTTTTCCCATTGTGGGCACTGGCCAGATGACAGGGAGAGGCTGGAGGGGTGGGGGAGACTGGCCATCCCAGTGGGACAGGTGCATCCCACGGCACCTGCAAGTCCAGAGACCCCAATATGGAGACAAGGGTCACCGCAGGCTCAGCCAGGGAGCACCATGCTCCGACCCAGGCTCCGATTTGTCATCGCTTCCCGGAGCTGCAGAGCCACGGCGGGGGCCGGGACACTCACCCAGGAGGCTCCCGCTGCCCCCGGAGCTGCCCGCGGGAGAGAGTCTGGCATCGGACCGGTGCCGGAGAGACCCACAGGGGCGGGGGAGGAAAAAGGACCCCCACGGGCACCTCAGCACCCCCACCCCCTGCAGGAACCGGAGGCAATCGCCCTTAAAGGGAGCCTTTGCCCGGATTCTGGAGCCGTTTCTCACCCGACGGGGCGGGACCCGGCTCCAGGGCGAGGGGCTTTGTCAGAGCGGCTGCTGGGGGCTTCACCCTCCGGCACTGGGTCAGAACAGCGGGTGGGCGGTGACAGCCGGGACCCCCCCACGGCCGCTCCGGTGGGCTTGTGGCCGGGGCGGAGGGAGCGGACGGGAAGGGTCGGGAGCTCTGGAAGGGCGGTGATTTGGGGACAAAGCGCGCCGGGGGCCGGGGGCGGCGTGGGGCGAGGGGGGCGCCCCCGCCTTGACGTCAGGAGAAGGGTTTATAAAGGCGGCGGGCGGCGAGGAGATCCCCAACGCCGGAGCCGAGCCGCCGCGGAGCCGCCAGCGCCTTCCGCCGTCGCCTCCCGCGCCCGACCCGCCGGCGAGATGCTGTCGTGCCGCCTCCAGTGCGCCCTGGCCCTGCTCTCCATCGCCCTGGCCCTCGGCACCGTCTCGGCCGCCCCCTCGGACCCGCGGCTCCGGCAGTTCCTGCAGAAGTCCCTGGCCGCCGCCGCCGGGAAGCAGGTGAGAGCCCCGCGACGGGGCGGGCACCGCGGGTACCCCTCGGGTCCCCGCCGGGCACCCCGACGGCCGCGCTGCAGCCTCCCGCTTCTACAGAGACCCCGATTCCCCGCTGCAGAACCTCCGCTCCCTGTCAGAGCTCCTGGCACCCCTGCTGCAGACCCCTCCAGTTCCTCGCCACACTCACCCAATGTCCCCGGTTCCATGCTGCAGACCCCCCCTTCCCCGACAGATCCCCTGGTTCCCCGCCGGGGCTGAGCCATCGACAGGTTGGGCAGCTGGTGCTGGGAGGTGAGCCAGTCCAGCTGGGTGCTGGTGGGCAGTGAGGAGCAGCAGGCACTGCTGGGGCACAGGGCAGAGCCCCTGGCGAAGCTCCCCAGGGTTTCTCCGGGTCACGGAATGAAGGCAGCTTCCCCAGAGCACAGAACAATGTCCTTACCCATGCTCCTTACGCTGAGGCTTGGAGGGACTAGAAGAAAAATAAGTCCCAGTGAGAAGGTAACCAAGTCAGCCTCCCCGGCCAGCTCCCCCACAGACCTTTCCCGTGTCAGTTTAGCAGCAGGCTCGTGCCACCCTTGCTGGGTACAGCGCTGAGTGCCGGAGCCATGGGAAGAGAAGGTAAAGACGAGTTCCTTCCCTGTCACAGCCAGGACAGAGGTCTGTTCCCCACACCGGGTAGATGGCACAGACACAACTGCTGCACAGCAGCTGTCCGGCTGGGCTCTTTGCAAAGCCAGGGCTCCTCTTCTCCTCCTGCATCCTGAATGTCTCTAATCTGGCCACAGAGGAGTCTGAGAGGAACAGAGTGGTGAGCCCCCAAAAATCAAGGAGTAACTGTGGTCTCTCTACCTCTTTCTCCCTTTCTGTCTCTTGTCCCCAAGGAACTGGCCAAGTACTTTTTGGCAGAACTGCTTTCAGAGCCAAGTCAGACAGAAAATGAAGCCCTGGAGTCTGAGGACTTGTCCCGAGGGGCTGAGCAGGATGAAGTGAGACTGGAGCTGGAGCGCTCGGCTAACTCAAACCCCGCTCTGGCACCCCGGGAACGCAAAGCAGGCTGCAAGAACTTCTTCTGGAAAACTTTCACATCCTGTTAGCTTTTGAAACCCACCTCTCCTCCCCATCCATCCCTGCCCTGCCCTGAGCAGAACCTTCACCACCAGAGGCGAAGACTGTAAATACACAATCCACAGTTATGGTGAAATTAAACAAGGAAAATTTGAGTTTGATTTCCACTTGTTTTAATAAAACTTTCTGTTCCAATTGTACATGATTTGCTTGAGTTGTGATTTCTGACTAGTTCTTTGATGACATGCACTCTGCAACTCTTTCAAATGTACTATTTTTAATTCTCTGTTGCAATAAAATTTATGTTTCAAACGGTGATGCTGAGGCTCGGTGGTCAATGAGAAAACTGAAGTTACCTCTCAGGCTGCTCATCTTCGGAACACTGCCTGTCTCAGGGCAGCAAACACCATCCACATCCACACCTATGCACACACACACACACACAGTGTATCATAATGTGGTATTTTTTCCGTGGTCTTACTAAAGAACTAGAGCTAGTGATATTTTAGATATCAAATCCCTGCAGTTGTGGCTGAATCAAACCGACAGCACCTGGCACTTCAAGTCAGTCTAGAGGATTTGCACCCATCACCTGAGGCATCAGTAAAAATCTCAGCTGTATATTTCAAGTGATGGGGATGATAAAAGTAGTTCGTGGTACAAGATTACACCACACGTCTCATTCCCTCCTCAGCCACAGACACAAAAAGGTTTTCTTACCTGGCATATTTTACAGCATTCCTGACAAACACTGCTGCTGGGATTCCTTCAGAAAGTTTTCCTTTGTTCTGCTGTGCAGGGGGAGGTTTCACATCCCTATAAAGCTGAGATGTTAACCCCACGCCACCAGCCCCTCTCCATCTAATGAACTGGTCACAGCAGTTTTTCTACCCACCTCATCATCTTGAAAGACGATATTGAAAGGTTCAGCATGGTGGGAGACAGCATGGTGAGAAAAACATTATTTTCTCAGTGGAAGACAAATTTTTCATGCTTTTGCAGAGTCCTGGCTTTCTGGCCACACTGGTTTGTTCCATACACTCACAGGTGAATTGGAGCTGTATGGCAAACATCCTGCACAGGGGACAGGTGCCACTTTGATGAGAAATTCATCATTCAGGATTAAAAACAACAAATATTTTGTAGCCATCATATGTGAAAGAAGGTGAAAAACGGGGGATTTTAGAGATGTTCATGGGCAGAGGGCTCAGCAGGACTCCAGTGGAGGAGGATTCCCCAGCTGAAGGCTTGTTAAGTTGCCTCTGGTCTGTGCTGAATGTGGCTCTCTGTGGGGCATCATTCTTGATGGCTCATGGACCATTGCTTTCATTCGTGGTCTTTTCCCTGTGGGCAGGAGGTGTCAGATACCAGCTGGGGGGAAGGTGAATCCCTGGTCGTTGGGAACTGTAGCAGTGCCAGAGTGAAATCCCAGCCCTGCTGCAGAGCTGGCTGGGCTGCTCCACAGCCGACTGGCAGCAAGCAAAGGCAGCAGGGACATGCCCAGGGAGGGGAGCTGCTGGAATCAGCCCCTCTGAGCCGGCCAGAGGCAGGGCTGGATGCTGCCCTCCCTGTCTGGAGCAGGGCACTCATGGCTTAGCCTGTGCTGCAGGCAGGGCTAAGGACTGCTGCTGGGCCAGTTGGATCCTGCACTTGCTTCCTGAGAAGCCTTGCTGTGACATGATCCCATGTCTCCCCAGCTCCTGGGAGTTTCCTCTCCTCCTTCCTTGGAAGTGGCATAGGTTTTGTGGTGTGACCTTGTCACCAAAACTGCTGGAAAAACAAAAACCCTTCAACAATATTTTTAGAGAGTCATGGCATTACTTTATTCTGGCCCGAATGTGCCAAGGATAATATTCCAAACACACATAGCTTTTACTAGAGTTTTCAGATCTTTTCTATGGTCGAAACTCATAGAAACAAATTGGGTCAATGTTCATTGGTCCCAAGTCGTGTAGTTCTTAGTATTTGGTCTCCTACTGGATCCATATTTCTTTGCTTCTGATGTTAATTAGATCTTCATTCCCTGAATTTCTTATCAGTCTTTTCTGGAGAAGATGTTTCCAACTCTGCCAGAAGCAGAGTCTAGGGTAGATGTTCGTGGATGGCCTCTGATGTTCTGTTGATGTTCCATCGATGGCTTTTATCTCTCTGGGGCCATTCCCAGGCTGTAGAAATGCTGAGCCCATCAGGCCTCACCTACAGAAAAAGTGCCTTGGAAAGAAACTTCAGTTCCCTTCTCCCAGGGCAAAGGTGAACAAACCTGGCTAGAGTTATGTAAAAAAATTTTTAAACTGATATGTTTTCCAACATCCTGGGGAAATGCTTGCTCCACATGCAGTGCCTTTGGGATAGAGATTCTGCCCTTTCTACCACAGCTGGTTGTGGTGCCAACTAGGCAGGGCACAGTGATCCTCACAGCACTTTGTGGGGACAGGGAGAGAGTCTTATCCTCTTTGAGCCCTGCATTTCTGTGGAGGGTGCAGGATTAACTCACTGTTGGGGGATGGACAGGGCTGCATTGTGGGGAAAAGCCTCCAAAAATATTTTTGAGAAGTGCAGGTAATGTAGATCAACAATCAGCCTCAAAAAGCAGCCAGGGTAAGAACAGGACCCTGTTTGAAAATGTGGAGACAGGATCTGTGAGGAGAGAGAAATGGCCCCAGCTCACATCTGATTCTTTCACTGCTGTGTAGCATCAACGGAAGAGATTTTAGGGGATTCGGTAAGCAGAGACCTCCCCATCCCTGGCTGCTCACTCCTGTGTTGACTGAGGTTCCTCTTGGCTTTCAAAAAACAGCTAATTTTTCAATGCTGAGACAGCCTCAAGAGAGCAGCTACAGGAACAGGAGGGGGGTGGAGGTGCCAGGGGCTTGAATATTCTTATGCACAGAGTCCGTATTTCATGGGATATAAATAGACCACTACTCGTCTGAGGCTTTTCCCCTTGTTCATAATGCTCAACCCATGCTGGAATAAAACTCATCCCAAATAGGGGTGAGGATGATCCTCAGTCACAAGCAGGAACTAAAGACAGTGATTCACAAGCTACCCCAGCCTGTTTCAGTGCAGCTGATGGCACATCACTGCAGCTTCTGGGAAGCTCAATAAAGATGTACTGGTAAAGGCATGTCCTCAGTTCAGAGACAGAAAGACAAACTGCTCCTTCTGGCAGTTCAGGAGTTCCTGGAGTCTGGGGAGCTGGCTTCCAAGGCACTAAATGCAGTATCACCACATGAAATTGCACTGTGGCAGCAGCAGCAATCCCAGGTGCTGGGAGCTGTACGAGCACCATGCAGGAGCTGGTCTTGCCACACCGAGCTAAAAAGGCTAGAAAGAAAAAGAAAGATTTCTTTTTTTTTTTTCCCCTTTGATATGTGGGAGTTATGGGCTAAAGAGATTAAATAGCTATATTCAGTCCCTGGACACGGAGCCGTGGAAGGGTGTTCCAGGCTGGGAACACTCCTGCTGGGCTAGGCTGAGTCTGGATGAGCACACAGGTACGGTCAGCTCCCACAGGCCAGAGCTGCCCCAGGGCAGAGCACTTTCTGGGAGAGGCTTTCCAATGACATTCTCTGCAGGTCAGAGAGGGGGCTCCATGGAGGGACAGCCTCAGCATGGGTCTGGGGGAGGTTAGGGGCTGTGATGATCCACACTCAGATGATTCATCTCCCCTCTTGCTCTTGGTGCCAGGGGCAGACCCCAAGTAATCCCCCAGCAGGTACCTTCAACCCGGTGATTCATCTGAGGCAATGCAGGGAAATGTCCAGAAGGAACCACATAAAAGGGCTTGAAACTGCTGCCTGAAGAGTTGCCCTTAATGAAAACCAGAAAAACTTGTATAATGCCTGAAAACACACATCCCCTGTGGGAAGTCAGTGAGGAGTTTCTCAGCCCTTCCCAGAGGCAAAGTCTCCAGTGATGCTGGGGGTTATCTCTTGATCTAGCAAGCAGGCCAAGATTATTTTTTAGGTGCAGTTCTGATTGGTAAATAAGGGAAGTCTTCCTTGGTCCAGAAGGCTTGTTGGGGACCAATATCTAGAAGTGGTCCTAGCTATGCTGCAGAGCTATGCTGTGAGACCCAGATTTCATATCCTGGGTCCACTCTGGCCCCATCTAACTCCTTCTGGCTCTGCAGGAAAGACCAAGAACCTGGACCCATGGGCACAAGTTTCCTCCCCCTAGAAGAGCCCATAAACTGCTCTGTGGTGCCTTTGCCTTTACTCTGCCCCTGGTGCTCCTCACAAGCATTTCACCAGCTGACTGCAGCCACTGGGAGCATCTCTGTTTCTCAGACCTCTGCTCACACCACAGGAAAGTTCCCTTTCATCCCACCAACTCCCAGCATCTCTGGGGAGCACCAGATCAGCCCCCAGCCCCAGTATGGGTGAGCACCAGGTGCTTGGAGAGAAGCACTCACTGCTGCAACAGAGTCCTAAATTCTCAGCAAGCAAAGCAGCAGGATGTTTATTGAGCAGGGTGAGAGAAGATATACCTAGGCAATAAAAGCTATTATGATAAAGGAACAGACTGTACTCTTTGCTCACTGAACACCTTCTGACTCTTTGTCAGCTTATCACCAGAATAATGCAATAAAAACTACTTCTATTCTTTTTTTCTTCACCTTTGTCTTTATTTTATAAGGGTATTATTTGTTATTTTTTCCCAACACCTAATTCCTCTTCTGAGAATAGCTGTTTGGCCAGATACTGTGGGTATCTCAGAAAACCTTTTGTATCCCAGTCTTAGGAAACTTACCTCATAAACAACTTGTAGAATACAAGAAAAAAATCAACAAAGTCACAAATAAAATCCCCCACTAGTTCCATTTTCTTCATACATATAGTACAAATGCCAGTTTGTGCCATGAACTATTACTTCAAGCATCATCTGATAAAGAAACACACCTGGACATTCAATTTAAAAAATTAATTTAATGAAGGTCCCTAGTATTTCCTACAGAGACATTCCCAGAGAAAACATGAAATAATGCAAACCCATGCTTTGTTTATCACCTAGACCAGCTGCTGGACAAGAGGGAGAATGCCTTGGTCCCACATACAACAACAGAGCATCCCTCCTGATGCTCTGCACTGCTTGCCTCCCCCTCCCTTGCAGCTGGCTCTGGCAGACAGCAGCCTGCTGTGCTCAGTGGTGCAGAAGGATGAAGATCTCCTGGCCTCCAGTCCTGGAAAAGCATTCCCAGAAGGTGAGCTGAGAGATGCTCCAGGCCCTCCATACTCATCCCATAACCCCTTTTAGGAGATGTCCCAGGCACAGAGCCAAAGTCAGTGACTCCCACCCAGCCCAGCAATAAGCTGGGTGCCCTCTGGTGCTGCTCTGCCCCAAGGTAGATCATTTGCTCCCTTACACAGAGCTCTGTGCTCTGCCTGCCAGGGAAATCTCTCCTTTTGCTCATGACTGAGGTTTAGGAAGAAAAAGGATCCCCCTGGAAACTGGCTGTCACATGTGCAAAGCTCTTTTGTAGATCTTTTCTGGCAGCTCTTTTCTCCTGCTTCACTTCTCGTGCCTGTCAGGGTTTGTGATTCTTCCCAGAGGCTCAAACACAACATTCCTGTCCCTGTGTGTCCGGGCCCCGCAGCAGCGCCTTGCCCAGAGGGTGCCGTGCGGGGGGACAGCGCCGGGCACAAGGCCAGGATTGGGGTGCTCTGCAGCCAGCAGAGAGAGCCAAAGAGCACAGAGAGCCCCGCTCCTGCTCCCTGTCCCTCCGAGCAGATGCCGAGGATGTGGGTTCCCCTGAGCCAGGGGCTGTCCCACTGCTGGCTGTGACCCCACCGCAGGGAGATGGGCTGCAGTCAGAGCTCCTGCAAAGAGGGGCTTTCCATGGAGCAGCACTTCTGGGTGCCAGAGCTGTGCCAGGATGCAGGCAGTGCTGTTGCACTGAGGAGGATTCTTTTTCCCCCAAAACAAGTGCCTGCTTCTCAGTTCTAAAGGGTATTTCCCATGTCACTGTTGCCAGTTTTTGGCATGTCAGAACAAAGTTAAATAACGTGAAAATAAGTTAAGTGTTCTACCTAGGGTAAAATGCAGTGGGTTTTGTCCTAATGGCAACTTTCAAGAAACTGATTCCATGCAAATCTTCTTCCCTCGGCATTTTTAGTTTTTCATCCCCTCCTTATTCATTCAGCTCTTCTGAAACTTCACAGTCTAAGCAGCAGTGGCAGGGGCAGATGAAGGAATTGGCCTGCTCAAAACGGTTGTGGATCTTCGTGAAGAATATATGAGGATGCTGGGCCACATTGCAAAACAGGAACATGGCAGGTCAAGAGTTTGTTCAACAATGTGTTTCAGTGAGAAATCTCAGCATGGTTCAAACACAAGATGTGAAGTCTCTTGTCAGCATGCAGAGATGCACCCTTGGAGCCAGAGCCCACCTGCTCCCAAGGAGGACATTTCAGTGGTGGATATGGCTCCTCGGACACTGCCTCCTCATGCAAGTGAGCAAGTGAGGAGGCTGGTCTGCAGAAAACACAATCTCTTTAGACTGAAAGCTATAATCCAGTTAGATATGAACCCTGAATTCCAAACCCTGCTTATCTCCTCAGACAGTGATGACACCTGTCATAACGTCACCTCCACCATTAATTCCCTTATTTGTCACATTAGCAGTGGTGATACTGACACCAGCAACAAGGCAATGAAAGAAACTGAGGAGATCCTGAGACAGAGGAACAAAGTAAAAGCCATGTCTGGGCACATTAATGAGTTCCTTGTAGCCAGCTTTCAATCAATCAAGGTTATCAACCAGCAGCAGGAAGAAGATAAGAAATGAGGGAAGGAACAAATCATTCTGTGATGTAATTGTGTCATCCTGTAACTGTCTTCCAGGAGAAGAAACTGGCTTAGGAGGCCTTGGTGGAAATGCTTAAGGATGTAATGAACAATCTCTTTACCTTAATGCTAGAATTCCTGAATGGAAACGTAGAGGAAAATTGGAAACTAACACAGCCATTAATGTCCTCATGAAGAGGGTTTTGGAAAAATCTGTCCAGATGCTGATTTTTTGTGCCTTGCTGAAGCTGCTCCAAGGCAGCCTGCCTGCTGAGGGCAACCCAGGTAAGTTTTCTGAGCTGCTGGCCAAGTGCCTGTGGAGAATCACGTGGCTTCTGCCAGGCACCATCAGCAGCATCAACCTGGATGCAACTCTGCTGGGTGCCCACACGCTCATGAAGACTTTCCAAGGCAAGGCACACACGAACAAACTCCCTCTGCAGACCCTGAAAACTTGCATAACTTGTGCAAGCTAAAAAAAGTGAGGATGCTGGACCACATCACCCTCACTCCAAATGCAGCTGGCTCCGAGGTAGAAGTTTCCCCCCAAAAGCCAGTCAGTCCTACTGCCAAGCACAGGGCAAGTGAAACAATTGTAGGAGCAGGAGAGGAGGTGCCCAGGGTAGCTCACAGGATTGCAAAGCACAAAGCAGGTGGTATTTAAAAAATCATTTTCTAGAAAATTTTCTCCAAGTAGAGTTTGAAGGTCTAGAGGAGTTATGTATATGAATTTAAGAAAAAATGGCCTGGGAGTAGTTGAGGTCTTTCATAGAAAACCTCTCCCTCCTCTTGCAGAGCTGTGTGAAGCAAAGCCTGCTCATCATCCAGACAGAGCAGGACACCAGAAATATGGCTTCCTCCTCCTCCTCCTCCTCCCTTGAGGAATACCTGAGGTAGAAGCATCTCCTCTTAGATCCACAGAGATTGTAGGAGGGTCTATGAAGGGGAAGGGGTTGATGTCATCCTGCCACCTGGAAGACTGCAGGAACAGCCATTCCCCTGCAGCAGCAACTCAACCGTGCAAGCAAGACATCCCACAGCAGACTCTCTGCCAGTCAGGTCCCTTCAAAGGATGCCACTGTCATGCTCCTCCCTGGGGTGATGTCCCTGGGGGCAGGAAGAACCACCAGCAGAAAAAGCACTGGGACCTCATAATTATCCTGGCCTCCTCCACACACACATCAGAGGGCAGATGGAGAGAACCACAAACCAACAAAGAATAAACTCCAGCATGGATAACCATGTGAGTTACCTCTTTTTGCCCTTTAAAAAAAGTAAGGTGGGTAACACTGATACCTTGGATCAAAACTGAGCACAGAGCACACAAGTCTGGCCAGGGCAGAAGGCAGAGAAAGAGCTGTGCTCTGAGCCTTCCTGGAGAGCCTCTCCAGGGGTCCTGCCATGGGATTTTCCAGCATTCCAACATTTATAGTTAGCAAGGCATCGGCCCAACAGTACCCTGGTTCACAGCTGAGACAGAGATCAGGGCATCCAAACAGCATCTCCACCTGCCTGAACGCTGACCACCCTGTTGCTCAGGGAGCCTGCCAAAGACTTTCCTGCAAGAGGAAATTCGTTGGAGAAAGTAATTTGTAAAAGTTTCGTGTTTCTCTTAGGTAAAATCAATACATAGATTTTCAAACCCGCTTTCACTTGTCAGGCTGAAAGAGTTTGAGAGAGCAGAATTGCTATGGATGAGTGCAGAATGCCAATGCCTCACCCTGGCCCATCCATCAGCTCCACTCTTCTGAGCACGCTGCTATTCTCATGTAAAATCGCCTTAATTTGTCTTTAACACCCCTCTTGTCTCTAAGATCTTAAGGTGGAAGTCCTTAGATTTGTGTCAGGTATAACAGTAAGCACTTCAATGATGCTCACTAAATTACTAGGCTTTTTTACTAATAGACAATTCAGTCAATTACAAAATGCTATTAAGCATTTGTGCTCAGGCAGAGCGAGCTAGGTGCCTGGTGAACATGGCAAACCAATATTTTTAATTAAAATAAGAAAAAAGGAACACACAGGCTGATTACCAGCCAACAAGAAAATTACCTCCCAGAGATCTCAAAGTGTAATTACCTTTTCTGAATGGCCAAAATGACTGGTTTGCAGCAGACTATAATTCTCTCTAATGCTGCTGGCCACCCTCTCACCTATCCCATTCATCCAGTGCTGTACCTGCCCAGGGGCTGCTCAAGTACCCATGAAATCATGCTTTGGTGCTCATGTGTGGTTTCTGCCTATTTTTCTGACCGTGTAACTGGAGGATTCACAATGAGAACATGGCTGATGGCTGCAGAGGTTCTGTTCTTCCATTCTTTTCTGCTCTGTCCTTGTGACACCCTCTGTTTTGTGTTAAAGGACATATCTGGAGTGGAACTGTGTCACTTACATGCAACATAATTGGCTGCCCTGTATGTGGCCTTCCAAGAGCAGATTCATATCCTTGTTGAACCCTGAGGTCAGGCAACTGGATGTGCTGTTCTAGGAGGCTTCCTTCAGTGCTGTGCTCCCTTTTTCCTCATAGCAATTGTCCCATGAGTAGCCATGCCTGGAAATACTCTGTACAGATGCCCGAACACCATTCCAGTATAATTACCTGATAACTCTGCCCATCCACTGCCTTGTCACTCAGTCCACACCAAAATTTGCCCAGTAAGAATGTTCCCTTTGCAAAAACCTGCATGGCCACATGCTCTCACCAGGCTTCCTCCTGCCCCACACAGCAGCTGCAGTGCTGCCTGGCTCACTGCTGGAGGAAAAGCCATAAATAGCTGACAGAGCTGATATGGTGAGGCCACACACTATATTGTAGCCAGGAGACACATGCAGACTCCTTTTCTATTATGCTGAAGGCCTGATCTGTCCCTTAAGGGTTCCAGAGACTGTAGAAAATGGGGGAAAGTCAAGGGTTTGGAAGATTTGCCTGGCAGGCAGGCTGTGCATTCATGTTATCAGAGTGCCTCAGAGCCCTTGCCAGCCATCAGAAGCCTCCTGTAGTGAGTGCAGAACAAAGTCAGAGAAAGTGACGGTCCTTGTTCTGCAAATATTACATGTGATAGGAGAGAAATGCATCAGCAGAGATGCCCTGGATTCCTACAGGAGCAAGCAGCCTCTTGAATATTCTCATTGTGCTCTCTCAGGTGCCTCACAGAACAGCCCCAGAGCAGCACTCAGGAGTGCCCTGAGCATCCAGACCAGGATCTCTACAAGTCATTCTTGCTTGCAGCTCCTTGTCCCTGGCAGAGAACCACATGCAAGGTGGTATCATGGGTCTAGGTGCTTATTCTGGGTCTTACACCAAAGGAGCAGGTTCCTGCCTGTGAAGCAATGTTTAAGGAGTGGGTCCTAACACACAGGACGATGCTCTTGCCAGCTCCACAGGCTGAGCTTTGCTGGATAGCAATTCAATTTTCCCCTCTCCTGCCTCCTAGTCAGACAGTCCTCCAGGCTGTTCATCCTCCCCCACAGCCCTGGGGAAGAAAAAAGAGCAGAGGAGCACCTGGGTCAGGAGGAAAAGAAGGAGAGCTGCAAAGATCTCATAAGAGAAAGCTGACCTGGCACCTTTTGCTCTTTCCTGGTTCAGTCCTCTTCCATTTGCTGGAATCACAGTCAAACTGTCTTCTCAAGAGGTAACAGGGTCAGGGAGATCAAGGAATTATAAATAAATACAGTATAAACAAATCAATCAGAGGGATAAAAACATTCGACAGAGACACACTAATTAAAAATATAATAATCCAGATAGTGGACATTTATTTAAAATGGTGCAATTACAGCTTTTAATCATCCAGGTTTAAATTAACGGCAGCAGTGAAGTGGCTGCGCAAATGTGTTCTCTGTAATGAACTGATATTAGAAAGCCAGGCTGGTGATCTCTCCCTCTCTCGGGCTAATTCTCCCTCCTCTCATTGTAAAATAACCTTTGGTGTCATTTTCTTGTAGAGTCTTGAAGATGAAGACACAATATTGGAGCTAAATTAAATCCCCTTCACATATTTCTCTTCTTTCAGGCTGTAAAAATTGCTGGTATCAGTCATTCAATCTCTAGTGCTGACGCAACCACACTTGAGGAGAACATCTGGGGGCCCCTAGAGTCATTATAGGGAAAATAAAATCCTATATTACAATCAGTCAGCAATTAAAAGGCAGGATGCAGGAGGGCACATCCTGCAAGATGCTGAGCAGGCTTGATGGGGAAATCAAATGTTAGACCTGTGATGATCTGGGGCTCTTTTCTTCTCAACTAAGTCTTTTGAGAGGAGGTTAGAAAATTTCTACATCTGCTCCTGCCCAGCACAAATGGTCTTGGAAATAGCCTGTGTAAATTTGAGTCAGTGCTGATCCAGAGGCCACAGTTCATACCTACTGGCCCTGTCTGCAGGGGTGTGGGGCCAATCTTGCCTTGCCTTGGCAGGTCCCAGCCAGGCTTGGGATACAAACAGCCGTGGTGTGGTGAAGGAAACACTCAGCTTGCCATATGAAGCCCATGTGGTTACAGGTAAGTCAGAGACAGGAAAGTTCTCTGCCCCTGGCATGGTTCTGACTTAGGAACACAATGGTTCTGATCTGCCCTGGGCAACTGTCATGGCCTTTCTCCCAGACATGGATCTCCACCTGCCCTGTAAAAACATCTTTCCTACAGAGAGCCCCGTGTCTACCAGACAAGATGCTGAGGAGCTCACTGTAGTGGTGGAAGTGAGCAGAATTACAGACACGTGGCAAGTAAAACTGTTGGGAAAAAAATCCTTTCAGCCATGGCTGTCCTGAGATGGGTTCAAACTCACAGCCAAGGAGAGACAATTCTCCAGTGACTGCTAAAGCTCTGCTGGCCTGCAGCCCCTGCTGCTGCCAGCAGCAGCTCTGCCCTGACCCTGCCTTGGTTCTGTCCCTGTGTCATCCTCTGCACAGGGAGAGTCACAGCAAGCCAGAAACCAACCCAAAAGTTCCTGAACTCAAGACTCATCTTCCAGCAATGTCCCACAACTCGTGCTGGTGACACTGCAGTGCTGGTCCTGCTCACAGTGTTAGGATGCTTCATATCTCACCTGCATTTGCTTCAAGACTGCAAGAAAAGGGACAAGAATTAAAAAGCAAAATAAAAAAATTTTGGAAGTATGGAAAGATTTCTGTGTGGAAAATGACCACCATACAGGAGAGCAGATGTGTGACTCTGTGTGTGTGTGGATGACACTTGTACCTCTGCATGTGTAAGCCACAGCTTCTCCCAGAGCTGGTCATCCACTCCTGGATTCAAGCCATTGTCACCAAACCAAATTACCTACCTGCATCCCAAGTCCTGAACACATGATTAAAATCAGGAGCCCTTTGGAAAGAGCATTTCATCTCATTAGCACCAAACCTTCCTCTCCTTCCTGTTTACCCTAAGGGTGTGCAAACACACAGCAAGAGAGCAAGAGTCACGCAGCCCTCACTGCTGTGGTGGGCACTGCAATTACCTGGCATGTGCATTAAGATTAATAAATATTAACTTTACTTATGTTTATACTGTCCAGCTAAAATGCAAACAACATGCTTTGCTACTTAATCAAATTAGAGCTATAAAATTATTTCCCTTTTAAAAGGTTCACTTCTGTTTGGTTGGCAATTAATGTTGATGATTTGAGTCCCATCTTTAAAGCATTTTGAAATACAGAAAAATGGCAGAAGTGCAACAGAGCTTTAATGGAGTCATAGTAAACATCAGGTAATAAAGCATAACAGACTGTTTACTTTGAGTACTCTAATTATTTAAGAGCTTTTTTAAAAACAGAAAACTGACATGTGAAAACTGTAATTTCACTTGAATTAATTTTTTAAAAGAAGCTGGAAAAACCAAACAAATAAAAAAACCCTAAACTTGTTTTTTAAAGTGTTTCTTTCAAATTCCCTGAAGCCAGGCCACATCCCAGGCTGACATTGAGGAGTAAATTTTCCATTTTGTTTTTCTCTAGCTTTTCTCTCCTTAGGGTGTGCAGGACAGGGATGGGCAGTTGCATCCTGGGTCCTCACACAACCACTCCTGCACTATCTCTGAAGATATCTCAAGGAATCAATGCACTTTCTTGCAGGTGAAGGTGCATCGTCCCACCCCTCTCTGAGCTGTAGGAGACAAAATCACTGTCATTGCCTCATCTAAGAGACACAAAAACCCCTTAAAGACCTTTAGCACAACCAATAAAGTATGTATCAGCTGTACCTTAGTCTGGGCCACAGCTCTCTGGTGAGGCAGAGTGCATCTCCCACAGCTTCCTTGCCTCTGCAGAACTAGCAAAGTTTAATTCCTCTTCTTTTCAAACCAGCACCAAAGCAGCAGCACAACTGAGGCAGGATGGGACCTCTGGAGGTCTCTGATCCTCCACCCTGCACAAAGGGTCCAGCTTTAAAGTTAGATTATGTTGCTCTGGTCTTGTCATGCTGAGTTTTAATATCTCCAGAGACAGAGATTCCCACAGTCACCGTTCGACTACAGCCACAGAGAGGACAAAATGACATGGAGGGGGCCAAAATGCTGGTTCCAGCAAGAGGAAGCCTGGCCAAATCCTTGTGGACTCCCTTGGCATGACTCAGTAATGCCTGCAGTTTGGCTGGGGCTCTCTCCCATACAGCCCTTACCCTGTTTATATCCAAGCTCACTCTTTCCCTGCCCAGTTGCCTGAAGCTCAGTGAGTTCTGCCCCGTGGCCTGGCCAGCACCGATCTCAGCCTGTCCCAGCTCAGGTGACAGCAGTCAGCTTTCACAGCCTCAGCCTGGTCAGATCAGGCACCACTGTACAACCAGCTGCCTTGGAATTAGGAATTAGGGCAAGACCTTTGTGACCACAAGAAGAGGGAGGTGCAGAACCTGGCCCCAGATCTGGTGGCCTGGTTTCCTGAAGCACAGCTGTTCCCCCATTTCAGTACAAGGGTTGCTTCACAACTAAATCTATTTGCAAGGCAGTACAAGCCAAGACAAATTTGCCCCCAAAGTAATAACTTTTCAATTACCTTCGTTATGCCTTGCTCAACACAACAGCACAGCACCTCTTGAGGGAGCAGCTGAGTATTTCTCTCCAGGGTGCACATTTATTATTTTAAGAATCATTTAATTTTCCATCTGAACAAAAGGGGCAAATGTAGGTCCTGAATGACTCCAGGGCCCCATTCAATACATTGCTGTGTTATCCATCACAGCAATTACACGTGGTAATTCATCTCTGAGAAACTTCAGTGCTCCGATCTGAGAGCATTTGACGTGTCTGGCATGGCTCAAAAGTCTGGGAGCTCATGGAAAGAAGGGATCATGACTGGGAAATGTGCCATTATGCCCAAGAAACTCAGGCAATAGTTTCAGTACTGGGACTTTCAGCATACCAACAACCTGCAGCCTATCTCAAACTCTGGCTTCCCATAGCACACACTCATTCCTGTAAGTCCCATTGCTGGGGCCAGTGGGATTTATGGTATTGTTTGGTGATATTCTTCACAACAGGTTCCCTGTTGGGTCTGACAGTGAGAGAAATGTGACACCACCACAGCAAATAGTCCATCAGAGACACAATTTGCTCTCTGAGGTCTGTGTGTCTGTTGCTCTCTGAGTGTCTATAATTCACTGTCTCTTCATCAGTGACCTGCAGGGCTTGAACCAAAACCCATTGAAGGATTAATAGAAAAGTTTAATTATGATTTCCTTATCTAAAGGAAATACCAAGACAGCTCTGATCCTATAGCTGAGATCTCTCCATGCTTCCAGCTGCTTTCTGCCATCTTTATTTGCTTTCCAGTATCCATTTAGAAAAGGCTGCCTGGGACAGAGATGCTACTGTGGGCTGTGAGCTTGTCTTTGGCACAGATCTAGGCAGGATCAGATATCCAGGATATTCTCCAGAGCCTCCTTACCTGGCTGCCTGTTAGTGGTGTGAGCCCAGCCCTGGTCTGTCAGGCTGGGCCCTGAGCACTGCACACAACTCCAGGGTTATTCAGAAGCTCTCCCTGCCAAGTGGGGGTGGGTGGGCTCCTCCCAGCTCCTCAGAAGCACGAGAAACAGTCCCAGATGAAGTAACAGAGTTGTGGCCAGACTCAGAAAATAGTGAGAACCTCAACTTGCTTCAAAATGCCTCAGCTACAGGTACATGCCTCGTGCTGAGAGGCCACTCTGCATGACTAGGTCAAGTGCTGATGGCTGAGGACAGGAATCCCCAGACATTCCCCTCAGTGTTGCTGCCACCTGTGTCAGCACTCAGCAGTGATGAAAGCAGACTGCAAACTGGGCACACAAGTGGGGTCCTGACTCTGTAATCACATGTCTGAGGAGTATCCCCTCTCCAGACCCCCGGCAGACTGGCTGGGGGTCACCTGTCACAAGGCAGAAGAAATGGCTGTTTCATTGGAAACTTAAGATTTGGCACTATTTTTCATTGGGTCACATTTTCCTCCTTGTCGTTATTCATTTTCCTGTCCTGCCCAGGCAGGTCACCAGAGTGAGCATCCTCACAGATCCCAAGGAAAAGTGACTTGAGTTCTTACTAAAAGAAAAGGTGAAAGTCAGCCCCTGGGGTTCTGAGTCCCAGGAAGATTAAAGGCAGTAGAAAGTCTGGTTCCATGTTGGTCTTTGCTCAGGGGAAGCCAAGTAACAGAGAAGCAGTGGACTTTAGTAAAATCTTCAGTTTAGAAATATTAATCTGATCCTTTCTTCTGATCCTGATATCCAATGAGCACTCCTGACTGAATGGACCATATATTTTCATGAAGGTTTCCCATCAGTGTTCAGACTGTTGAACACCTGCAAACATGAAAAGTCCTGGTGCTGCTGCAATTTCAACCATAACTCAGAACAGCCTGTGTGGAGACCTCAATCCCCTCAGCCAGGGTACTTTGGCAGACACAGAAGGTCCTGCAGGCTGTATTGGAAAAGCCACAGGAAAGCCTCTGAGACGCAGACTCAGAGAAGGAAATGCATTAAGTAAGTTGGTACTCACAGCCCAGGTGTACTCAAAGCAAGGTCCACCCATGAGGCTGTGGCAATTTCCATCCATCAGCAAGGAGTTGCTGCTGTCAGGCAGTGGGTTTCTTTAATTTTCACCTGGACAGCCAGGTTTCTCTGTAGTTCTGCAGCAGCTGATTGACATCAGTGGGTGCAGCAGAGCCTCTCCCTGAGCCCAACCCTTTTGCTACAGAGGTCCCTGAGAATGGCATTGTTCCAGTAGCATTTGCACGAGTCCAAGACTCAGGACAAACCCCAGGGAGAGCAGCAGAGCTCCCTTTGCCTTCATTTCTTCCTCATTGCCACAGCTGTAGTAAAGCAGCCCTCTGGCATTTTCCTGGATATGGAACGTATCCAGGTATGAACCTGTTCTTGACTCTCCTAGTTTTTGAAGAGCAGAAAGCAAGGTAAATTAAAAGGGTAGAAATGACAAGCAGATCTGCATAATGCATTGGTGAGTTCTCCACAGAGCTCATGGGAGGTGACCTGGAAGTTTGGCTAATTGGAAAACCATCTCTGACAGGTAAAGGGCTGCTCCTGAATTATCCCTGCTCAGAGTATCATTACTAACAGGGGAGCAGAGAACAGATACCTCAAGTGTTTGCATTCCTTATTCCTCTCTTTTCTCTGTCCAGCAGGTAAACAATTTATTTCTTTACAATTCCCCAAGTTATCACAAGTCTGGAAATGTCTGGCTGCTGTGTCATTTAGCAAAGAGTCCCTCACAGTGCCAAAAAAGCACGTGTCACTCAGCTCAGTTAGGAGAGAAGCGTGGCAGTGCTCAAATGTTGTCACTATTCCCAGTATCATCCCCCCTCAAATTGTCCAAGGAATATGGCTTTTCCACAGTCCTCCCCAGATGACATTGCTTTTGCTGGAAGTGTGTGCAACTGGGAGCCATCTCCTCTGCCTGTAGGAACAGGAGCAATCCCCTCTCTCCCTGCTGCTGCTTGCTGCCTGGTGTGATGCTGTGTTTGTGGCTAGAAGGGCAAGAACAGATCTGAAACTGGGTTTGATTTGTAACGTGCACCTTTTCTTCCTATGATGAGGTCCCACATCCTCTGAAAGTGCCACGTACCAGGTAGCTGATGTCCTCTGTGTACCAAAATATTTGGCTGGGGTTTTTAAGCCAACACTTTGTTGTCTAACACAAACCAGGATAGCACACTCAGGTGAAGGTTTCCCAAACTCTTTTTAGACTTTAAGTGGATTTCTTCTCCTCTCACCACCTTGGTGCACTTCTGCCACACACAATTCATCGATGGCTCCGTGAGACGGTCAGGACACAGGTCCCTTTGCCAACACAGTCCTTCAGAATGGCCACAAGAACCTCTTTGCTGTTCTACTTAAACCTCTGCAAGGGCTAAATCAGGACGTGTGCAAATACAAAACATGAGGCATGTGTAGCTCTTGTCTGCCTTTGTCTCCCTCTTGAAAAACAAAGCACTTAATTCTAATTGTGTGGACTGGCTGTCAGCTACAGAGATGGCAGCAGGGTGAGTTGCAGAGCAAGAAGCTGAGCAGATCTTTTTAGGAGTGTGGGGCAGGCTTTATCCAGGAATACCAGAGCATGTGGGCACTGCCAGACACATGAAACAGGGAGAACCACTCTATTTTGTTAGCACTGACAGAACAAGGAGCTGTGTAGAGATGCTGATCTCCCTGAGTCTTGCACAGATTAGGATGTGGTAGAGTGAACTTTCTTCCAGCGTTGTGTTTAGAGGATGCTCTTTGTTCCCTTTTGCTGATGATTGAAGTATAACCACTATAAACATTTGATACCATGCAGGGTACACAGAAATAACAAGAAAATAACATGGCTAATTAGCCTCGTGGATTATTTTAACCAGCTCCCTCTGGAATATCCTCATTGAACAGGGTTATATTTCTTCCCTTCCCCCTACAACAGATCCTCACATTTAATTAAACTGGAAACCTGGCTGTGCCTGGCTCAGATGGAATGTTTTACCACTTATATTGTCTTTGCAGATAAGAGACACTGCTGCTATTGCACAAGTGGAGAAGTGGCTTCTTTGTACATGTCCTTTGGGAAACTGCAGTTCCAGCCACCTCAAACAGTGGCAGACCAAGGCAGAGGCAGAAATCCAGGAGTAGAAGCATTAATTTCTGTGCCTTCTATAGGCAAAACAATGCTGTTGTTGATCCTTGATCGTTTCGCCTAATTGGAAGGGCTAAAAATCAAAAATTGTCAGACAAATGGGACAGAAGAGATGGGTTCAAGCACAGATCTCACAAGGACAGGGAGCTTCTCCAATAGCTTGCTCCAAGATGTCAGGCAGTGTTTGGAGGAAACAGGATGACCATCCCTATCACAACAAGAGTATTCCAGGCAATGAAATCGATTGAGTTAAAAGCTAAGGTGAAACTGCATTATACAAAATCCTCTCTCCCATGACCTGATCAACACATTTTCAAAGAACACAAAGTCAAGCCCCTCCAGAGAGGAAGGGATCATTCCATGGATAAGACTAGGCTGATAAGATACTAGGCTGAAAACTCAGCATTTCATCTGGACCAGCCCCTGATGAGACCTTAAAATGAGAACAACATTATGATTTTTTTCCCCAGAATATTTGTTTATTTAGATAATAAATTCTTTAATGTCCAGACCTTGGCTTTTTCCTTTTTTCCATGCTGTCAGCTTCTGTCACCCCATTATATGCTGTGTCCCCCCAAAGCCAGGGACTGTGTCTGCCCCAAGACAAGCCTTGCAGAGTGCTCAGTGGCATCCTGGAGCTCTTTGTGCTACAGCTGCATTTGGTTTCCATGTTAGACTAGCAAGAATTGCATTTGAATCACATGACTACAAAATTTTCATCTTCTCAGAAGTCATTTTCTTCTGACAGGCTGAATTCCTCCCCTGTGTCTCTTTTTGCACTAATGTGGAGCTTTTCAGACAAAGACTTCAAACTAATTGTGAACAGCAGCAGGTTAATGTGATCAAAGGAGCTAATAGGCTTTCATATGTATTTACATGATATAAGCTCCCAGATTCAAGGACTGGATCAAGAGATTTGTGATAAATTGTGGGAGGATTATTTGTCTGCCTGTTGTGCAGCAGAGAGGTTGTCTCTGCTGCGTTGGAAGAGTCAATGGAATATTTGCCTGGGCTGGCAAATGGAAGCTTTCTCAGTAACACCAACTTTCCTCATCCATTATAAACACAGGAAAAGATGGGTAGTGGCATTACCCTGACCAAGATCCTCGTGGAACAGAGGGAGAGGGAGAGGGAGAGGGAGAGGAGCAAAGAGAAGAGAGAAGCAACTTCAGCTGTGACCAGGCTTTGCAATGCTGGGAAAGTGCTCACAGGCAGAGACTTTCTGCTGAGCAAGGGATACTGAGGCAGACACAACAGGAGGAATGAGCAGAGGCTGGCAAGGAAACTATATACCAAGAAATGTGGGGGTTTTAACTGCAGGATTGAGCAAATTTTACCTAACAAAAGCAATAGCATCTTCTGGCTGTTTAAAATTAGTCAGGCCAAGGAAGAGGAAAACACCCTGATGGAGGGATGCTGCTCTAAGTGAGGTCCAGGCAAAGCCTAACAGGTCTGTTCTATTTACATTGTAGAAAAGGGGAACAATTTGAATAGGACAAAATGAGATAAGCCCATGACAGAAAAGTAAAGTTTTGGGTTTTTTTAATAAGAGGCATCCAAATCTCCAAACTATGCAGGTGAGGAATGTGAACCCTGGTTTCTTTCTTCCATCACACCATCCATCAGTAGAAAAGTAGTGTGGGAACCCTGTATTTTTTTCATTAAAATTCCACAAATCCCTCTCTTTTTTCTTTTCCAGTTCTGAAGTAGAATACCATGAAGTTCTAAACTCTCCCAATGTTATTAACTTGTAAAACCTGCTTTAATTGCACTATCTAGTTTTAGTGAATTCAAGCTGCTTTTTGGTTTGACCTTTAAAGCTATATGAGAGGTATACACGTTATAAGCTGTAGATTTGTTTTTGAATCAAAACAGATGAAAAATGGAAATCATCCAATGCCAGCATATGAATACAGGATAATTTGAGCCTCTTTTCCCTAGACAATATTGTGCTGAAATTGATATGTTTTGAAAAAGATTTTCATTTAAATCAAAATAGCCTTTTTTCATCCAAAACTGTATAGCTTTTCTGGCCATATCTATTAGGGGCACAGCTGATTATCATCTCCATTCTCCTGTATGACTTTACTGAACACAGAGGAACCCACGCCTGCAGCTGGTATGTGACAGGGAGCTGTGCCTTGCAGCAATGCTGGTGCAGCAAAGGGGGACAATGGGTTTGAGGAGAGGGAAAAGTATCCCAGTGCCAGCAGTGTGGCTTTGTAATCGCCTTTCATGTCCCCCATGTCTCAGTTTTTGGTCAGTTTCTATGAGAAAGAAGGCAAAGGAAGGCATGGGGGCAACCGTACACTGTTACTATTGTGACCTCCTGGATCTGCAGAGCTTTGCAAAGCTCTGCAAGGTGTCCCCAGGAAATATGTTGCTTGACAAAGCACAGCCTTTTTATTTCACCAGCAGATTCGTGGTTTGGTTCCAGAGTAGCGCTGCGTCAAATGAGAAAAATAGCCCAAAATTTGTCATCTGCTTAGAAAACAGAGAGAAGAAGAAAAGTGAGAAGGAGGGGAAGACGTGCATTTCTGATATCCACACTGCCATGGACCACAGTGCTCCACAGTCCAGCCCCCAGACTTCCCAGCATCCTGTGTGGGCAGAGGGTATTAAGCAATGAATTCCTCTTCTTCTAACATAATCGTAATTTCTGCATAGAGATACACAACCTTTGGACATGAAAGCCCATTTCATGGAAACTGGGAGCACATCAGATGTGCTGATCCTTCTTGGGGAAAGAGAAAGAAGGGACATCTCCTGGGAGGTAGGGGAGAGGCCAAAGCCAGTGGGATGGGAGCCTTGGTGTCAAGCAGTGTCTAAAATATCCTCTTTGAATCATATTGGTTCTTTAATTGTCACCAACCACGGAGGAACTGATTGAGCCCAGCAAGGGTCCAGAAAAATAGATAATTTCTCTCAGGCATCTAAAATTCATGAACGCGGTGGTGGTCCTGTCACACCACTGCTATGTTGTTCCACAGCCCAGAGTCTCCCTTGAAGGGCACAAATATCCAGGGTAATTTTTTCTCCTTGGAGTGGAATACATCTGGGTTGTTAATGCCCGGCTCACACTTCAGGCGGATCCTCACCGAAGGGCCGAGAGCTGGCCTCAGACGGCGTGTTGTAAATTAACTCTTAATGTGATGAATGCATTAAAGGGCTGTCAGGCCTGAAGGATGTGCTCGGAAACCCGACGCCCTGATTAAGGGCTTGATTCACAAAAGCTTTACACACCATTTGCGCAGGTCTCTTTATTGGAAATGTTACTTGGAAAGAGCTCTTGAGTGGCTTCTTCGAGGAGAGATGGGGTTAGGAGTCTGGACATGCAGGCTCACACGTGTGCTTGCAAACATATGTACCTGCAGAGGCAAGGACAGGGAGTGGAGACCTGCAGAGACCTACAGGCACTCGCCACACACTCCTGTCACACGTGGCTGCTGGCCCTGAGCTGCCCATGAGGCTGAGCTTTGTGGAGTGGCCTACGGTCCTACTCCAGCCTCAGAGCCAGGCATTGCTCAGCCCACATCCTTGGTCGTGCTCAGAGATGTTTCCATGCATGGCTACTGCAGGCTGCAAACGGGCCAGAGGCTCCCCAGCCACAGGGCTGCCTTCTCTGCTGAGCCTTTGGAGCACACAGTCCCCCTCATGCACAGGCCTTGGGACAGCAAATCCTGCTGGGCTGGGCTGGGCTGGGCTGGGCTGGGGCAGAGTTAACTTTTTTCTCAGTGCTTGGTCTGGGGCTGTGTTTTTGGATTCACGTTGGATGCAGGGCTGAAAATGCAGAGATTTTTTTGTTACTGCTGAGCAGGGTTTGCACAGAGCCAAGGCTTTTTCTGCTTTTTGTAGTGATGCCATGATGATTTTTTACCTTTTCTTTATATACCCTTTATATACCTCTTATATAAAGCTTTTATGTACCTTTAGTGCTTTTAGCATGCATACTTGTAATTCCTTAAGCCTGATAAGTTCACATAGTCTTAATATTCTGTTAGGCCAAAAGACTGAACATCCTAAGGCCTCACAAGGCCTTTGGAGGCTGGAAAGCCCTACACCATCCTGAAAGGTCCTCTCTAGAACACATCCTATAAGCTAAGATTAGGCACATCCAGGGGAGAATTCCTCAGGATGAGGGGATATTGCACTATTCATCCAAGCCTCTCATTAGAGAATTTTTATTAGATATACTAATTTGCTAAGTCTATAAAACTGTGTACGTGATCTATTTTGTGTGTGCATTTTGGCACATTCCACCTTGGCAGAGTAGTGCACCAATAAAAATCCTTATTAAATACTGAGGTAAAAACCCTTTTTTCCCTTAACCGTGTCTGGCTCTTAATTTTAACACCAGGAAAGGCATCAGTACTGCCATACTGGAGTGGAGGATGGGGATGGGGAGAGGTTGGGAGGAGACAGAGCTAGGACAGATGACCCAAACTGATCCAAAGGGTATTCCAGACTGTATGACATCATGTCCAATATATAAAATTGGGAGAAGGAGGAGGAAGAGAGGGATATTTGGAGTGATAGTGTTTGTCTTCCCAAGTCACACTTAGGTGTGATGAGGCCTTGTTCTTCTGGGATGGCTGAACACCTGCCAGCCCACAGGAAACAGTGAATTAATTCCCTGTTTTGCTTTGCTTGTTTGAGCGCTTTTTGCATCCCTATTGAACTGTCTTTATCTCCACCTATGAGTTTCCTGGCTTTTACCCTTCTGATTTTCCCCTTGATCCTGCTGGTGGGAGGATGAGGTAATGGCTGTGAGGGCATTGATTCTGGCTGGGGTTACACCACAACACCGCAGGGAAGAAAACCTCAGTGGGACTGATGAGATGGTGCTGAGCCAGGGTGGGTTTGGAGGGAAAAACCCAGAGAAATTACGGAAAACACTCCCAAGAGGAAAAGCTCTGAGAAATGACCCATGCTGTGTGGGACTGGGAGCTGTGGATGGGACCCCTTTTGTTATGCCTCATCTATACAAATTTGGGGGCTTCACATTTACAAAAAGATTCAGGCATCTCATGATGCAATAACTGCACTGGAGCATTTCTGGCAGGATTTTATCTCAAGGAAAGAGAGGTGGAAGCCAGCTGCACTGGTGAAGGGGGGCTACCTGGGCTGTGGGGCACAAACAGCATGTGTCCCCAAGGGGCTGTGACCAAGGTTGTGTCACTGCAACCAGAAGGGACAAACCAGCCTGCCAGCTCTGCTACCTGGGCTCCTGCTTGGGGGAAAATCTGTCCCTTGAGGAGGTAATATGTTTAATTTCCACACTGGCTGCCTGAAAGAAGATATATGGCATTTTCTATATATCGCAGATCTATAGAGAGGAGCAGTCAGAAAATTGCTGGAGGATAAAAGAAAATTCATATTAAACATGTCATTCCAAGGGGATCTGGATGAATCAGGTTTTAAGTGACACCCCACGCTGATCATGACAAACATCCCACGTGCAAAGCAGCCTCAGGAATTTTACAGCCTTTACTCGAATATCTTACACTGTAAAACAAGGACAGTTTGCTGAGCTCTAAGCAGGGGGTAGTGCTGTGCTCCATGCTGCTTCTGCCCCGTGCTATGGATTGAGGGACAGCCTCAATAAGACCTGCTCTTGCACCCACCTTGCTGACACTGTCGGAGTCCACAATCTCCAGGCAGCAGGTTTAGGGCATGTCCTGCCTCTGTGCAAACCCCTGACACTTTGTACCTGGTTTAAATTGGTATCCTGCTGGTTTCAGTGAGGATGCTGTGGGATGCAGTTAACAAGTCACCTTACCTAAAACCTCCATGATTTCATCCTCCTTAAGCCTTCTCCTCTCCCTGCTAAGAGTTCTGGCTTTTTTACTGTCTCCACCTAAGACAGCTCTCCCATCTCCTGCATTATTTCAGTCTTCTCTGTATCTCCTCTGAACTGCTTCATTCTAAATCAGAGCAAAGATGAAGCTGTCCACAGTGCCCAAGTGCATCCCCAAACCCACAGCAGGGCTTGGACTCAGGGTCTCATCATCCACCTCCTGTGCCAGCTCCTTTGAACCCCAGGCATGGCAGACATTATCATTGGTTTGGGCAGTAGGAACAGATCTAGCCTACTCCTTCAAGTTCTCAATTATCTTATATTTTATACCCTGAATTCCCTAATGCACAACCACAGTGTGCTCCCTTGTGCTGAAGGGAAAGGAAATGGAGGAAGCTGCAGAGTCTGTCCTCTGCATTTCACCCAGCATGCCTGGATGTGCACAAAGCCAGAAGCTCTTTTCATCAAAATTTAGTGATGACATTTATCCTGATTTTAATTATAACGTGCTTCTGTGAGTCTGCTGTTAGTGGGATAGAATAATGGCCCGTTCAATCCAAGCAGTCTGCTTGATCCCAGAGATGTTTAATCAGGCATCAGCAACTGTACCTGAAATCATCACATTAGTTGTATGGCAACATCCCTCCTCTCAAGGTGCTGCAATAACAAGGCCCTGTTCAACAGGAGGGGGGGGTTATTTGAAGGGCATAAGGAAAATGATGGATCTTTCTGGGTTTCATCTCAGCCTTTTTTGTCATCAGCATCTGTTTCAGTCTCACAGCCAATGTCCAGAGCCCTGGCACGGGGAAGGGGCAGTTGTAGGTGGCTCCTGTGTTGCACCCACTGCAGTCATGTCTGACCCTGAGTACCAATAAGTGAAAATGGAGAAAAGAGGAGAAACCAGCCAAAAGATAGCAAATCAAACAATAAAAATAAAAATGTGATTGCTCATTTATGACATTTAGGAGTGTCTAATTTTCAAACGTTCTGTCAGAAATTTGCTCAGCAGGCAAATATGGGGTAGCGGGAGCTGGGAGTGGAGATTTGGCTGTGTCCAGGCTGTAATTCCATGTGCCAGGAAGGATACCACATAGCCCTGCTGTTCCTCAGCACCCTATTAGATCTGTCCAAGGCAGCTCCTGTTTGGGGTACAGAGTCTCTGAGCAGCCAAGAAAGCAGGACTGAGCCAGCAGAGAGGTTTGCCTGGACAAGGACTGATCCCCACATCTTTGTTCTGTGCAGCCAGGGCTCAAGGTCCCTGTCTTGCTCTCCTCTGCCCATGCAGCTCACAGTCAAGCTGGAAAAATAAGAACCTGAACAATGGCAATACGAGAAAGACAAATTAGTTTCCCAACATTGATTGTAATAGTAATAATAAAAATAAATGTTAAGAAAATTTAGTATGGCAATTTTTAAGTAAACCTCAGAATTTTGAAGAAGGAGGGTTATGTTCACTTTGAAAATGTACAGAGTGAGCAGGGCAAACTGGTGGGCTCCTCCTGAGAGCTTGTTTACAAAGATACTTNTTTTTTTTTTTTTTTTTTTTTTCTGGCAACATAAAGCTTCAGTTTAATCACTGTTTTCCAAGGAACAGCCACAGGAAGCTCTGCTCCCAAGAGCAACAACCAGAGACATTCAATTTTGAAGCTGCCAGTCAACAAAAGGGCATGAAGTTATTAGCTCTGAAGGCTCCATTACCTACCAGCTCAGACCCCAGATACCATCTTTCATAGATTTTTTTCTGGGGATTCCCATTTTGATTACAGCTAGAGGCCAGATTACTGCTAGGTGGTTTCCAAAACCTCTCCAGAGGTGTAATAAACACAACTTAATGTTCAGAGTTAGTGCATTTTGTTAAAAACAAGCATATTAACAAAGTAAATATGCTCAAGGATGTTTCCCTCCAGGTATGTGAGTGCTTTTAAGGCAAGCAGATGAAATGCAAAACGATGGGAAATTGTGTGGGCAGATGGGGCTGTCTTGCTTCCCCTGTTTTGTGTCTCCTGTGGTGCCCAGTCATCCCCCAGAGCCCCCCCTGCTCAGTCAGGGGATTCTCCTCAATTCCCAGGGCAGGTTGATGCCAGAAGTGCCCTTCTGCAGAGGATGGGTCTGCAGGGGCAGGACAGGCAACACCTCATAGGAACAGCAGGAAAGGTCTGATTTGAGCAACGAGGAGAAAATAAATAAGGGTTTGCTGCTTAATCCCTGCTCCAGCCAGGACTATTTCAGATTTTTCAGTTAAACTGCAGGAGGATTTATCTCTCAAAGAACGACTTTGAACACCTTAAAAAAATGCAGGCAGGGGCCACAAAATGATGGTGTCAGACAGACAGAAGTCATAAGATAACGGGGTGAGGAGTGAAAGAGTGATCAGTCCCTGTCCATCTGCCTGTCTGCCTATAAAAGTAAGTGGATTAAATGAGGAAATTGAGCAAAATCCCCTAGAGTGGCAAATAAGGTTTAAACTGAGTAGCTTCAGCACAGCCCCTAATCTCAGTGGTTAATAGACTAGGGAGCCTTTTTAGTAGATTCCTCTTGGACTATTTCCCATCATTTTTATCTTGAGTAATCACATGTTCCCTGGTCCCCAACCCTTCCCTTCACAGCACAGAATTAATAAGAGTTTCTGAGCTGCAGAAGCTGCTTAAAGCACAGCCTCCCAGCTGAAGTACAGGACTATCATTTTACAATTTGCCTGTGGGTAATGGACTAAACAGAATGGAGTTCATATAGTCATAATGTAAAAGGAAAAATATATGTATTTATGGGCAGAAAGGAATATGCTCACATCCTCTGCTGTGAATCTCTGCATATCAGAGCTGGGTGATGCTGAGCAGCTGGATGCAAGGATGCTCTAGTTAACAAGTGCTGGTGGCATCTGGACAAGATCAGAGAGGAGGGTGAGGATCACAGGGAATTGTTGAAGCACCAGGGCAGGCTCGCCCACACTGGAGGCAGCTCGCTGCCTCTCAGGACTTCAAACAGGATAAATTCACAGGGGGTCCTTCCTCTGCTTTGCAAGCAGCTGAGGAGGAGGAGCAATGTCTCCAGGGAGCAATTTGGAGATGGCACCAAGCCTGAAGTCCTCCTTGTGCTCTGACAAACCCCTTTCTCTTTCCAGTGCCCGTGGAGAAGTTTGGGGAACAGACAACCAGCACAGTCAGAAAAAGACAAGGCAGAGTCTGGGAACAGAACAGCCTGAAACCAGCACCATGAAGCTCAGCACTGGAATTGGCTGCTCCCCTCTGGCCTCTATGCTCTGGGCAAAGCCTCACAAAAGCCTCCTTCAGGACCTAGGAGAAACCTCTGTCAACATCACCAAGCATTACAAAGCATCTGAGAGCCATAATGCAGCCTTGCTGCCACATTAGGCAGAGTTGCTATCCAATTTATCTCCACTAATCCGCTCCTATATAGGTCTGTAAGATAGAAATCTCCAAAATGAAGGGAGAGCTGCCAGAAAGCTTTTGAATTGACTGTGGGTTGTTCAACTGTTTTAGCACACTATCATCCTAAATTGCCTGCTGCTCAGTGCTCGCTCGGGCTGCCCTAATGGCACTTCTGTACCAGGCAGAACCAGAGGCTGCATCCTCCTGTGTTTATGAGAAACCAGGACATTATGTGAAGGGGGAATAAAACCTCTGCAAGATCAGTTGTTAGCACCAGGGATGTTTTATTTGTTGGTCCATGGGAGAAACTTTGGAAGAGCAGAAGGGATGCCCCAGGGGCTGAGCAGCCAGACACACAGTCATCACCAAAGGCCAGGAGCGAGCCCTGGATCGTGAATTCATGGAGCTGATAAAACACTGCTGGCGGCAGAAGGAGGCTCATCTGATTGGGGTTTGGCCATGGTTTGGAAGGATCTGCCCCAGCATAGCCTTTAGCTGCCATTCAGAGGCTGAGTTTTGAGAATAATTTACTTTTGTGTTTTCCAGTGCAGGGAAGAAGACATTCCACAGCCCTATATGGGGTCTCTCCAATGGCCCTGCAATGGTCAGATCTCCCAAAAATCATCCCTGAGCACTGGCTTTATCAGAGAGCAACATTGCTAAGACCTGGGGATGTAGTGGCTTTCAGCTCCCTCAAACCAGTCTTCTTTGAAACATTTTTATTAGGAGACAAGTTGGAAGCCCGTTTGCAGCCAGTGCTATAAACAAAGCTATGGAGTCAGAACTGCTGCCTTGAGGATGGGTTTTTCTCTGAAACTGGCAAAAATGAACTGCGAAAACTCTTGTTTTGAAATACGTCAGTGATGAAGGAGGTAGTGAGGAAGGGAAAACCACACAGGCCCTTCTTGCACAGGGAGCAACAGGTCTTCATTCAGGCTGAGTGGGGACACTGTGGGTCTGCTTGGAGTAGGGTCAGAGTGACTCTGAACCCTTCTGCAGAGGACCAGCCTCTCACTCTTCCATACCTGTCTGTTTCAGGTAACCCCACACACAGTTTTGGGGAAAGAAAGCCATTTCCAGCGTGCTCCTTATGCAGCATGGGCACAGCAGCACAGAGGGTGCAAGGGAGCTGCCAGACACTGCAGGCATTAGAGACAAATCTCCAGAGAGAGCACAAAAAGGAATGAAAGCACCCTGGACCCAAGATGCTCAGTGGACAGCTCAAGACAGGCAAATCACTGTGGCAGGATGAGCATGTTCTGCTCCGCAGACATGGCTCCTCCAAATATCATTCAGCCTGTGTGGTTGTGACCCTGCTGAGCCTGGCCAGACCATGTAGAAGGTTAAAAAGGGGGCTCTGAGGGGCAGCCCAATATTCCTGTCTTGCTGCACTAAAGGTATTCATGTCACAGCTGTGGGTGCGAAGGGATGCTCTTCCAAGTCATGATCAGGAGGAGTGTAAAGTCTGTGTTGCACCCCATCGTCTGATGTGCTGGGCTACAAAGGCATCCCACATCCTGGTTGTGAGTTGCCAATTTTTTTTTCCCTGCAGCCCTCAGCCTTCCTCTAATTCTTGTCTTAGTTAAGCCAGAGCACATTTTAACAAGAAGACATATGGAAGAGCTGCAGTAGCTACAAGGAGTGAGCCAATGCCTTCATAAATCTCCTTGAGATCCTTCTGTTTCAGGGAACAACCTTATTCACAACTCTCCGACTTACCCAGATCAATAATTCTCAAGTCTCTGGTGCCTGGTCAAAACACGGGGCCTGGGGACAGCAGCAGAGACAGCTCCAGCTCACAAAATATTTCATTAAGCTGATACCACAGACGGATGGTGTCTCTTGCTGCAGGGATCGCTCAGCGTCAGCATGTGAGAGCCACAGAGAGCTCAGCCCCGTGTGCTGCTGCACACAACTGATGCATTTATGTTATTTCAGAGGCTGTTGTACTGAAGAGGAAACAAGAGTGTCACATTAGCAGCAAAGGCGGGTCATCAGTGGAATAATTGAGTACAAGGTCTATCCAGTGGGGGGGTAATAGAATAACAAGCAATCAACAGCAATACAGGAAGAATAAATTAAGCAGCGTGTGTCTGCTTTCATCCAGGCACAATTAATGTCATTAGTCCTGAGAGATGTTCTGGCTTTCTGCAGAGAACTCGTGGGACAGGTAACTGTGCCTGCACCCAGAATGCAGCTCCAGCCCCCACTCGGCCCCTGGGGCAGATGGGTGCACAGGCACATGGCTACATCCCCCTGGATGTGCCTTCCCTCTCAATGTTCCCCTGCCCACCTGAGCACAACAGCCCAGCAGAGTTTTGATTGAATCACTCATTGCAGCTGTTCTCAGGGGGTTCTGTGACCTTCCGGCCACACAGAGCTATGAATGTCCATCAGCGGGTAAAAGACTGTCAGCAAGACCAGGAAAGCTACTGCCAAAAAGCTCTGGGTCAGATACCAAAACCCAAGGTATCCAGAGCTCTGAATTTTATCCCCAACTTGAAAGCAAATATATTTTTCACAGGGTGAAACAACCTGTTTACAACCTCTTCGCTCCCAGCCAAACAGTCAAATTGCCTCTTGTCTGCAAGTTATATTTGTCACCTTATAAATTAATCACTTTCAGACTGTTCTTCAGCTAAAGCTGTTAAGATCTGGAGAGTCTAGGACAGTTTAATCTAGAGTAAACAACTCTGCAGGAGCTCTTCTTATTTCTGCCTTGGTTTTCTTTTTTGCCTCCATCACAGAAAAAAAATTGGTTGTATTAATACTTTCCTGATGTTTCCTCTCAGGAGCAAAACTTCAAAGTGATTTCACAGTCTAGCTCACTCCTGAAAAGAAATAAATCACAAAGTCAAAGAGGCTGGTGGTGGAGTGGTGGCAGGGATTGTTAAAAAAGCTGTTTCCAGACTTCTCATTCCTACCTCACTGACTAATGCAACAAAGGAGGAAAAAGGCTGCAACCCAGCTCACACAGCACATGGGCACAAGAGACAGAGGGGCTGGCAACAGAAAACAGAGGCACTTGTGACAGCAACACAAATCAACCCTTCACCCCACAAAATAAGGAAAGAGGATCTGATTTTTTAAATTATTTCAGTCTCTCACAGAGGAAGACGCCCTGAGAAAAGTGGCTGAATAAATGACTTGGAAAAAAGAGGCTGGCTTAATGAGGCTGAAATTTGGAGAGTGGGGTGTAGGATGCAACTGGCAGATGTGAAAGCAGCCCTTCTTTGGTCAGGGGTGATCTTGTAAGTAGGATGCTCTGAAGAAGACCTAAGGTTGCCTCTTGTTGTGAGCCAGAACCACCAAAGGGGTGGGCTATGAGAAAGCTGTGTGACAACAGCTCAACTAATGGGTTGAGCAATAGCAGGGCTGAGGCAGAGGCTGTACTGATTAGTGTACTGTCAGTGCTGAGGCCTCCCACACAGACAGCTCTGTCTGCCTTTCTTTCCTTCACACACTCAAGGATGCCACAAGCTTGTCTGAGCTCAGCACCCTCCATCCCTCACCCAGTGTCCTCTGCCTGTTTATTCAAGCTTAATGCCAAGGCAAATAATCCTCCTACGAGGCACTTCTTCACACTCCTAGCGAGAAGCTCTCTAGTCTGGGTTAAAAGAAGCAACGTCCTTTGCTACTTCATCCTCGAGAGGGCTGGGGATGGCAGAGTCAGAGCTGGCTGTCACACTTGTCCTGCACTGGGGGATGTGTGACTTCAAGTGCATCAAAGAAACATCACCACCACCTCCAGGCAATGCTGAGATACCTGCAGGGAAACTTTCCTCCCATCTTATAGCTGACTGACTTTGAAAAGGGTGAGTCTGGTCCTCCATCCTGCTAGAGTTTGGACTAAACAAGGGCTTTGAGCCAAGGCAATGAGGGATCATTACCTAATGCAGAAATACTAATGCTTTTAAAGGGACCCTGAAGTGAAATTCCCATCTCTACCCAGCATGTCCTGGGGAGTCTTATGTTCCTGCATAAATGCAGTAGTGGCTGTTTGAAAAACACCCTGTCTCAGCAAGAAAAAAGGGAAGGGGACATGTCCACCTGGCCATGGGGTGTAGAGACACTGAGGCTGGAGGCAACAAGGGAGTCTGGGTACTCCTCACCTGTGGTGTGCACACTGAGGGGCATTACTACTGCTCAGCAGAGCTCAGGGAGTCTGTAAAGCTCCCTGTAGACCAAGACTTCCTTCTGTTCACCTCCATCCTCTTTTTTCTCAAGTAATATCCAGAAAGTGTAAAATTATCTGTCTCCCTTCAGTCACTGCCCCCCCCCCGCATCCATCTCCCACCCGGGAACACGTGTGAATGTGGCTGCTGACGTGTCATTTCACAGAAAATCCTGAAAAACATCTGCCCCTGGAGTTCTGAGATGGATTTGGGTCAGTCCCAGGGAGATTTTTACTCAGGGAGCTTCAGAGTCCCCTGCACCAGTCCTCATTAACAGAGGCTGCAGCAAGCCACCGCTGCAGTGCCAGGGAAGCTGAGGCAGGGGGGACCCAGGAAAGCCAAGGCTGCTGCCTCCCTTGAGCAGATCCAAGGGTTTTGGTGCAGGCAGGGCAGCATTTTGAAGCCAAGATGGTGCAGGGCCTTTGGGGAAGCTGGGAAAGGGGAGCATAGAAGAGAGAAGCTGGACAGAGAAGAAGTGTGCCTGGGGATGGTTCAGCCAAGATCCTGGAGAGACCTGCAGGGGGGGACCAGGAGCCAGGGCATGATGGATTCAGGAAGGAATGTGCTCAGAGAATGCTCTGGCTTTGTTTCAGCATCCCAAGCTCCTAGAAAAGATATGCAATAGCATCCCAATGGTTAAACTGCAGCCAGGCTCATTTCCTTGCTCTGATGTGTCTTTATGTAAGGGAGCCAAGGATGCACAGCATGTGCTGGGGATCTGGAGGTGGGAGCCCCTCGGAAATGAACCGTGCCTCTGATTGCCACCTTCAGCAAGAAAATTGTCCTTTCAGTTCTAATTAAAAAAAAAATAAGGAGAAGATCAATATATGTGTGTGCATAGATATAGAAAGCAATTGCAGCCCCCACAGAGTGAAAGGAATAAATAAAGAAGTGGGAGAATGATTCAGTAGCAAAGACTGGATATGTGCGTGCCCATTAGCAAAACTTGGAGAGGAACAGGGCTAATGACATTGAAATAATAAAGTCATTAGAGTGAACAGCCAGAGCCGGTGCTTACACCTGTAAGTGCTGCTGAGTCTTTGAGTAGATTAAGTTCATTTTAGTGACCGTGGCTGCCTCTTCTAAAGTAATTATTGACAGATCCATGAGCTGTTTGCTTTGCATTTAGTGATCAATTAGTATGCAAACACTCTCGCCTCCTCAGCCAGGCCTGTGGGATGTTTCTGTAGTTAATTATTTAAATACTTAGGTGACAGGATAACGGATTTCAGGAATTTTGTGGTATTTAAAGCCTGGCTGTGCCTTGTGATGTGGAAACAATCTGACTCTCATTTTAAAATTTCCATCCCAGCAAGAATTTGCTCAGTAAGAGGGGGGAAGTATCTGCAGATGCGTCATTAAGAGCATGCAATAAAATGGAGCATTAATGCAGTGCTCTGAGCTGGGAATGTGTAGATGGGGAGGGCTGGTGTGAGGGGGAGGAAGAAAGGGGATGCCAGGAAAACCAGGAACTTTCTGACTCAATGCTGCATTTTGTCAGGATTTTGAGGAAGCACCCACGGGAGAAGACCTGGATGTGGCGGTTGTAAGAAAAGGATCGTGAGCAGGGCCACATACAAACATTAAGTATAAATACAGGAAAACTTAACTCTGCTATTTCCTGCTTGCTACCCCAGAGTGACAGTCTTTGAGGGGCTTTGAGCATGGCCAATCTGTGTCCCTGAGAGTGTTCCAGGCACTGGGGGACAACAGGAGCTGTGACATTCTGCTGCTACCGCAGCATCAAACTCCATGGTTGTAACAACAGCCAGGACCATCTTGTTAGGCAGGGATAAAGCTGCCCTGACCCAGAGCTGTTCCTGTCAGACTGCCTTGCCTGGCAGAACCTCAGTTTTAAAACAAAACCTCTGCCCCTTTATTGGTGATTGAAAAGGAAGGACCAACCAATAGAGCCCAGCAGCACCCAATGTAAAGGTGAGGGTGCACTGCAAGCCCTGCTCAGTGACTCACAGGTGGCTTGCCCAAGCCCCAGCCCCTGAGAGATATCCCCATGCCAGTGTGACTGACTGCAGGAATCTGCTCTTTGGGAAAGAAGGTGCTGCCATCCTGGGGAATGATGTCTCATGACACCACCTTGGGTGGAACTGCTGCTGTCAAAGGGGGAACCCAGCCTTAAATGCCTGTCATGGAGAGACCTCACAGAGGAGTTGAAAGCAGCCAGATGATGCTGAGCCAGCACCTGCAGCCCCATATGCTTGGCCATTTCTCTGTGTCCTTGCCCAGGTGAAGCTGATATCCATGCAGAGGCACCTGCAGGTCTGTCCTCCCCGTGTCTCCTGGAGCAGATGTTCAGAGAGTCCAGCTCTGTGCTGACAGGTCAGCTCTGGCCCTTTCTAATGAACTCTGTGGGCCCCAGTCTCTCCCCTGGTGCACAGGGATGGGTTTCTCACCCATGTACCAGCAGAGAGCTGCCATCAGCTAACCCTGGATCCTGCCAAAGGCCTGGATCCAGGCAGTGCTGTGGCTGGCAGGGGTTACCCTGTGCAAAACAACTTGGCAGCACGAGCCAGTTTGGCCTGTGTGCCACCAACCAGTGTCACCTCAGGCTGGTCCCTTTGGCCTCTGAGCTGCAGGTTAGCTAGCTTCTGCTGCAAGCTTTACTGTGCTTGTCACCTGGATGAAGGGACCTGGCAGGTGGAAAAACCCACTCTGGCCATGCCAGAGCAAGGTGGGGCCATGCAGCCCCACACCACAGCCCTCATCAGCCACATCCCAGACAGCTGCAGAGCTCCTCTCCCACACAGCCAGATGGATTAACATGGCAAACCACAACCAAGCAAACTCTCTGTATCCCATCATCCATCTCCTAAACCACCCTGTCCTCCCGTGCAGAATTCTCTGCAGAGCAAAACAGCATTGATTTCAGTGCCAGTTTTGCAGCCCTGTTATTTATTTAGTATGAAAAGGTTAGTTTGCAGGCTTCTTCCCTCTGCTTATCAGTCAAGGGATGTTTACACTGTGAAAAGCATCTGTTAAGACAACAGCATCTTTCTCCACAGTAATTTATTGTCCTCAAAAAAAGAGTGGGGCAGTTTAGTATCTTGTTAACTAGTCTGTCAAACTGACTGTGATGGCTGGGAAAAAATACAAAATAAAAAATGGAGTTTATATTGAAATCAATGGGAGTCTAACTACTTTTTAAAATGACATTTTCCCATTGGGTGTCGATTAAACTGTCAAACTTAATAGGCCTGTCCCAGAAAAAAAATATATCTTCAATAAATGAACGGCCTAGATAAATACATTAATAACTGGTATGTACTGAAGACTCCTCTGCTGGTACTTGTTATCTTTTTTTTCCTCTCCCAAGTTTACATAACTGTCTGAGAGCTAAAAAGCATTTAATTCTCTCCTAGCATATGGCTATTAAGTACTATTTACTGTAAAAAGTGCTTTTTGACATGTGGCTAATGAAGTCTGTGTATGTCTCAGCTCCTTAACAGGCTCTTGAACTGCAGCCACATTTCCATGCTACTGAGGACTGAGCAACAGTCTGCCTCTGCTATCTACCAGCTCCAGACTAATTTAGCAAGTTTGAGGAGCTCCTAATCACTTCTTCCTCCCTGGTCACAACTCCCCATCCCTGCCTTTGGAGGAGAGGTGGGACCAGCATTCCCAGCCAAGCAAGGAGGTCATGTGCTGGCTGCCAGGAGGAGAAATCACATGGAGCCTTTTGGGCACCTTTGGGACCTCCTGGGTCCAGGACTCCCACAGTCACAGCAAGGCCAGGACCTAAGGAAGGAAGTCATCAGGATGCATAAAATAAATCCTTACTTTTTATCCCATGATTTGGCCTTCTGTCATTTTCCTGCCCAAAGACTCAATGGGAAGAGGATATCTAGACACAAAGATGTACAACCAAATGAAAGGCCTTACCTTCTCTGGGTTTAAATAGCAGCAGACATCCCTGAATTTGCTGGAATGACCTTGGGGATACAGTCACGGCTGAGCCTTGAGTTTTGCAGATTCTGTGTGCGTGCCAGTACATAGCTGTTGGTGCAACAGGCTCAGGACACAGCCTGCTCACCCTTCTGTTCCTGCACCCTGGGTGTTTGGGACTGTCCCATTAACGTGTGGATCTGTGATAGTCACTACCAAAATGGGAGATGAAAACTTTTTCCCAGGCTCTGTACAATTCAAGCAAGCCACTCACTGAGCAGTCACCTGCTGGAGTTACATGCTGCCAAGAGCCTTGTGCCTGCTAAGCCCTTTCTCCCAGGGCCTCAGATTCTCAGGCAAGAATCTTCATGGACTTCCTACAAAAGGCAAGTATCCTTTCCCACCAAGAAGAGCTCCTTCCTCCTCTTGCAGCAGTTTTTTCAGCAAATAATTCTTCTGGATAAAGTAAATGTCTTCGTTAATTCTCCTGCCTGAGTGGCACATAAGGTCCCACTGAGGCCCGTCAGCCACTTCTGGGGGTGACAAGGCTGGATGGGGCTGGTGAATCCTGCTGTCAGGAACAGCCAGCCAAGTCACCCCATCCAGGGATACTCATTAACACCCGGCCATTGCCATTAGAGCAGCGACAACCGTAAGTCACGGCAAAAATAGAAACTCCCCTGGAGCAGAGAGCATCTCTCCCTGACAGGGCTGATTAGTTCCCTGGGATGAATGGCTTGCCGTGGGGCATTGGGGGTCCCATGTCACAGGGCTCGCAGAGGTGGCAGCCCCCCCTTCCTCCTCCCTGCCGGGGCTGAGCTGCCGTTGATACAACTAAGTAGAGTTACTTAAATATTCACAGACTCCTTCCCCTATGGTGTTTACTAGGAATTTACATTTCCACAAGTACTTTGATTTCACCACATTTCCTTTCATTCTTCCCCCAGGCAAAGGCCACCAGGGGAGGTTTCTTCTCCTTTGCTTTCCAGCAAAGCTTCAAACCCTCCCATTTCAATTGGGAGTGTTTCCTTTTTCCTTTCGTCTCCCCACTGTTCTTCAAAGAAAGCAAGCCAAGAGACAACAGAGGGGAGATGAAGAAGAGCCTCTAAAAATACCAAAGTCCTCCCCCGCCTCCAAAAAGCGCCACATAAAAAACCCCCCAGCACTCCCAAGCACCCCAGCCTGATGAAAGAGAAGGTCCCTGCAAAACTTCCAGGGCTGCTTGAAAACACTCAGGAAACTCACTCCTGTTTCGCACCCAGCTTTGCCGGGCACCCCGGCGTGGCTGCAGTTCCCCGAAGGGACGTGTCCCTTTCCCGTGCCCCCTGGATGCCCGCCGCTCCTGGCAGGCAGCAGGCAGTGTTTGGAGGCAGGAGAGCTCCCGCTGGCCCCCGGGCTGGCTGGCACGGCGTGTTGGCTGCCAAGCCAGCTGGCCAGGGCTGGGCTGCGCTCCTGCTGCTCGGGCAGCTGCCGGGTTTTTGGCTCCCAAGCTGTCCGGGCAGAAGGAGCTGCTCTGGGCGCTGGCAGCCCGGCTCTGCAGGCAGCCTGTGGGCCAGATGCTGCGTGGGTCTGCGCTGCAATAATAACCATAATTAATAACAATAACGTGCCGGCAAACCATGATGACAGCAGGCACTAATCTTTCATAATACTTTTAAGACAGGAAGGGGAGAATCCTGCCGTACAAGTCCTGCTCTATATCCGTTTGGAGCCAATACATAGAGGAAACAGAAGACCTCCTAAATGGCATGCAGATTTGTTTTTCGTTGAGCCAGATTCTATCAAAACCTTCTGTCTTTACACTGTCGCTTATGTGAATTTACTTTGTCCCAGTCTGTGTCTATTGCATCAGGCAGCAAACACGGTCCTTGCAGGCTGAAAATATTTGGGAAAGTGGCACTTTTATATGGTTACAGCTGCTTCACTGAAGTGGGAACCAGGGAGGGCTCACTGCTGTGCCAAGCATGTGGCAGTTGAGTGCTGCTGCTTCTCCTTCAGCAGGGTGTTTGACTTGCTCACCTGGGAGCAGGGGGGCAGTGGTGCTACCTGCACCCATGTGGGTGAGGCAGCGTGCAGGACACCAGCTCCCAGGGGCACAGCAGCTCCCTGGGGATCAGGGTATCAGGACTCAGTTTCCCCAGCCCTGTCATGTGTCAGTGTAGAGGGCAGGAGCTGGCAGAGCTGCCCTCTCCTCACTCCACAGTGCTGGTCTCACACCTCCCCATGCTGCCGTCTCATTTTTTTCAGGCTCATCAGCCAGCTATGATCCAGGAAAACCTTTGGTATGTTAAATTCCCTGCACATGAAAGACGGATAGAGCACAGGCAGCTTTGCTAATTCACCACATCCCCTGCCTCCCCCAGCCTTTCTCTCCAGTGCCAGCTCCATTAAAAACAGTTTTGTCCCCACTGTGATCCAGAAGCTTCTTGCCCCATAGCATGGTTGATGTGGCAGAGCCTGGTAGAAGGTGAACAGCCATATCCAGGCTGTCCCAGGAAGAAAGGACACCTTAGAGGATTCACACCATTAAACCACTGCTCCCTTCCCCTGGCTCTTTGGAAATAGCTTTAGAGGGAGGTTTTTTGAGGGAGAACTCCTCACATCTGCTTTTTCTAACCCCACAGCACTCCAGGAGCAGAGAGGAGACTGCACTGTTCATGTTCTGATTCACAACCCTCTGCCTCGGTTTCCCTATCTGTGACATGGGGATTGGATAACTACCTCCTAATCCCTGAGGATAAATTGGGAAGCTTTTCAAAGCTGTCGACAACCTGTGGGTACCTAAATACCGTGGCAAGCATTTGTGAAGTGAGCTCCAGGGGCAGAGGCGTTGGAACACAGGAATCACAGAAACAACAGATGCTATTTTAAAAGTGCTGTTGCATTGTTTGCTGAACTCTGGCAGGAGTGATTACAGAAGGTCCCCGTGAGATGTCAGAGCTGCTGGTCCCCTTCACCCTGTTGTGTCTCAAGTTACAGGACTCCCTCTCACAGTAGTCTGGTAGTTCAGTGGCTGGGTGGGCTCTGGTAGAGTGGAAATATCTCCCAATTACACTAATGAGGTGCAAGTTCCCCAGAGGGATTTGGAGATGAGGCACATCGTTTGAAGAGGATTTTAATTGGCCTGGGAGTCTGAGGGCTACTGGAGGTGCACACCAGCCAGGGGAGGCTCTCCAGGGTCCTGCTCCTCTCTTGGTGCTGGAGACAGACAGGAGGCTCCTCACTTTGGCCACTGTCATGGCTGGGATGGACACGGGGTGACCTCAGCAAGGACACAGAGTGGTTTTCAGCCACCATGCCCAGCCACACCAGCAGGACTCTCCGAGGCACCTGGTAGTGAGTTGGGCTCTCCATTGCCCTGAGGACTGGAGCTCTCTATTCTCCCATATGGCAAAGCACTGACTCCCAGCACCCATGGAAAATGGAGCCTTGCTCTTCAGAGGGTCCTCTCAACATGTTTGCTCCCAGAGAAGCTGCCAGGAGAGCTGCTTTAGCTGCTGCCACTCACAGAAGGGAAAATCCAGTGTTTAATCCTGCAGAGCCCTCCCAGCCTGTGTGGCTGATGAGAGCTGCCTGCTGCTGTGCATTGCAGGGGCAGGACTGAGGGACCAGACACAGGTGATGGAGCCAAGCCTTGATCATGCAAGGTTGGGGCTGCCCTGTGAAGTCTCTGAACACCCAAGAAGGAGAAGGGGAACTCTTGCAGGGGTGATGCTGTGGCAGTGACACAGGGGAGATGTCTCTCATGGGCAGCTGCAAAAGCCTCCCCTGGCACTTGCTGCAGGGGATAGATGCTTGCTCAGCTCCTTTCCCCCTGGGCTGGTGCCTCTGCAGGGGTGTGGATTCCTATCCCTCCCCTTTGTGAGTCATGAATCAGCTGTCCCAGCATCCTCCTCCTCTCTCAAATGCTGTCCCTTTCCCTCATCCCAAGACTCCCTGCCCCTTCCTCCCCAACAAGAGCCAGTGGGGATGGGGACCCAGAAAAAAACCATCCAGGGAAGAGAGACAAGAGGAGTGGTGAGACGAGATGGGAGCAGGATGTGTGAGATGTGCAGGGGTAGACAACAAATGCAGGGCAGAAGATCCTGGCTCTGCCATGCCCTGCCCGCCTGCTACCCCTGTGCTCCCAAACTCTCTTCTGGGAGCTGGCTCAGCTGCATGCCTGGATGTGAAAATTCCCAGGGTGCTTCTTTCATTCACAGTGTGACAGCTCCTGCCACGCTGGGACGAGAGACCCTGTTGAGAGACTGTGAGATATCATCCAAGGCAACCCTTTAGTGTTTGATTTATCAGAAAGGTGGCCTTGGGAGGACCAGTGTAAAATTTGCTGAAGAAAAGATATCTTTCCTTGACAAGCACCACAAGGTCCCAGCCTGGAAGCTCCTGCTGCATTACCAGACACAGCACAATAGGAGGGTGGATGGGTGGGCTGGTGTGTTTGTGCAAAAATAATAGTTGTACATCAGTGCATAGGTAACTGTGGGGTTCACTGCAGATGGATGGATGCATGGATGGATGGATTTGCTAAATAGCAAAATAATGCAGATCCTCAGAAACAAGATATTTGAAAAGTCTTGTTAATGTCTGCTCTGAACTCACTGTGACTGTCTGCTTTGTCAGACTGAAATTCAGAGAAATGGGAAAAGCTTTTACAAATCTCCTTCATCATGCCAAAGGGGTAAACAAAAGGGATCACCTGCTCCTGTAACTTGGGGTAAACTTGTCCATCAGCTGGTTGGAAATCTGAAAGTAATAGGAGCTTTAGAAAGAAATGCCATTATCTGTCAGCTTTGCATTTGTACTCTGTATTAATCCTTTTTGTTTAAAATCAGAGAAAAGCAGTCCTTCATTTTGGAGTGATTTTGGATGTATGAGAGATATTTTATAACACTGCAGAAAGTGATCAATCTGAAGTGGAGGATGAATATTATTCTTCCTGCTGGGAAAATTATTAATAGAGCTGTGGGAATTGTTCACCTTATCTTTATTTCAGGTACAGAACTACTGCATCATGCATCAAGTTTAGTATCCATATCTGCAAGACTAACCCAAGCTTTCTCCAAAAGAGCTGTAGGCAAGATCAGGAAAGCTTAGCTATATATATGTAGATATATATATAAATGTGTAAGTGTATAAAATTATCCATACTATAAACGTAGGAAGAATTTACTCATTCCCTCCAAGTAGAAGCACTGAAAAAAAACCACAGAGCATGACAAATTCATCATCATAATTAACATCTTCTACAACAGTTTAAAGGAAATAAATTCAGTTTGATTTCTTTGAGTTTTTGTTCTTACTTTCAAAAGTAACTACTTGCTGTCTTAAGAAAAGCCTACAGATGAGGCAGAGACAGAAACTGCTTATTTAGAATGCTCCTTATTATGGAAATGTTTGTCCACCCTTTTGGGATTGTTTCAGAGGAATTAGGCACACAAGACTGGAAAGGAAGAAAAGGGACTTCAAGCCACATCCCTGGCAATTGCAGCCCCAGGGCAGCCACATGATGTAGGAGAGTCCCCAGAGCATCCCATCCACATCCCAAATACACAGCACGCCAACATCCCCTTGAGATGCTGGAGCTCTGACAGAAAACAAACCCACAGCTCTCAGGTGGCACAGGGGGAGGAAACAAGAGATAACAAATGTGTCACCAGATGTCTGAAATTGCGGTGGCTTTTCTTGGGGAAGTTCACAGATGCCTGGCTCAGGACAGAGGGTGCTGGAGCTCTGTAGCCCCAGTTATGACAGCCCCTAGGTCCTTGCTCAGCTGCTCTGTGCTGAGCCCACTGGTGTGTGACAGGGGCTGTGCTGTAGCAGGACCTGGGGCAGGAAGCACTGGGAGATGGAGCAGGCACCATGCTCCTCTTCCAGGTAGAAGCCACTTTGTTAAAAACGCATGACTCATGGAACAATCTGCCCTCAGCCTCCAGCTGCTTGATCCTCAGTTGCTCTTCTCCACCTGCCCAGAAAGCTTTCCAGTACTTAGTGCTGCTCCCCTTTGCCCTGCCATCAGCTCACCCCCCAGGCTGCCAGGTGAGATGTGCAGAGGTCTTGCCAAAATATGGATTTTGCCATCTGCACCATCCACACAACAGATGGACATGCTAAATAGAGGCCCTTAGCAAAGGCTCATTTGAGCCCTGGATTTTGATGAGCTGTCTATCAAACCCATTAGCTGCACCAGCTCTGTGCACAAAATTAAGTCATTGGTAAGCCAATACAGTGATGAGAATGATACAAGGGCTGTGGACCCACTTCTTCCTCTGGCAAGGGCAACACTTCACAGAGTCAGATTGACTGTGGCTGCTGCCAGGAGATGGGTCAGAGGGTGGAGCTGGTGGTGCCTTCATCCACAGAGAAAGGGTGGCTTTATGTAACAGTGCAGGGAGAGGAAGTTCTAGTCTCCTGGCTCTCCTCCTGGCTCTTTCCTTTGTACGTCCTTTCCCACTCCCATGGCAAGAGTAGCCCAACCCGTTTCTCATCAAGAGCCATGATTTGGTCTTACCCTACAAATGCAAGGCCTGAAAGTGCAGGAGAAGCTTGATTAGCAGAGACCACAGCTTCAATGAGGAGGGTCCATGGCATCAGTATCAGAGACTGCCTAAACATCAATCAATGCAAGCATGGCCTCAGCTCTGGGACTGTGTCACAGACCTATAAATACAACTCTGTGACCCAAACTCCTGACTACAGGAATAGTCACAAAGTCTGCAGGAGCCTGCTGTAAAATCCCAGCCCACAGAACAGGAAGCTTTCAAGCAAGGGGACATGGCCCTTCCAGTCACCCTTTGTGCAAGGAGACTGACTCATGAGTGACTTCATCCCCCACGACATTCATCAGCCTCACCTCAGCTGCTGTTCTGCAGCCTGGAACATCCCTCTCGTGTTACTCCCCCTACGCAGCCCCCTGCACTGCCCTCCTGCAGTCATGCCCCAGTTGAAACATGCATTTTTCTGCTCTTGACTCTACAGAGCCAGTAGCAGGGTGAGGGAGCAAATGAGCTTCCGTTCTGCCTTGCACGTTAGCAACAAAACATGACTGACTGCCTCCTGATTGCAAACACTTTATTCTTGGCGACAGCATGGTAGAGGCACAAAGGATACAGCTGGATTTGCAGAGCCCAAGATGAGCTCTGCAGAACTGATAATTAGAAGAAATCATCTTTTTGACTTGTGAGCTGAGCACATTTGAACTGAGATGAGTGAGGGGGAATAAATATGAAAACCAATTATGTCATTTGAACCAAGTCACTTCCCTGATTATAATCACCTCCCTGTATGGGCATAAAAAAGGTGAAAAAATGCCCATGTCAAATTATTAAGGAATTAGGGTGACCAGACTGCACTTAATGACTCTGTCGCTCATAGAATTTAAGTGAAGTTGTCTGATGGTACTCTGAAGTCAGATGTGCAGTGAGAGGGATAATTGGAGCATCAGAATGAGGATTTATGGCAGCGTTGTGGTAGAAGCCTCAGCGTAGGTTGTACGGTGCTGCACTGCTACAGCAGGAAAGCTCTCTGCTGACAGGGGCTGGAGAAACAGCAGCAAAGTGTTCTGCGGGGCAGAGTTCCTGCCATAAGGTTTTACTGTGGTGAAAACCAGAGTTACACAGCCTGATGGCCCAGCACCACTCCTGGCATCCCAGCAAATACTCCTTGACTGCAGCAAGTGGAAGAAGTGAGGACTTCACTGATAAAGAACGTGAGAAGTCAGGTGAATGCCGCATGAAACAATAAGTTGCAATCTTGTGAATGTAGCTGAGATCCAGTAGGGTCAAAGATCCACAGACACAACCCCTAAAAGTGGAGATGATCCCAAAGGGTGCATCTCAAACCCACTTATCACCAGTCTAAGAGGTGCTCAGTTTCCTCCCTAGAAACACATTCACATTTCTCGTCTGTCTGGTCCAAATTCATCAAGATTATGTCAAGAATGTGCCTGTATACAGCTGTGCTCCAGGCAAAGGACAAACCCTGCCAGCAGCATGCACCCCTTGCACCAAGCTCCAGCACCCGATTCACCTTCATACCCTCCAGAAAGCCTTGAGAGAAGAAAAAAGCCTAAGAGCTGTCTGCTCTCTCCTGCTGCTCTCCATGAACCAAGCCTGTGCTGAGGAGCTTGCTGAGCAGTGTTTACACACTTACATCCACTAAGCCTCAGCAGCTTTGCTATCTCTCAGTGGAGCTGTTTCAAGAAATACATTTTTGATCCTTTGTTAGCTATCCACTGGAGGTCTGGTGGAATCTAAATTAAATACCATTAGGAGACCTTTAATCTGCAGTGCTTCCAGTAAAACCAGATGGTCTCTCTTGAGCACACAGGCTCATTCACTGCAGACTCTCCCGGCACTCTTACCCTCAGCACTGCAGCTCGGAAAGCCAGCCAGGAGCTCAGCAGGCTGGAATTGGCTGGGTTCCCCTGCCGTCAGAGGGGAAAAGCCAGTCTGTGCCAGCCAGCAGTCTGAACCAGTATTCCCTCACAGGAAGGAAATCAAGGAATTTGGACGGCTCTTCCCAGCAGACTGCCAGGATCAGTCTAAGAACCTACATTGCTGTCTTCTGCTCACAAAACAATTCAGGAGGACAGAAATACTTATGTCTGTCAAACTCTTTAATCTCCCTGGCTTAAGCTGCCTGTCCAAATTTGAATCCTGACTAGATTTTCCCCAGATTGCTTGTAACTGTGTCTTATCCTTTTATTAAGATGAGGAGGATTATTTGAAGCTTCTGTTCTTTACAAATCCCCCTGTGCAAAGGCAAGGTGGCGCTTTAGATGAAATCTTCATTCTGGGCTGCTCAGATGAGAGATGCAGTGCTTTCCCACAAAGGATTTAGTGACATTGGATGCTGAAAACTGGTACAGCATTTTTGGGGGGGTGGTCTATGATGCTCTAGTCCCCATAATCACTGCTTTCTTCCTTTGAGCCTAAGAAGCTGTGTTACTTCAACCCCGCAGAATGAGTCAGAAATCCTCATTTTTGGTGCTAGAAGCATAAAAATAGGCAAATTTTCATGTTAAATGGAGGACAGGAAGAGAGTTCCCTCTGACAACTTACAAGCCTTGTCTCCTCTGAAAGCCTTTTCTTAGCTGCATCAGTTGCTCTTATTTTAACTTGCTTTAGTGATTCGCAGTCATTAAATCACTTAGCTAAAACATGTATAAATCTTAGTGTTGAATCCCTGCAAGATAAACGCCTCTGGGGAAAGCCTGGTCAGGTCCCCCTGAGGGGGATCTAAAGGATATTTGCTAGCTGGTTCACAGACATACAGCCTGCTGAAAATAGGCAGCAGGGACATTGGCTGGACAATTTTATTCTCGACTGAGTTGGCTGGTCCCCCCCAGACCAAGGGCTTTAGAAAGCAGCCAGCTTCACTCGTGTTCTGTCCAAGAAGGGCATAGCCATGATACACATCCATATCTCATGCACCCTTGAATCCTGTAAAAGACAGGGACTGAGTGTTCCAGATGGAAAGGTAGATAAGGGTTTGCATCTGCAAAACTGTCAACAACTAGCAAAACTGCAGGTGAGGTAGAGGGGAGCAGGACCTCTCCAGAGAAACACACAGACCCAGGAGCAAGGCACAAAGCCCTGTTCCTGCAGAGCAGGTACTGTGGTGAATCACTTCCTCAAACAGTTTTTCCCAAGCATTACTCAAAAGAGGAAAGAAAAGCCCCTTTTGTTGGTGGAATACCCATGTGGGAGGTGTGCCAATTTTGCCTTGGCCTCCGGGGAGTTTCTTAGCATTGGTGAGCGTTTGAGGTTCTTAGATACCTTTTTGAAGCTGGGTCTTCATTTCTCTGGGTTTCCAGCCTCTCTCCTTTGTGTAGCCTTTCAGACTGTAAATGTTTCAGAGCAGGAAGTCTCTTTTATTATGTACAGCACCTAGCACCACAGAGCCCACTTGATGATGCCTTCAAAAGCCCTGCTACATACCAGCAAGGGCAAAGAGGGATGCCTAATCAAAGGAGTTCTCATTAGCAAGCCAGGCAGGGAATGCTGGAGGAACTGCCATACTTTGTGACACGCTGCATATGCACCCAAGAAGTCAAGAGCTCCTTTCAAAGCTGCCTGATGTCCCCCTGTGATCTGCTTGCAGGATGCTAACAGGGCCAGCAGGGAAGCAATGTCTGACAGACACAGTTGCTGATTGCTGTTGTAACCTAGAGTGCATCAGTGGAACTGGGTGCCGGCTCCATCCCTCGCTGTTTGTCCATGCTCACTGTTTTCATGCTGCTGTGACAGAGCCTCTCCTCCTAGGTAATCTTCTTGGGAAGCTGTGGTGACTTTGGCTTAGTCTTTGGGAAGTCGTTCTGGGGAGTGGAAAGGGAAGAATCCCGTAAGCAATTAGCAGGAGGAACACGTGCATTGCAGATGGTTAATCTGCCTGCTTTCATGTGAACAAAGGAGAAGTCCCCTGAATGAAAGGAAACGGGTAACTTTAATGCAGGCTACAGTAAATGCAAATTAACTCCACAAATAAAGAAGCTTTTCTTCTTGGAGCCAAGAAAACATTTCTCAAAGTCGGTATTTTAAATATACAATAATCTCTTTTATACCTCAGAAAACTGTGCCTGCCGTGAGCAGTCTGATAACTGCCTTGCAGACAGTAATCAGTCCATCACCAGCACTCAAGGATGAATATTAATATTTGGTTGTTCTCTTTGTATCCCAGCACATCCAGTTGCAGGGCTGGAACCAGACTCAGGTTTAGGCTGGAGTCCAAGGTGTCTCACATCAAGTTCTGGAGACTCCAAAGATCTTGGTATGGACCTACTGCCCTTCTAAGCACTAGAGTGTATCAAAGTTTTCATCCACTGATCCATGATGCCGTGAAGATCCTGTATCAATTCAGCTTGCTCCAGGGAGCCCATCCCTTGGGAGGGGCTGTGCACCCCTTTGAGGACACCTCAGTGTGTTCCAGGACAGCCTGAGAGCCAGGCAGAGGCAACAGCTTTAATCTGGTGAGGGGTGGAATTGAGGCAAACAGGGAGTTTGGGGCACATCTTCAGCAAGGGTGCCCATGGTAGTTATGAGTAGCCCTGCAGCCCTCTGCCTTCACAGCAGCACAGAGGCAGAAAGGTGCTTTATTTGAACACTCTAGGGCTGAAGTCGAATTTTCATGAGGAGGGCAAAAGGTGAGGGGGACAGCAGCCCACTGCAGCTGGGAGAGGCAGGTCTGTGCTTGGGAAGCAGCTGGAGCCACTGGGAAGGGTCTGACTACTGCAGGTGCAGGGGAGAAGTGGAGCCAGATGGAGGCAACAGGCTGAGCCAGGTGCCCCAAGGATCTGGGGAAGCACTGCTTGAAGATCTAACCAAGAGCAAAAACTCCCAAAGGAGTAACCCTGGCCCCACTCAGCACTCACCAGCACCTTCACCCTCAGCATTGCTGGTCCCACCTCTGGCCCAGTGAGACACAGAAAACAGCCACTTCAGATAATGCACGAGAGGATATGGAATACCAGTCTCCAGCTATGGCTGTTGATCCTAGTGCTGGCTCTTTCCAGCTGAAGTTCATGAAAGGGACATGAAATCCAAAGCAGTGACAAGCTTCTTAACCCACTCAAGCACAACAGATTTGTAACTCAGTGAAGCTGGTGGAATTTGTGAGGATTTGGTTGCAGATGGATCAAAGAAAATCCATCCCAGGAGAGAGCATTTGCAATGAGAAGCAGAGTGTGTGTGTGAGACAGGGAGGAGGGAGCACAGTGGGGGTAGAGGAAAGGACACAATGCAGAAGATTACTTTAATTTCCTTCTCCTTCAGGCTCTTCATTAACACCCTGCCAGATCTCTCTCCCTGGCTGTCGCAGCAGTGGTAGGGGCCAGGCTAAATGTGATGGCAGAGAGGTGCAAATCAGGGCAAGAGAAACCAAAGCATCTACACATCCTGCATCTCTCACAGCAGCCACGAGATCAGACGGGGCTGGAGGGGACATGGGAATAAAGGGAATAAAGGACCAGAAACAAGCTTCTGTTTCTTGTGACCAATCCAAGTGACCTGCTGCAAACACAGCCCTGAGAGGTGCTCATGTGTGAAGATGCAATTTCCTGGTCAGTGCACACCTGCTCGAGTCTGCACATCACCTACTGCCAGCAAGGCTGTGCCAGTCCTGCAGCCACTTGCCTCCAAGGCTTGCCTGCAAGGTGGCACTCATGGCCTCATCCTAAGCAGGACACACAGGCAGGAAGGGAGGAGAAAGCCTACAGCAGCTGTGACTGATTCAGGGGTTTAAGTGCATCCTGGGGCTGTAGAAAAGGGGATCTTGTACAGAAAAGAGCAGCCAGTTTCAGCCCTCAGGTACAGAGCTGCTGCTTCTCTCTTGGCTTCCTAGAGAGAGGAGGCTCATATGGACCAGCTGAACCTGGGAGCATCATGCTGCCAAAGGGCTGCCAGCCCCTGCCCTGAAGCTTTTAAACCTTCAGGCCATTTCCAGAGAGGGAACAGATCCTAGAGAGGTGAAGTCCCCACAATTGTTGTGAGCTAGTGGACATGACTAAGCTGAGGAGTAGCTCCTGCTATTTTTTTCCACAGAGGCACAGCAGCTGGGGCTCAGCCCCTTGGTCCACAACAGAGAATACACACACATATACACACAGAGACGAGCACACAGGCATAGAGCCAAGCTGGGATGCACTTTGGGCAAATTTCACATCTTTCTGGATGCCAGAGAATGCAATTGTAAGAGAGGGAGGCACAGGAAAGATGGCTTGATATGCACTCAACGACAGCTCTAAGTCATTTCCAAAAGAAGAACATATATAAGTGAAATAAAGCCAGGACTGTGGGGGATGATGAGGAGAGGGAGCACTTCCCAACACTCCTCGAGGTGCCTCAGTGGGTGGGCAACTGAGCAAGTGCCTGGAAGCCTCCACTCCGTCAGGGGCACGGGAAGTTAAAGCACCACCAGCGAGACAGGCCCTGGAGTATTAGTGCTAATAGCCATCTCAGCCAAATTAATTCAAATTGCCTTCAACCAACCATGAAAGCGTTGTTGGTGGCAGCGCTTCCCCATCCGCTCACATTTTCGTGAAGTAATTAAAGCCATTAGAATGTAAACCAGCTCTTTTGGCTTGGGAAGGGAAGAAAGCAGGAAGGGAAAAGGGAAGCTGAATGACAGTTTAGCTAATTCAGCTAATATTCCCACTATTTCCGTATATACTGATTAGTTCCCATTCTCCAGCCATTTCCATACCAATGCAAAGGCTCGGGTCCTCTGCAGAGGGTCCTACACCTTCATGCAGCAGCACACCCTGACCCCAGCTCAGCATCTCTCTCATGGAGGATGCTGGCAATTGGGCTTTCTTTCTACACCACCAGGAATATGTGGGAGGAGGAGAGAGAGCAAACAGGCTTTGTGCTCAAAGGAAAGAAACCTTGCCACAAACATCTAAACAAATGGGCATAAGCAGTAGATTTGAGGCAACCACAGTGCTCTGGAAAGTCATTTCATGTCTGAAAAATCCTGCACATGACATTCAGCTGCCACGTTAATTGCCTCAAGTAATGGAGCTACTCCTTCAGTGTCCTTATTTATTGGGCAAGCCAAGGGAAGCAGTGCTGTGGATGGCAAATGGCCAGAGCTGGTACCTGGGGCTTAGTTCTCTCCCTGGTGCTGGCCTGCATGCCAGAGGGCAAGCAAAGTTCAGGGCCAGCAGGACTCAGCAGTGAGAGTGGTTTTGTGGCAAGTCCAGGCTGGAGAGAAATGAGCCTGAAAGTAAAGAGGCAAGAGAAGGAGATGCCCAGCAAGGTGCAGAGGATTGCAGGCGAAAGATAAAAATGTCAATGCCAGGAGGAGGAACTCCAGCTGGACCCCAAGGCCAGATGTCAGCTGTGTCTAAGCTGGTCTCCACTGGTGCCACTGTGTCTGGGCCAGTGCCCAGGACCCTGTGAGCCTCCCTGGACAGTGGCTGGGAACTGCTGTCTCCACGTGCATCCTGGGCAGATGCTGCCCACAGGGCTGGCTCTGCCTAGGGACACTTCCTCACAGTACCCTGGTTAGACAGGGGTGGAACAGCTCTCTGGACTGGTTACAGCAGCAACTGTCCTGCTGCTCATACAGCTTTTTTCCTAACTTCCCACCCATTTCATCCTCACTGTCCCTGCTGAGGCAGCCCTGTGCCATGGCAGGTGTCTCGGGGTTGCAGTGAGCACCTGGGCAGCACAAGCTGTCAGTGGAGCCTGAAAAGCAGGGCTGGCCCCACCTGCTTTCTGTGTGGGCTGGAGCCACGCACAAACTGCTGTGATGGATGCACAATACACTCATTCAAATGCCTGGAGAGAAGTTGTTGTGGAGGTGCTCTGCCCGTCTCTGGCTCTGTAGCCTTTCCCTCATCAGCCTCTGCTCCATGTAGGCCATGTGGGGGTGTGAGTATTCTGACATTTATTTTCAAGGCAGAGGAGTTCAAGAGCATCTGAGGGGCACATTTTGTCTGTGAACAACAGCAGCAATTCCCTCTTTGGGAGGACCTTGAAGGAGACCAGGGGGCAAGCAATTTTGGATGCAGCAGCTATCTGGGGGGCTCTTCTGAGCTCAGCCTGTGCTTTATTGGACCATCTTTCCCTTGGTGGACTTTTCTCAACACTTCAGAGCTAAAAGCCTGGCAGCATCATGCAGTCTACAGGACCCAGAATGCCATAACCAGCTGGGCCTGTGATTTCTCACACTGGCAGGTTGGAACATCAGACTGAGAGTTCAACTTTTCCAAGGGAGCAGTCTACCTGAAGGATGATCTGCCCACAGACAAGCTGGGCTAGAAGACTTTGTGAGGACTGCTGCCACCAGCTCAGCCAGCTGATTTTGCAGAGGATTGACTTAGGAGCACTCACATGGATTGTCCTGCATGCCAGCACAGAGACACAGCAATGGGTAGCTGTGGAGGGCTACTGGAACTGAGTGCATGCAGGTCAGTGACAGGATCTGGACTGACAAAGGTACTCTTTATCTGTATCCTTGGACAACAAAGAAAAAATCCATTCAGGAAGCTAAGGAGCAAATTTACCTCTAGGATTACTGAGACAGCAGGTTCTAGTGCAAAATCAAAGGGGTTTACCCAAGAAATACAATATTATTGATCCCAAGGGGAGCAAGGAGTGCCCAAAGAGCAATCTTCAAACTGAGGTTCCCCCCAGTAGCTGCTCTTGCACACATGCCCCAGAGATCTTGGAGTAAGAAGCACTGGGAAGCAGCAGGAAGAGGAAGAAGCTGCATTTAACTGGCAGACCTTGGCAGTGGGATTCCACTCCCAGCTCCCCCAGCACAATCCCACTGCTGCTCTCACCAAGAGTGCCTCGAGGAGCAGAGCACAATGCATCCATCGCCCAGGCATTCATCCCACCTGGGCCTCCTGCTGCGGCATGGCGAGCAGCACTTTCAATCAGGCAACATTAAAATGAGAGTCACTTTCCCATTGATACCAGCAAAAAAAAAAAAAAAAAAAAAATAAAGAACANAAAAAAAAAAATGAAGAAGAAGAAGAAGACGACACCAATTGAACCCAATGGGCTAAATAGCATCTTTCACTCCGTTTTCTATGGGCTCCCGAAACTATGGGAGAAAATTGAAATCTGTCTCTTTCTTTCTTT
>VZTR01018489.1:0-57227 GCA_013400775.1 Chaetops frenatus | reverse complement strand
TTTTTTTTTTTTTTGGTAATAATTCCTGGTATGCAAGGCCTTGTGCCAGGGCGGGTATTGTGGGTGATGAATCCCGAGTCAGGCGGCGGGAGGTTTCTGTCCTATCAGCGAGCGCTTGCCGTGGTTTGGGATAATGTGCCTGCGGCTTGTCAGGTGCTGATGGGGAGCAGGAGGGGTGGGGGGCTGAATGCATTTTTGATTGCTATAATTGCCACAGATTGGATGCTTGAGAGGAGCTAATTAACAAGGAGGCTATGGGCGGATTATACTTGCAGAACAGAATCCCATGCAGATCCTTTCCCTTTGTGCCACATGTATGAGATCATTGGTAGGTGATTATGGCTGTGAATACGGTGCTAATTTACTTTGCACGTCTGACGAAAATCCTGTACATAATAAAACGCGGAGGCAACTCAAAGTAGCCCGGTTCAGAGGGGAAGGACGGCCTTGCTGCTAAAACACTAAACCCAGAGCTAAGCTCCTGAGGTGTCCTACTTTTCCTGAGTAGCCGTGGCTCTGTGATAGCGCCCTGCCTCAGTTTCCTTCTCTACCAAAGGGAAAAGGCAAGCTCCTAACTGTGGATGTTTGCAAGGCGCTGTGCACCCTGTCAGGGAAGATGCTGTTAAGGAAAGAACAGAAATATCATCATGCCACGGGAGCAGATCAGACAGCGCAGCAAAAATAGCAGCCAGAAAGCTGTGCACTAGGAAAAAATACACATCTTTGCCAGGACTCCTGCTCTCAGAAGAAAGGAGTGTAAGCAGCAGCTCCAGCTGTTTCTTCAGCCTCGGGATTAGACAGAACTGACGGGCAGGAACAGCTCTGCCATCCTGGTCTTGCTTCTCTAGCCTTGTTTTACCAGCATATCTCCTACATTCTCACAGGCTTCCTGGGGCCCTGAGGGAAAAAGAAGCAAAGATTTCTCCTTAAACGTAGCCCTCATCCAGTTGGAGATGGGCAAGGCTACACTTGTTTTCCCCCCTGGTATCTGGGCACTCATAGTGACTGAAAATGAAGAATTATCCTGTAGATTCTGTGCCAACATACAGCAGGAACATCACCAGCCAAGCAGGGAAAAGAGTTACTGGTGGAGGATGCTGAGCATCCATCCATCCATCCATCCATCCATCCCTCTCTCCATCCCTGAGGGTTTTAAGAATAGGTTTAACTACACTACCCATCTTTATTTGGGGAGCTGGAGAAGGGTTTGCCCAGAGTTCTTTCACTGCTGTCTGTGCTGGTGGGAGTTAGGCTGGGCAAGCCTGCCTGGCTCTGGTTTTACCAAGCAGGAACAGTTTGCTGGGAGTCAGGAGGCTTGATTAAGTACTGATAGACTTTTTTAGAAAGTTGCAGTATTCCTCATAAATAAATCACTTCTTTACATTCAAAAATGGAAGTGATATTTATAGTATTGGATAATTTTCACTTGAAATATTTTCTGCATTTTTCAATGGAATTTTTTGGGGCGGGGGGGGGGGCATTAAAGTCAGCATTTTCAGAGGAAAAGAAACAAAACCATTTCCCAACCTTTTTCCTTTCAAGTCAGCATTTTGGATTCTAAATTATATACAGGGATTTAGACCTTTTCCTTCCACAGATCATTTTACCACAGGCATTTTTTTATTAAGGTTACTGTTTCCATAATAATGGTTACCCATTGATGCCAGAATGAAAATATCACTTCCAGATCTCCTAATAAGAATACACTGTTTCATAATATTTCCTTAGTGTTATTTCATTTTGTGATTATTTACTATGCTCTGGATGATGACTCCTAGAAAACAAAACTCCGCAGCCAGATTTCTCCTACAGTCAGGAACTACTCACCTAAATTTTACATTTAAATTAATCAAGACCAAGAGAGAAAGCAATCTGTCTTCAGGTTTAAAAATATTTTCAATGTTGGACTCATTTCAACAACAGAAAAGAGTTTTCTTCCAGAAAAAAAAAAACACCAAGAGGTGTAAAAATGGATTTCCACTTCTGTCAGGACTGAATTCAAGGAGATCAATCCATGAATGAGAAAGAATTGTTCTGCTGAGGGAAGAGGCTGCTACCTATTAGCAGTCTGGGCTGCTGGAGTCCAGAGAGACAAACTGGAGAGGAAATACTTCATTTATTGAGAGACAGGATTGAGTGTCTTTTAGACAAGATAACAATTGAGCCTTGCCTCTGTGCAGCTCTTCTGTTCCTACAAGGATGAGCACAGAACAGCTGTGGACTGTCTCTCACTCCAGAAAGGAAGAGTAGCCTAAAACATGAAATAATACAGAGAAAGGAAAAGGCAGCCAGGATAAAACCCTCTTCTGAGAAAGAACCAAAGTTTCTTGCCAAAGCAACCATTTGTGACACTCTGGTCCAGGTCCCAGTTTTGCTGCTGGCCATTTTCTGACAATGTCCCCCACAATGCACTAAAGTTTCTCTCTTTGAACAAACCCTCCATTCTTCTTCTCCTCCCCTTAGGAAAATATTTTCCGTCCTTCCACATCAAACTCTGGATATTTGCCTTTGGAAAGTAGGAAAGTAGATCAGATGGAAGGCAGGGATCAAACCCAAAACCATGGAGTCACTTCCAAAGACAATGTGGTGGGAAGCTCAGTGGGACGGGGGTGATGGGTAGAAAGAAAGAGGACACTTCAGAAGATGGCTTAAGGGGGTTGGCCTTTTTTAGTCACTCACATTGAAACGTTGGCATGATTTGTCCTAATTTCTATGCAAAATATGTATCTCTGGTGCTGAGGAGAGACAGGTTGTCACAGATGTGGAACAAGCAAGGTAGAGATACTGGCAGAGCACATTGCTAAAGGATCAACATTAGCATATTGGCATTTGGGCTGACGCCTTATCTCAGGCTGACTTCTGAGTGAAAAGTAATTCCAGGTACTCTCCTTCTCCTGGAGCAGTCTGTTACTTTATTATTAGTATTGATTTTTGCCCTGTTGAGCTCTGCCTTCCCCCACTGAGTGACCAGAGAGGCCAAGCCCTGCCCTGGGGAGAGGAGGGGGCAGTGGTGGAAGAACAGCCTTGTCTCCAAACAGCTCTGGTGGGCACTGAGGCACGGGGGTGGCTGATAAGGGACAGAAGGGGAGCAGAAGAAAGGCCCAGTGATGAATTTGGCACGGGCAGAAGGGCTATCCAGGCATGCAGGCTGGCAGTGCTGGAGTGCACAGCCCAGATAACAAAGCACCACGGGCTTGAGAGCCTGTGACCCCCTCCCCTGCCATGCCAGGGGGCTGCTGTCCCCTCCATCACTGCCCAGCATCCCCATCCCCATCCCCATCCCCTGACAACACTGCTGGGGGAGCCCAAACTGCTGCTCCAGCTCTGGGTCCCTCTCTCCAGCCCCTCGTGATGTGCAGATAACCTTCCTCTCTGCTGACAGCTCTGCCTGTGAGATCCTTCTTCTACAAAGGGCTCTTGTCCCTTCCATCTTTAAATAAAGAAGGCTCCCTTAATTAAATTAAATACTATAAAGTATTTATTGGCCGATGGGTAAAATGAGCGGGTTTCTTTATGGCTTCAATGATCATTAATGAAACTTTAGGGTCCCTGTTGGGACCATGGAGCAGAATAAATGACCTCTTGCTAGTCATCATCTCCCTGGTTTCTAGGACTCTGCACCAGAAATGATCCAGCTTCATTTAAGGAAAATCAGATTAAAAACAGATTAAAGTAAAAGCACCTCATGCCCCTGTTCTGATTTAACTGTGATGAAAAACAGACCATGAAGTAACTTTATAATGGGAGGAAGCTCATTTAAATATTCCCCTCCCAACTGAAAGAGATTTAAGAATTAAATGAATGAGGAGATTTTCCTTTTAATGAGATTAGCCTTTTATAATTGCTCATTATGGAACACTCCAGAGAGTTGGAAGAAAAAAAGTTATACAACATACCTGGAAAAGACTGCATTAGAAACCAGCCAACCCTGCCCCTTCACCATCAGTTCCAAAAAGTGAAATTCAAACTACTTTCTACTTACAAATCACTCATCTCAAGTGGCTCCAGCTCCTCCAAATCCTCTCTGCAATTACTGGCTTTGTAAAGAAAGTGAAACAGAGGTTTGAGATTAGCAAGCCTTAATACATTTGCTAAAAATTCTCCCCCTTTCCCATGGAAACACATTTATTTTTGACTGTCAGCTGTCTGGCAAAGCCATGTGATTTCATTTCATCTTTCCAAATTTCAGTCCTACCTAAAATAAAGGCTGGACAGAGCCACTCCTTCTGGCTTGGAAATGCTGGTGTGATTCAGAGGCACTAGGAGGAGGTTAGACCAGAAGTTTTGTGTCTGAACTTGAGGCATTTGACTCTGAAGTCCCAGCTTTGGACTGTACAATAATAGCAGAGTAAGGGCACATACACATGTATTATTTCATCCCTCTCTGCCTGTGATTTGTGTTTCGTGTCAGGCTCTTTTGGATGAGCTGAAACTAATACTCAGGGCAGGATTTTCTGACCAAGTGGGACTGAGTAGCTGTTTGCTCAATTCCTGTTGACAGGACCAGGCAGTAAAGGAGATCAATGGCTCTCTTGGTTTTCTCCATGTGATGTGTATTCACAGCAATCAAAGTCTTGCTCCTTCTCCTTCTCTCTCCACCTGGAGTGGCTGCAATGGACGGGCATTGGTACACAGGGCTGCAGGATGGATTTGCACCTTTCCCACTGGGGACCCTGGATGCCTTTCTCAGCTGTTCCATTGGGATATGAAAAGTGACTACACACAGGAAAAGACTCCATTCCCTGAAATTTGGCTGCCTCGGAACTGGCCATGTTCTGCTTTCCCTGCAGTCAGAGGGGGGAGAGGCACTTCCAGAGGATGTTCTGCTCCTCTCCAGGAAGGGGTACTAAGGGTGATGGGATGGTGATGTGGCTCTCTCTTGTCACCTCCTGCAGGACCAGCTCAGAGCTGACTCCTCATTGTCAGGGCCTGAAGTCCAGAAAGCTGCATCCTGACCAGGATCCACTCAATTTTGAGAAGGCACAACCGAGTGCAACCACACAGGCCCAGGGGCTGTGACACTGGGAGCTCAGGCTGGGTGACCAGAGTCGTGCCCTGGAATGCTCACAGGGAATGCCAAACCAGCTCACCAAGGTCATTTGGTACTCAGCAGTGATCAATGTGTCAGTGCTGCTTACCCAGCTGCCAGAGCTGCTCAGCCCTTTTCTGTCAAATCATTTGGCTCTCCAGACAATATTTTACTCCAGTTTCATTTTGTTATCAGAAATCAAGTCCATTTCTAGAGCTGTCAGGATCAGTTTACTTTGATTTATACTTCCTTTCCATATTTGCAAAGGCAAACAGACACAATTTTCCAAGCATCTCTGCTACCCTGCATGACTACATTGCCTTGCAAATCTGTACTGGTACCAGAACCAGGCAGAAAGGGGAAAGTGTCATTAATGAATCCAGCTTCTCATTCCAATGCACCCACCATCAGATACTGTGTGCTCCCCCATCTCACCAGGGCTTTGGAGATAAGAGGAACTCGGTCTAACTTTGGCCTTGAATGCATACAAATAGTCTTTATGTTAATATTTGCAAATAGCTTCTCAGAGGAGCAAGATATCTCCCAGGCTTCCCATCTTCTGTGGTTCTCCAGGCAATGCAATGGGACAGATGCAGTCATCAGCACAGCCCAGGGATGAGGGCAGAGGCAGAACCACAAATATTCTGCTTAAATCACCCAGCTGATGGGAAACTCAGAAGCCCTGTGAGGTCTTGGCATCCCAAAGCACTCTGTGGGCAGCCTCCTGAGTGGACCTGGGCAACATTCTTTGATGAATCAAGTGGAGTGTTTTTGTTGAACACCAGACCTTCAGGAGGGCCAGAGCTATTTGAGAATTCAGGTCAAGTGCAGCAGAGTCTTGGTGGAGACAAAAGGAGGGTGTTTTGAGACAGAATGTCAAAACATCTCTCTCTTCCTCCCCCCCCCCCCCCCCACCCCATTACAAAGTAATTTTTTTTTCTTCAAAAATTGCCCTAATTTTCTGGAGACACTAAAACAAAACACAGACAGAGAAATACATCTGCACAGGATAGAGTGAAGATGGGGGCTGACTGGAACCCACATTTTCCTATCTTTGCTTTCACATGGGGAGCACAGAGGGCTCAATGAAAAAGAAGAAAAATAACCTCTTTTACCTCAGCCAGATCATTCTCCACAGACAGACACTGACCTTCCCACACTGTTAGTGAGACAGATCCTCCCCTGGAGCAGGTAAGGATGGAGTAGCTGGGCCAACATCCTGTCCAAGTCTCCTGTAGCTAAGGCTCCAGGGTGCCCATGCAGGCTGAGTTCAGAGGCTCCAGATCACCTTTTTTTTTTTTTTCAGGCAAAGAGAAGGAATTGTCATGTTCATTGCTGGGTTGGCAATGTCCTACTCCCTGCCCTGCTCCCTCAGCTGGCTGCCTGGGCCCCAGCCCCACTGCACAGCAAAGGAGAGCCCCTCACTCCTCCCATGCTGGCACCCTGGCACCATCTACCCCTGCCAGAGATGTGGAAATTAAAATAATAAACAAAGCAAGCAACACTGCTTGTGGAGGCTAATGTACCATAATGCTCTGGAATACAGGCAGCTGCTGCCTCATGCTGAGCACAGAGGATGTGTTTGAAAATGTATCTTCCTCCAACAGCAGTTATTTCAAGATTATCTTTCTCTTTTTTTTTTTACTTCAAATAAGACATTTACTTTCCCCCAGCTCATAATCTCCATATGGAGGAGAGTAGAGGGCAGTGGGGAAAGGCAGAAAAATTATACTTTTTAACACAGCCAAGGTTGGTGGGATTTAAATGATGGGAAAACAAATGGAATTTAACTGCCTGGCTGAAGTCACATTCATGTTGTGGGTATTTATGGCAATCATCACTAACAACAGGAAGAGATTAGATGTTGCTGAGAGCCTGAGTGGTGGCTGGGAAGCAGGGACTGACTCTGTCAATGGGTGTGATCTTTAAAGCAAGGATGGGGTGTGTGCCTGTACACACACATCCGTGCAAGCAGCCAGGGGTGCTTGGGATTGTGCTTGGTGCCTGTATTTAGTGGCCATTCCAGAAAGGCCTTTGCTGGACAACATTAATTTCACACTTTAATCTCAACTTCCACCTGAGATATGATGAAGAAAGGGGAGCTCATTTTACTGGAACTGACAGAGAGTGACTACAAGATTAACTCCAAATATAAATGTGGGTGTACCTTGAACATCTCCACCAGCAGAGATGTGTACTCATTTTCCAGCTGAGAGTGAGTCTAAATAGGATCTGTAATAGATATGGAGAATTTTCTGGGATTGGAAAGGAGGTTTATCTCAGATCTCAGAGCAAGCTGTTTGTCTAGTTGACACATGCAAACACTGCTCAGGGTGTGCAATGTGTGGTACAGTCAGAAAACCTCACCTCTAGCAACTGCCCCAGGAGCCAGGGGAGCACACAGCATCCCTCACCTTGTCTCTGTCCCCATGCTTGGAATGGGTGAAGACTCAGATTACCCTTTCCCTGCAATGTAGATTTGACCAGGGATGCAGCAGCACCTAAATACTGACTGCTGGTATTTTACTAACCTGAGCATGTCCACCCCAGCCAGCTGAGCAGAACCCTAAAGGGTCAGTTCCCCAGCAAAACCACCTCATCCTTACTCTAGGAAAATAAACCACAAACAGCCAGAACCACTGGGTTGTTTCAAAGGATAAAATTCACTCAGAACTCCTAGTTTTCCAATTCCCAAGCAAACATGTCCATGTTAATAAAGCAAAGTGCTCTCACCTAGAACAGCTCCTGCAGGGAAAAGCATTTTAATGGACTGACTGGGAGGGAAAATTGACTTGCAAGAAGAAGAGTCCTGGCTGGGTCCTCTGAGCCTGGGCAGGGGCAGGGTTTACAGACCTGTTTCAATCAAATTGCTTTTAAAAAGCAGACAGGGAAAAGCTCTCTAACAAATTTGACCTTTGGGCACCTCAAAGATGAGGGCACAAAATGTATGATATACTGGCTCAGAGGAAAGAAAGTAGGGTGGGAATAGATGGAGTCTCATCTTGGGAGTGGAAAGTAAAGGACAGACAGATCATGTGCTGGCTGATGGTGTTGGATTCAAACCCACCTTGAGGCTCCAAATGGGACCCATAAGTCATCCCCAGGCAGTGGGAGCAGCATCAGCACCCTCTTGGCCAGCTCCTTGCTGTGATCTTACTCCATGCTTGGGTTTCTTTGTGTTGGAGGCTCTGCAAGACAACCATGAGAACTCACTGCACCTGGGGGAACCAAACAAAATAATTAGCAAGAACATCAATGAAAATAAATTAAACATGCACCAAAGGAATGGGAAATCTCCGTTGCCCACCTCTGCCCCCTGAACAGCATATCACAATGGAGAAGTTGGACATAGTGGCTGATTTAAAACTCTGGTGCAATGTGGATGTTGAAATCCCAAAGGCACCAAGCACATCTGCCCAGATGGGAAAATCAGAAGTTACAGCACTTGGGTGGTATAAGTCCTTTTTCTTGCACCCCGAAAAACAACTCAGTTGTGGGAGGAATGTAACAGTTGTAATTTTGCAACTTAATGAAATAAATCAAGCAGATGGAAAGACAAGATGAAGATGAGCCCACACAGTCTCGTGGGAACACAAAGGCCACATGAAGCCAGCTGCTGGGAAACCAAGAGCTTGTCTGGAAGACTTGGGAGCCCACTTTGTAGTGATGACAATGAATTTCCCAAGTGAGGAAGCATCTTTGAACTCTCTCCAGCCACTGGGGCTGAAGTATCAGGAACACATGGCCACTGAGCCACAAAAGGGCAACTGCTTGCTCAGCTGAGCAGAGATATCAGGGGACTGTAAATAGAGTTCTGCTCCTCCTCACCTGCTGGGATGTCTCCTAAGGGGAGCCAAACCTGAAAACCTAGGAAGCTGATGTTTGTAGGATGAGCAGGGAGCAGCAGCAGGAAGAGCCAGAGCCATGCAGAAAGGCTGGGAGAAGTGGCATGGCTTAACCCTGCAAAGCTGAGAAGACACTGCTGGCACCCTGCTGAGTCCAAGTCAAGCGAGTAAATCCGGACCTGAGGAGTCAGAGCAAGACCTGGCAAACCCTTGTCAGGTGAAGGAGGCAGAAAATGCATGGCAGTTAAATATGGAGCATCTTTGCACAGCAGAAGCCCAAGACAGAACATCCTTTGGCCAAGGATACGGAACACAGCCATCCTAAAATAAACCCCAAAGGCCCACAGCACCCAGCTCTGCAGAAAGGAGACTTTACAGCAGAAAATTGATTTCCAGAGGCTCCCTCATTAATTTTCATGGCACCCAGAGTGTGGTTTTAGAACAAGCAGAATTATTAATGTTCAAAGACACCCAAGCACTGTCGGGAGCACAAGGCCCTCTGAGAGTCAAAGCAGGGCTGACAATCTGAGGAAAAAAAAGCCAGAATTGAGAAAGTGCATTCTTCAGGGTTCAGCTGGGCTTGTCCTTGGAGGCAGGCAGAAGGAGAAAAGCAGGAGCCCTGGAGAAAAGGTCCCGTGACCCCTTGATGGCTTTGCTGCGTGGAAGGAATAAAATATAACAGACACTTATCTTTTAAAAGGAGACAAAATTGTCTAATTGCACTGATTCAGGGCTGCCCTGCTTCTGAGCCACCCCAGACTTTCAGGCAGTGGGACAGCAGGCAATTAGGAAGGGCAAAATATTCACAAGGGGTAGAGCTCTCCCCACTGGCTCTCAGCACTGCTCTTGCCCTTGAAATCACATCTGAGCTTTGGTGACATTTCAGCTAATTAATGAGAAAGCCAGCCTGAGTCTCTCCAATTGAAGTATTAGTCCTGGACAGATAAGTCAGTATCCCCAAACTGTCCTGAATTATCTCCTGGCTCACACAGGAGGCAGAATGGGAGCCTTGTAGCTGCAAAGGTCTCTCTGTCTAGCTTTCCTCCTCCTGTTTTTGCACAGAGCCTCATTCCCAAGCAGCTCAGTGCTTTTGGGCTGCCCCATGCCCGCAGCCTCCTCCTGCCGCCCCCAGCTATTCCTAATCCCAGCCACTTCTTTGCATCTCCAAACACAAGACCCAGCCATGGTGAGCTGCAGGATTTTGCTGTGCCAGGGGATACTCTTTGGCTGGCACCACATCGCCTCTGATCTCGCCCCGTTGGAGCAAGAGAGAATAAGTACCATTTGTTAACATGCCAATCGTTCTTTACACTGGCTGATTAAAAAATAATTACCCGCAGCCATTATTGAGCACTCTTGCAAATGAGCTGTGGGAAGCTGTGACCGTGTGCTTAGCACACAGTGTGTCTTGCTTGTTTCAATATTATTTTAATTAAGTATCTGAGTAAAAGGCCTTTCTAATGTAACTTTCTTTTCATAAGCAGAGAGCAGGGCTCCGTGCTTGGCTGAGCCGTGACAGGCTGCTAGAGCCCAGCATTGCTCCAGGCTCTGGTGACACAGTGGGACACCCTGCTCATTGGAATTCGAGGGGACCAATCTTAGACAGACCCATGATGGGAAGAGAGCTCTCTTTACCCGAGGGACATGGGCACAGCATGAGCTGTGATAGCTCTGACAGCTCAGCACCCTGAGACCGACCAGCTGGGACCACCTGGTTTGCTCTGGGATGTGGACAGGATGGAGATGATGACCCAGGACATCCCCTGTGGATGAGGGACTTTGGGCCACCTCTCCTGCTGGCACAGGGGTGTTGTACCTGCAGCACCCAGGCACCAAAGGAGGACACAGATTCACCACAATTAAGAGAACAGCCGAGGCCCCCAAAAGGAGAGAGCCGTTTATTTTGGATACACCATTTATAGGGTTTGCAAAGTGTGAGAGGATTGGAAGATGAAATCCCACCTCTCAACAAGACTGGTGAAGTGACCAGTCTGTCAGCTTTCCTTCTCCAGGAAAGAATGTAAACAAAGCCAGTGTTTTTAGTACAGTGCATGAGAAAATCTGACTCGAGAATATAAACTTTTCAGAAGGCTTTCAAAAACAGGGTGACACAGGGGACCAGAGGAGAGCTGACCCTCTCAGCCAGGTGAGAGGAGAGGATCTGTCAGAAGATGTCTGCAGGAACTTCATCCCACAACAGGTCCACAGACGTCCAGCACAGCTTCATTTACCAGGAACTTTTTTTTATTCTTTCCACAAAAGATTTTGCAAGGGAAAAAAGTGAGGAGGTGGAGGAAAACCCACGTGTTCTGGTTGCCCATCCACCTCCTGCAGCTGCCTTTGTGCATGACTCAAAGCAGTCACATCAGACAATTCCACCTCTTTTTTATTTACATGTTTTCCACTTTCTGCATCCCAGCTGGAGCTGCATTTAGCACAGCACATAGCCACCATGCTTTATTTTGGGGGCTGTTTGCTCTTTCACATCAGCTTACATTCTCTCACGTTGCATTTAAGCTGCAGCACTGGTGTCAATTGTCTGTTGTTTGCAAGCAAATTAACCTGGCAAACAGGTTCCAGATCCCCAGCTGGTGTAGAATGAACACGGCACTGGAGAAATTGAATTACTGCACAGGTTCAAGCAGCGCAAAACAGCCCCAGAACTTCCTCTTGATCTTCCTCTCATCAGATGAAATTCCATCTCCAGACATTTCTGGCAGGATAAAAAGAAGTCCCTCTCAGACCTGGCAACAGGGAACTGAAGTTGTTGTTGAGTCCTGGGTTGGTGACAGGTCCTGTTTTGGGGGATGCAAAACCTGGGGATTAATAAGATTATTGGACACAAAAGGAACTTTTTTCCACTATTATAATAATTAGCCATTGGAATAATCTTCCCAGTGGCAGATTCCCCCATCATTGGGCACTTTTAACATTCAGCTGGAGACAGTGCCAGGCCATCTTGTATGGACCATGCTTTTGCCAAGAAACCAGACCAGATAATCCCTGAGGTCCCTTCCAACCTGGTATTCTCTGATTCTATGAAGTTGTGGGGAAAGGTGCAGCCAGAACAGACTCTCATCACTTGGTGAGCTTGCAGCAGGATGGATAAATGATCTCTGGCTGATCCTTTGGAAGAGTCAGACCACTCACATTCTACTCCTGAAGCAACACAGCAGTAACACAGCTTTTTGATCAAATGGACACTTAACATTTCCCCAGACAATTCCTCTCTGTGAGTTGAGAAGTGCAGTAATTCCAATAGACACTCCAGCAACCTGAAACCCTGAGCTTCAGACTTTGAATAGACTAAATAAAAATCAGAGGGCTTTTCTCTTGCTTCAACAAAAACATATGTTCTCACCAGACGTTTTTGATGGGAAAAAAATAACACATTTCCCAAACAGCTCTAGTTACTGCCAATAACTTCATTTCCCATCTCAGACACTGCTGTGGCAGGAATGTAAAAAGCAGAATTGATTAGACCAGATTAGGTTAGGTAGGGAGCCTGGTGATGAAAAGCTGCTGCTGCTCTCTTTGCACCATTCAGGGCCATTAGCAACCTCCATCCCTCCCACCCAGGGCTGCTGTCCCATTGCAGAATTCTGCTCCAGGTAGCTATTCCATGTCTCTCAATTTCTCCCTGCAGTCTCTGTTTTCAAGCACATTTTTCCCCCATGTGTCCTTCCCCCACAGGAGGTGGAGCTCCAGAAAAATGGCAAGGGATTTCTGTATACACAATATGGCAACACATTTTGGGATCCCTTGGGATAAAGACTGCTGGATTGGTCCACTTTAGTATCACGAGGATGATGATGACTATCCATTTTCCCCTGAAAGCCTTTTTTTGTTTGTTTTTCTTTTTTTCCTTTTCTTTTAATGCAATAGCACTTCCTTGTAGCTTCCCCCAGGAAATCGATTTTTCCATGGTAGCTTCACACTAGGTCACCCAAATAAGCTGGAAAGAGCCATTTTACCAGCCCCTCCTGTCTTCAGCATAAAACTACTGTATCTTATTTGCCAGTGCATTAAGCTGGCTGAGAGTGGAGCAGGTTGTGGATGCAGTGCAGTTTGCTCTCTCTCCTTTTTTTTTTTTTTCCTTTCCTTGGATAATTTCACGGTCCATTAGTTTCCTGTATCAGCTTCCCACAAACACACATCACCACAGTGTATGAGCTTCCCTCTCACCAGCACAGAATACACGTGTAGCTGTCACACTTGCTGCAGGGGCACGGGAAAGGCAGCCCAGCCATGTCCAGGGCAGTGCAGAGCAGGATCCCCAGGGATGCTGATGTCCAGAACAGTCACAAAGGTGCAGAAGGGCTGAGCTGAACCACCAGGCTCAGGACTGGTCCAGACTGACACTGTCCCAGCACGGTGTGGTTCACAGGAGACCCATCTGGCACTCACTGCATAGAAAATGCAGCAGGGAGAAGCATTAGAGGGGGTTTTCCCACCAGTGTTCTCCAACCATCCAGCGCTCCAGATACAGCAGGAGCTGGAGCATCCCATCACAATCCCTGGCCAGATCAACCTCTGGGCTGCCCCAGCTCACCCTGAGAAGGCAACAGGTCCAGTGCCCACAGCACCCTGTCCTTGCAAAGAGAGCAGCTGAAGCCTCGTTATGAGCCCTGCACTGGAAGAGACAATTTCCTGTCTCTTATTTTTAAATCACCTGGAGAAAAGAAGAAAAACCCAAACCTGTGCATGAGGATTTTGCAGCTGCATTTCACTGCTCAGTTCTGAAACGTGCAGATTTGGGGAACCACTTGCCAACAGTGAAGTCTGTGCCCCGAAGATGTGAGTCTGAGTTTTCAGACTGTCCCTCCTGGAGAGGCTGGGGGCAGCAGGGCGAGCAGCCCCCTGGACAGGCATGGTGTGGCTGGAGGGGACTGATGAGACTGGTGTCTCTCCAAAATGACAGCTTTTACTTGGAGCTCACTTTCTGCCTCTGACAATTGAACTTTGGGGGAAAAAAATTTAAAAAGAGGCAGAGCAGAATGTGAATCCTGCTGGGAAAGGATAAAAATAAACAAAAAACCCACTCCAAACAACCCTCAGCAATACAAAGGAAGGGGTGGGGGGGGAGATGTGGTCTAACACACAAAGAAATGTTATTCACAGGCATTATTGATTAAGTTTTCCTCACCAACACATACATAAATACTTATCTCTCCAACGAATAAGCAGCTCTGTAATGCTGGAGGGAAGGAGGAAAAAGATTATTGAAAACATGAGGGTCAGAGAAGCATCCGGCTGCAACAGATGTGCTGAGAAGATAAACGAAGATGTCTTTGTCAACCCATTGGTCTGCCAAAGACCAAATGTGATAGAAGACAGCGACTTTCAGGCACTGGAAACCATGCCTGGACTTTGATAACAATGAAATAGAGACTATGGAGCAGATCCCCACCTGGGCTAATTCAGTGCCAGAACTCCCATCACAGGGCAGCCACATCAATTTACATCACCTGAGAGTCCTGCTGGCTCCAGACAAAGCAGCCCGTTAGCAGCAGGGCAGAAGCAGAGATTTATGACAACCTCTGCAGGACACAAGAGAAAAAAGAAGAGCAGCAATGAATGAGATCAAAGGAGAAAGGGAGGAGTGGTGGCTCTGACCCATGGGCACCCCACAGCTGCCTGAGCCCCTGGGAACCAGCCCTCCCCAGCACTGCCTTGCCTGCAGCCACACGGTGGAGCACGGAGCTGCTCCTGCCATGGCTGGGACACCGAGGAATTGTGCCAGATCCACTGGCACTGCACCTGGCCCGCGAGCCAGCCCAGTGCCACCTGTGGCACCGTGGGAAGCAGGGCCAAGACCCACCCACACCCCCTCAAACGAAAGGGAGCAGACAGGAGGGTTTGGTGCTGGGCATTTGGTGATATCAGCCCAGAAGCCCTTGAGCCATCCAAAGGCTGTGAGGGGCCATCGGGATAATCTGTTCTGGCATCCAGCATCCCCCTGGGATCAGCTCATGCATCCTGCCTGGAATTCACATCTCCACCACCATGGCTTTCTCTCAGGGCAGCAGGATTGTCTCAAGGATATTTCCCACCCACTCAGCACAGCTCAGGTTTTACTTCTCTACAGCTGCATCTCTGCACCTGTCACCATGCAGGGCAGAAATGCCTGGACCATGCAGGCAGGATTTTTGTCGAACAGGACATTGCAGTGGGTGTGTTGACAATGGAGTTAAGAAGTCAGCTTCCCCCAGAGCACAGGGGGCTTAGCAAAGGGGTGCTGGGCTTGCAGAGGTGTATGAGGGCAGAACTGAGGGTGCACATTTGCAGCTGGAGACACTACAGTTTTCCCAGAGAAGCTCTGGTGCTTCGGGTCAGTTCCCAGCCATCAGACCTGCCCAGCTGTTCCCAGAATCGGGCCCCCCAGCTCTCCCAGCCGGTCTGTGGATGTTGCTGTTATTACCCACACCCACACACACAGAAACACGCACACAGGGACTGCTCCTGCCCCCTTTCGAGGCAGCAGCCAGAGACAGGCCCTGGGCTCTGTCTGTGACAGTGTCCCCCATGCAGCTCCTCGTACCTCAGCTCCTCTGCCCGCGGGCAGGGACACAAGGTACATCCCCGAGATCCCAGGTTTGCTGCAGCACCTGCCACTAGAGGAAAGGAGAAAAAACAAAAACTTCAGGTCTTCTCCTGGTGCCTCCAGCACAGGCAGCAAAGCTGCTGTTATCCCGAGGAGTGGAAGCTCAGCAGCTGGAGCAGGGCAGCCTCTAGTGGCTGCGAGCCAGGAAATGCGGTCCCCAAACCCGTGCGGAGGGATGTTTGCCCCCACAGCATCCACCTGAATAAGCCACAGCCGGTGCTGCTGGACTGCTCCATAGCCCAGAAATGTGGGTCCCTGGACTCCCCTTCCCTCTTTTACATCCCTGCTTCCCTGCTGCCACAGCCACCTCTCAGATGCTGCTCCTGCTCCTCCAAACACCTCTCACCCCAGGGGTTCCTGCTCTGCCCAAGCAGCCAGAGGCACCAAGAGACACATCCCAGACCTCATGGATGTGCCATCCTTGTCCACAGCACTTGTAGCATGCCTGGGAATAGCTCCATCCCCAGCACAGATTTGGCCATGCAGCTGATTGTGGGCAGCTACCAGATCTGCAGCTGTCCAAGTGCTGTGACAGCAAATCCATCCAAATTCATTAATGTTCCATCTGGAGAAGCCTGGCCTTTTCTGCTGCAGGTTGCTCTGGCCCTAGGGGATGCCCAGTGGCCTGCACTGTAAGGGGAAATTCTTCCCAGGAACTCTTTCAACCAGTCCTAGTCCAGCCCTGCATCATGGCCAGAATCACCAGTGCCTCCTTTGCTATCTTGAACCTCCTCTGCCAACAAAGCTTTGCCTTCCAGGTAAAAGGTTCATGCTCTAAAGCCATCCCACAGCTTCATCCCAGGCCTTCAGTTTCCCCTCCCACAGGACATAAAAATGAGTAGAACAAGCCAAACAAGACAAAAATCCTCCTGGCTGCCTCCAACAGCCTTTTGGCTTCACCTCAGCACATCCCCACTCCCTGCCTCATCCCAGTTTTACTGGTGAGTCAGAGGTCTCCATTTAATGTCCATTTAAAGCACGGGAGCAGGGATGAGGAAGGCAACCAGGAATCAGGGTGTTTGTGGGACATATCAAAGGACAGACACCCAGACAGACAAACATAGATCTGCAGATGAGGCAGAGAAGGGGAGTTATTTACACACCAGTGTGGGATGGTCACTTGCCATGGGTTGGACAAAACATTTTCCTGCCCCAAATTTCAGGGGGTGATGGGTAACAGAGCACAGCATCAGTGTAATAGGCTGCCTGCCTGTTGGCTGTCAGCTCTGCAAACAATTTAAATACAGTTTATGTCAATAGTTCAGGTCTAAAATGAAAAAGGAGTGGGGAGGGAAACCAAGCAAAGAGCTCCATATTTAAGATGTGTGTACCTGCTCCCATTGCAGCTGCTGAGGAACCCACATCTGCCACCAACCTGCCCCACTGTGCTTCCATTGGAGACCTCAGTCTGCAGCACAAGATTCAGGGGCCTAGCAAGGCTACAACAAAAGTAGAAACAAGGAAATCCCTTGAGGACTGGAAATATTGGCAGGTAAATCACTTTCATGAGTGCAAGAAGGTTTTCCTCCCCACCTTCAGCTTTGGCCATTTCACTAGCAGATGCAGTCTCCTAGCTAAGCAGCCCAGGCAGCCACACAGAGCATCAGAGACTTTGCTGCTGCCCTGGACATCACAGGAAAAGCCCTTAACTGCAGCAGAGCCAGGCTTTGTATCTTCCACAGACTCAATATTTAAGTTCTGGGATGAACAGCACATGCTTATGCATATTGTCATTCCCTAATAAGAGGGAGATGTTCATTAGTGGGTTTCTACAGAAGAGACCCTAATCCTGCACAGGATCTCCTAGTTAGGAACATAAGTCAGACAAACTCAGTTTTGAAATAGTGAAAAGAGAGTGAAGTTGATTATTGGTTGGGACTGGATTGTTACAGGGCTGAGAGCATCGTCCCTTACAGGCTTAGAGTCCAGACAAGCTGGGCTACACCTGAGGAATGTGAATCACTTGGCCAGAACCTGTCAGGGAGCACTGACATATCAGACACATTTTTGCTTCTTCCTGCTGAGTATCACCTTGTTTCTTTTGACTGTTTCTCCCTTTTGTTTAGGCAAAAGAATAGGTAGAATTTCCCCCAAAGACCAGCTCCTTCTTGTTGCTACTTCACAACTACTCTGTTCTGAAATAATCTCTGCTGTGACACTTTAGTGACAGGTGACAGCCACCCACCTCAGAAAATGCATCACAGGCAAATTAAGGCAGGAAAATGCTCAAAACAGCACTGAGCAAGTTTTAGAGGCGGAGATGAAAGCAGGACAAGGATCAGATACAACCTTTCATCCCCTGCACCCACTGAGACATTTGTCCCTTCTTCATTGAAGCAGATCTTCTCTGACCAGCAGCACCTGCACCAAAGGACCTGAGTCCAGCTCCTCCTGGATAGTGTGGATGAGGAGAGCAGCTAAATGGAGTGGGAGGTGTTTTCAGCCAAACTTTTGCCTCCAGGAACATACAACATTGTCTGTGCTGGCTCCTCAACACCAAGGAAATGGCAAAATTCATGGCTGTGCTTCTGAGCAGGATTTAAACGTTAGTAATGAAGAGGGGACACAGCTCTGCAAGGCACATTAGCAACCATCCAGGGCTTCACTTGGCCCAGATGGTTACAAAATGGTATGTGCAACACCAGGGTCCTCTTGTGATGGGCATCCATCTATTGGGAGGAGGGTGGAGATGTGAGAGAGCCTGGCATTGTCTTACCTTAACTGTACCACACTGGTCCTGTCTCCCCTGTACTCCCTACCTCTAAAGCCATAGTGGGTTGAGGCATTTGGTTTCTCAAGAACATGGAAAAATTGTGTGAAACCCACATCTCCCTGATGCTGCACTGCTTTCCAACTCACACAGAGATTACCTGATATGTCCCTGGAATTTGCTGTCCTTCTGAGACCGTGTGTTTGGTTGTTTGAAAGTACAGAAACATTTGTCCTGATCAAAACAGGAGAGGGGCCAGTGCAGTTTTGTTTCCATCAGAGCAGCTGTCAAAGCTGTTCAGAGGATGAGTAAGACTTGGATCCCACTCACCCCATTCATATGACAACAGCACTGGGGCATAATAAAATCAGAAATTCGGTGGTCAGAGGGTTTGGCAGCTCCTACAACATCTTCCCCTGATGTCAGTGCCAAGCCCTCCCCCCATTCAGTGAGACAAATAACCCACACACCCCATTCCCCTGTCCCCAGTAAGTTCAAGCTGCAGAGATGCTGCAGACAAATGAGCTCCCCAGGAGGCTGGTTGGGTGACAATCAGCTCACACATCCAACACCTCAATGTCCCCAGGCATTGAGATCTGCACATTCATTATCTGTAATGCATTGTGGCAGAGGTGTTCAAAGGCAAGGCCTCCTGGCCTGAATCTGACAAAGTGTCCTCTGAATTCTCCTTACTCATTTTCTGGTTGCTGAGCTTCTGAAGTCAATCTCAGGCCACAATTTTCAAGCTGTGTTCTATGATTATGAGACATAAAACATCTTTTATTTTACTAAAAGCTTAGAGTAACAAGAATTTGTCAGAATCCAGATTCCAAAGCTTTGGAACAAATGTCCATTCTTGCAAACATCACAATAAAATTATGTGAGCAAGCGATACTTGAAATAACACCCAATTTATCTTCCTATTTCCCCTGTGTGATTATGGCTTTCATTTTGCTGGGGTAAAGAACCTTGAAAACAAATGAGTCAGTTTGATTTTTGTTTCATGAAGAAGTTCATTTCCTGGCTCCTTTGCTTGCTTGCGACGTTCAGCTGACGGTCTGCAGTTCTCCAAAAAACTGAAAGACTTTTGAAACTTCGGGCTTTGTGGGACAGGAGGATGAGTTCCCAGAAACCATTTGCACCCTCCAATCCTGCACTGGCATCCCAGTGCCTGTGGTACCTGAAGCAAAGGAGCACTGCCCTCCCACCTCTCCTTGCCAAAACCTTCCCATCACTGAACTCAACACAGGAGACGACTGAGAGCCTCCAAGTCCAGCAAGACTTACCTGACACATTTAAAATGTAAATAGCAAATAAAGCACCTCAGCATCACATGGTGTGCTATGGAGTGGCAATGGAAAGGAGTCTCCCTTACTCCTGCTGTGTAATCCTGACCACTGCCAGGACACCACCACAGAGCATCATTTACCCCTTGGAAACTGAAGAGGCCAGAGTCTTTCACCTCATCCTGAGGAACAGCCTTGCACCCTTGGTCTCAGGCTTCTTGACTTGCTTTTCAGGGTGGCTCCAACAGGTGACAGAACAGTCCAAGGACTGTGGAACCTTTTCCTTCTCCAGACCTTTGGCTATTTTCTTCCCTCCAGTAGGTTTGTGCTGCACACAGGAGCCTACCACCCTTGCCAGGAGTTTAATTGTATCTCTGAGCCAAAACTGGCACTGAGCACCACTCTCCATACCTGCAGGAGCAGCCCTCCATATCTCCAGCCAAGAAGGTACTTGAAAACCTCATTTTCCTCTCCCAAATCCCCAGCATTTCTTTTCACCTTTGCAACAGCAACCAGACTCTAACACAAAGTCTTGCCCAGTCCCACAAGAAAATATGTCAAATTTTGCATTATAATGAATGTACGTACACAAAATTTCTGATTCAAACACTTTCATTAGATTTAGTCACTGGCTCCCAAATACAAAATGATGGTGACACCAATTCCTCCTCAGCCTGAGTGACTAATTGTCACACAGAGGCAATTAGGCTTGGTTAAATGATCCATATCCCTTCAAAATAATGGTCTGTCGAACTGCATTTGCCTGAAATAATCTGGGATTGACTTGACAATCAAAATATCTATTTCTTCAAAATTAGTACAAACCCAGAGTTCCTTGTTTCTCCACAGTGCAGCTGCAAAATGAAAGGACTTTCTCACTGTGCTTGAGGGGAGATGGCCCTCACCCAAGTGGTGGGAACAGGCAGCAGAAGACAAGAAAAAACAGCAATCACAAACTACCTGCTGGAGGCAGAGCACAGCTGGAACAGAGCTGCATAGACTGCTCTGGCCTTTAGGAAACCTCCACCCAAAGTCTCCAGCACAAAAAATAGCTGGAATGCAGGGAGATGGAACATACAGGCATCTCTGGTCATCTCTACCAGATTGTTACAGAACCCCCAAGCCACCAACACGAGCTTTGCTGGTTGCACTCTGGGGGTAACACTCAATTTCTGGGAGTTGCCCTCTAAAGAGGGAAAAATCTGTGGCCCATGATGTGATCCTGCAAAATCCAGAGCCCCTTCAGTCCTGGGAAGTGCATGGGCCACCTCATGGAAACACCTTGCAGAGAACACTGTGCTGGCAGGGACTGTGTGACACTGCCTGCCTTGGGGACAGGGACACTCAGGAGATGGGAACAGAGTTTCTCCAGGATTCAGACAGCAAATTCCAGAGCAACCTGCACTTCCCCATTCAATATCCAACCCAGAGTTAATGAGGACTAACCCTCAAGTTTGTTACCTGTAGGCCTCCACAGGGAACTCTTACTAATTAAGAATATTGGGTTAATTGGAAGAACCCACACAGATCTCCCTAAGAAGCAAGCCCCAGAAATGAGGCCCTCCCCCTATCTCTGTGATCCCATAAGATGGCTTTTAGCACACCCACTCCAGTGGAGCCACCCACCTCCATGGGACCCCAGTGAAGGATGTCCTGGCAGTTTAGCTAATTTCTACATTGCCCCCAAATTGTGCCAATGCAATTTCCATCTGCTCTGCACAGCTCACTGCACCCAGCTCCGAAAAGGGAATGACAAAGTAATTACCCACGTTAATGGAAGCAAATATTCCATCCTGCCAGTCTTATTCTCTCTCCCCACCCCCGAGGGCTGATGGCAGAAGGTGCCACGGAGCCATCTAAGCACAGCTTTTAACTTGTCTGCATCTGCATCCCACTTGCTCACACCCAGTCTTCCACAGGCAGCAGAGATATGAAGGTGGCTTTTCAGGGACTTTCCTGAGTGGATCCTCACATGTCTGATGCTGTTGAATTCGCCCCTTGGAGATAACAATTTGGGCCTTTCTCTCCTACCTCTCATTGAACTGAAGAGGAATTTAACATTTTTGAGAGTATCAGTTGGCTAAAGGTGCCTGGGGCTGGGGGGAGAGGCAGGAGGCCAAGCTTCTTATCTCATTCCTGGGACATGAACCTGGAAATGGGAGATTTCACATTCAGAGCAAATTACCACCTGGGAGATAATAGCCACTGCCTCCTCCTGAAACATTGGTCCATCCCACACAATTTCCTTCTCCATGCAGCTGCTTAAATCAGTGTGGACTGAGGACAGACATCCCGGGGGAGACTGACCCTTATGTCTGTGTGCTGGATGAGCCCTTGCCAGCAGCAGAAGATGGGGCAGGGATCCCTGAAGTCTATGTGGTGCTGTGCATGTGACAGAAGGGAGTCAGACCTGATGATGCCATAGGTCTCCAGCTCCTGCTCTTTATAGTGAACTCAGCAGCACAGTCAGTAATGCACAGAAATAGCAACTTACTACTGGGAGAGATTTTTCACCAAATTGTCATTTCATCTGTGACTGTCTGGGCTGATCTGCAAATTATGAGTGTAAAATACCTCTGAAGAGATGTGGGAATAGAAACAATAGCTCTCCACTGTAAAACTAAAATTCACTGACCTTTAAAGAGGTAGTGGGTTATTCATGCTAGTGCTCATAGCATGTTACACTCACTCTCCCCCAGCATTCCCTCCATGTCACAAGGAGATTAATTACTTGTATTCCTCATTTTTCAGTGAAGAAAACTGGCCTATTACTTCTGCTCTAGCTAAGCCTCTGTGCTCCACAAGTACCAGCAGCTTTAGCTCTTTGGCTAAATGGATCAACATGCCCACTTAAGCTCAGGATGGTTGCTTTCAATTTACTCCTAAATCCAAAGCTTCCTTAAACCACACACAGTGACTCAGACAGGCTTTCAGGCTCTGGGTCTCAAGCTCCTGACACCCTGGGGCTCCTACAAGTTCCCAGACTTCAGCAAGGAGAAGAATCACAGCTCCATGCACAGATGGATGTGGGCAGGAAGGTGTTAAATCGGGAGCTGCACTAGCTCTCCCCCTCCTGCAGTGGAGACTTCATCCTTTATTTATGGGCCAGCCTTCTCTGGATACAAGACATTTAAATATTTCAGCAAGGTCTATGTCCCATCACCCAGGGCAGTTTAAATTTTCACTCATCATGCACAGACATTGGCACAGGCATCAGCAGGGGGATAGTAATTACAGCAGGAAAAGGATGAAAATAAGAGTCAGTTCTGCAATGATCATCCCCTCTGTAAAATGGAATGATGTACATTTTACAGGGTGAAAATGATCGGCCTGTTGCACTCAGCCCTGCCTGAATGCAGCAGAGCAGAGACTTTAAAGGAGCTCCTCATAAAGGTGTTGCCTGAGCCAAAGGACATCACTGCTGGAAACAGCCACTGAACATGAGAAAGCCCCAGGTAGCACTCAGCTGCTTTTGAGCAGGATGTGACCAACAACATCTGATTCCTCACCAAAAGGCAGCCCAAGAACAGAAAGTTGTTTGGCACAGCAGTCTCCAAACAGAGCTATAACTTGGGATGCTTCCACAACAGGGTGCTGACATCTAACTCTTAAGGGCTCAGGTTTTTAAAGACTTGTGAAAACCCAGATCTGAGACAGCAGGAGAGTTGTTACAGCCCACAGGAATCCTCAGGCTTGCTGCCTCCTGTCACCAGCCACACCAAGAGCAGAAGCCATCACTTCCCCAGCTGCCAAAAGAGATGCTGATAGCCAGACCCTGTCTGATCATTAGGCACGCTCAGACCGATTGGCTTTATGTGTCAGAAAAGGTTCAGGCTCCCAGCAGAAGCTCCTGGGCAATTTGCACGGCTCAATATAACAATTTGCTTGTGGATAATGTAATGGGAGAGAGAAGAAATGCTGTCTGAGTGCTAAAGAGGAGAGCTGGTCGTTGCCTTGCCATCAAGGCATCACTCCATGGTGGTTTTCCCAGACTGGATTTAAGTGGCTGCTATTGCTGGGGAAAAAGAGGCAGATTCTCTGAGCTTCACAAGGACACGTGCCCAGCCAGAAGGGAGGGTAGAGAGAGCTCGAGGGCTCCAACTCCCCCACACACAGAGGGGCTGCTGCAGGGATAGAAAATGAACTCCCAGGTCACAGCCCCCAACCTGGGAAACCCCAGCTGCTTTTCCTTGCATTCAAAGCCACCTACCCCCACCCAACGGAGCTGCACATTTGCCTCTTTCCCATCTCTCCCCGACACTGCCCCACATTAGGGGGCTGCAAATGGTCACCAAGTATTGTGGACTCCCTAACAGCACAGCCCAGAGGAGCCCTACACAGAAACCTCTGCTCACAGGTCTCCATAGCAGAGGGAAAGGGGATGCCCCTGGGAACCCCACTTGGCACTTCTGGAAGTGGAGGCAAAAACTTTTGTTTGTTTTTCTTTCATGTACTGGAAGCCCTCTAATTGCATTAGACTGTTTCTATGAGAAGGATGCAATTAAAAGTGAATGGCTCCAAGTCTTTTATCATCATGAATATTAAATAAACATTACATCAATATTAATTTAAGCAGAAACAGAAATTGAAAGGCAGGACTTGGTCCCAGCTGACACTTCAGCATTTTATAGATGAAATTATGCAGCTAGGGGGTGAAAAAGACTCCAAAAACCAAACAAACAAAAAAAACCCCACAAAATGTTGCTGACCTTAGCACAAAGCAGATGGGACAGGCTGGAAGTGACAGCCACCTCCTACTGTGCCCCCCTTCATCACCCAGTTCCTAAAGTTAGTTGCTTCAGAGGAAGGCACAGGACATTCCCAGGATGACAGTTCCAGCACTAAGTGGCCCAGCTGGGACTCAGCTCAGCTTTGCTCACTGCACTGCTGCACAAGCGTTTGCTGGGGCCACTCCATGGATGCACAGTCCAAATTGGATGCTCTCATTGACTACACCAAGAGCCCAACGTGCTCCAGTGCTGCTGTGGGGTGATCCAAACCCTGTTGAGTGGGCCAACCCCTCCCCTTGCAGTCTTCTAATACGTTCAAGATTTTTCTCACTTAGAAATGGATCTCAAGTCACATTTTCCATCCAGCTTCTCCTTCTCCATCCCTGCTCACATCTTTTGTTTCTCTTGCCAGCACTTCCCTGATGAGACATGAAGCACATCTCACCACCAGCATCTGCTGCAGGCAGCTGGATGGCTCCTCAGTCTCTTGTTAAGGCTGCTGGAGTCTCATCAGGGACCTGTCTGTGTAGGTTTGGTATCTTTATTGCTGTTTATAGCATGGTAGCTCACAGAATCTTCACCCACCTGTGCTAGCTATAGACACAGCTTATCCCCTGCACATTGTACCCTCTGGCCTCCACTCATCACAGACTGGCTTTTCCCAGCGAGCCCAGACTGAGAGCTGAACAAAGGTTTGTGGGTCCCAGCTCAGCCCTCACAAGTACTACAAGATCCTATTAAGGAGAAACTGGACATAGCTGGCTTGCAAGGAAGTGCTCCTTGGCAAGTCAAGCCTACCTCCTTCTCCTGCAGGAGGTCACAGGTGCCCCTACCCACATCAGCAGGCTTCCCTAAGGGCCAGGCACACCACATCTCACCCAAACTCCACCCCTCAGCTTTCTGAGCAGCTTCTCACACTCCTGTGTGCCCCAAGTCTGATGGAAACTGCAGAGGATGGAGACACAGCAAAGGAAGCATGGGGAAAGAAAGTCTTCTTGAGGTTTAGGATAACAAAACAACTCTCGGCCTCTCTGTAGTTATTAATGCAGTTTCTAACTGCTCTGGAGGCAAAACCAGTGCCCCCGTGACAGACCAGCGAGCACCATTAACCCCTGGCATCCAGCCATGCTCAGCACCCTGCCCTGAGATGGAAGCACAGTCCCAAGGCTGCAGAGCTTTCCCTCAGGTGTAAAACTGATGTTTAAATTTCTTCTGTCTGTAAGCAAGGGCACAGCGTGTCTGGGTCACTGCCTGGTGGGGGCTCAGGCAGACACTGGATTCAGACTTCTCCCTTCCCCAGCCTGCCCCTGCCTCTCCCCTGCACTGGTTACGTGCTCTGGGTACCTGTACTCTGCCCCAGAAGTGGCCAGGTCCTGACAGCAACTGAAATCACCTGTGTGCAATCGATTTGTGATGCTACAAACGTTCAATATCAATTTTTGTGCTCAAATACACCCCCAAAGAGCTCACTCACAAATGAATAATGCAGAAATTGCTCTCCACAAATTCAGCCCAGGGCACCATTCCTCTCTGCTCACTGCTGCCCTCAGGACTAACAATCTTTTGCTTTTCCCAAACCCGTGGTTCATCATCAGCTGAATTTTTATGTCTTGGAAGGGTCGCTCGGAGCATGAGTAAGAACAAAGAAGTGATTTGAATGACATTGTAAATGTGGTTGTCTCTAAAAGCACAAGCCACAGCAGATTTTGCAGATAACTAAAGGCCCATTGCTGGGTCTCGTATACCCAGGTGAGTTGTTGAAATCAGCCCCCCACTCCTGTCTCCAGCAATGTGATCTATCAGCCGTGTTCACCTCCAGCCTACAGAGCAGGCTATGCACTGCCTGCCGGTCTGCACTCCTCCTAACGACCCGCGGCTCGTGATTAACGGGTTGTAAAGAGGGCAGAGCTGCTGCTGCTCGGTAATCCTCCACAGCAAGGCTCACAAAGCCCTCGTGAAGAACGACATCTCCCGAGCTGGTTCAGAGCCGTGCACAGAGGCAGGCTAACAGCTCTCAGTCCTCTCCTGCATCCTTCAGTCCCCGAGTCCTCTTCTACTCCCCTGTCTGCATATAGCCATGAGTTTCCAGTCTTCCTGTTGCTGCTCCAGGAGATGGCCAGTGCAAGGGTTAAATATCCAAACCTTCCTTGGGTGGGGGTGCTGGGAGGGCTGGGACAGCTGGCCCTGCAGTTGGCCACGTGAAAGGCAGCAATTTGGGAAGCACTTTTACCAATTAGTGGTGCCATGGCCTCGACATTGGTATTGTCATTGTGTTCAATGTCTCAGCCACGGACAGTCACCCTCACCATGAGAAACTGAGGAAGGGGACATCAGGCCCCTGCCACGGTGTCACACTGGCTGGAAGGTGCATGGCACACACCCAGCTGTGGCTGTGGGGGCCTGGGGGTCTCCTCAGCAGTAACAAGGTGTGCACCAGTGTGAATGGTCAAACAACGTGTCTGAGACACCTTCTTCTTCTTCCCCTCCTTGCAACATCCCCATACTCCTGCCTTGCCTTCCAGCCGCAGCAGCTCTTCAGCAACCCAGCTGCCATGTCCCACCCCAGAAATGGGAAGCAAGAGGGATGATCCCCAGAGTGACTGAGAGGCCCTGCAAACATGTGGGTTTCCCTGCTGGCAGCAGCAGCTTTCCCTTGTGGCCAGGAGGAAACGATGGCACAGGTGTCTGTATGAGCTGCCTCCTCACTGAACCAGCCCCAGCACCAGGGCTTTCCCATCAGTTTTGGCCTCACCAAGTCCAGAACCACTGGATGTCACTGTGACATTTCTCCATACCCTAGACCTCCTTTGGGTGATTTTCTTTTTAGGCCATGCTGCCTGAGATAGCCAGCATTGTGAGGACACCACCAGCCTTAAAAATGCTTCCTGCCACAGGCACAGATAGGGGCCTGAAGCATAAATTTGCACTGGGCATGGCACACATGGGCAGTGTCCCCACCACCAGCGATACATGGCAAATTGCCTGCCTACCCCAGCTCCAGCAAGGAGCAAATGGCAGCATCAGGAGCCACCACCCTCAACAAATTGCTCCCTGGTCAGCATCCTACCTGCTGCCATCATAATCTGGACCCAACACAACACTATCAGGGATGGGGTTGTTTATTGCTGCAGTTTACAAAGACCTGCAGGCTTCCACATCCATCACATCCCCACCACCATGTCTAGGAGTAACTACAGCCACCCAGGAGAGAGGGCTTCCCCTGGGGGGGCTTTGGAAGGTCTACTGGTCCTGAGAAAAAATGGGCATTCCATAGCAAGAAGCTTTGGGTTCCCCAGGACTTTGATTCTCAGGCTTCCCAAGAGAAGAAAGAGGCTGAATTTAGGGTAGAGAGTGGCACATCTGGAGCAGGGGCTGCAGACCTGAATGCTGGGAGCTATGAGCTACAGGGAATTGCACTGAACCCTGGGCATGTGAGCAGGGGCTGGTACTATCAGGACCACCAATGATTCACCTCATGGTCCAACACCCACCAGCTTCAGCAAGGCCAAGCTTTCGGAAATGAAAACAAGAGAAGGAAACAATGCTCTGAGATTTTTCTGTGCCTTTTTCTTTCCAGCAAAGCAAGGTCCTGCAAACAAATTGTTGACTGCTCTCAGCCAGCTCACGTTATCTGTGCTCAGGAGCACAGCTCAGCCCCCTCCAGCACCATGGATTTGCTATCATCCCTTGCCACCCACATAATCACTTCAGTCACACCACGCTCTGTCCCACTGCAATTTCACAGCTGCTCTCTCAGGGGGAAATCACAGCGATTTGGGCTTGTCTGAAAGCATTACAGCTGCTCACTGCCTCTGAGGAGAACACTGGTTTGCACAGAGGGATTGGTTGTGGTGTGACCCTTAAAGGGTCCAGGGCTCCCCAGTGACTCCCTTGTCACCAAGAAAAGTGCTTGGACAAACAAAGGATGTGGAGTCAGGGCACCTGGGGATGGAAAACAGAGCTCTTCTCATGCTCAGTGCTCCCCTGGACTGGGGAGGGTATGGGCCATCAGGTTATGAGGCAGGACCAGGTTTCAAAGCCTGTCCCTATCCCAGATTTTCCCTGGATTACTCAAAATAAATTTCAGAGGTCTTTTTCTCTCAAAGATGAGCAAGAGATGCTCTGCTGCTTGCCTCTGTGGGGACTAATGCCTCAACCCTTCACAAATCTTGTGCCTGTCCTTCTACAGAGGTGTAGGCTCAGCCAAGCCTGTATCCTGTCAGGTGGATGAAGCCTCAGCACCTCAGGTCTCACACTCTCAGAAGCACCCATGGGCTTCCTTTCCAGTGGAATACAAAGGGGAGCAATGACAAAACATCCATCAAAGTCAGGCCCAGCACACACCATTACACAGCAGCACAAAGGCACAGCTCTGGCAGCTCTCAGGCACCAGGGATGCAGCGGCTGGGATCCAGAGGAGAAAAGATACGGTTTGACTTGGCCAATATATGACACAACATCTTGATTTCTCTAGTTTTATTTCCGTGTTATATGCATTTTTTTTCCCTCTGTGAGCCTTTTGGGGTCGCCCAAGAATCCCTCAGTTTCAGCAGAGAGAGGGGAGTGTCTGGTTGCTGAAACGATCCTGATCACCTGGTGCCAGTCATGAACGTGCTGTGACAGTCAGGGTGCCTCCCATGACCTCACAGTGTGCATGTGGAGGCAGAGGATGAGACAGAAAATGGGAAAAAGGGCTCAATATTTCCATCCACAGCATTATGGATCTGATTTTTCTCTCACAGCCAAACAAAGCATCGATTTATTGAATAGCAACTGGGCTGTGCTGAGCGTGCACTGTTTTTTGGGGTTTTTTTGAGGTACCTTCCAGTGGATGCTGTGTGGCACCTCAGCAGGTCACCTCTGCACGGGACTGTGGCATGAGCCTCTCAGCAGGGCAAGTGCCGGAGGAGGGCCACCACAGCCCAGGGACAAGGAGGGAAGTACCTGTCCCAAAAGCCATCTCACCTCTGCGTTTGGTCCCTATCCAGTCCCCAGGGCAGAATCACCCGTGGGAAGTGCTACGGGAGCATTTGGAGAGCCCCGGAGCCCAGCGCACCCCCGGGCTCCCCGCGCCGCTCCGCGCCGCCACCGCCCCACGCAGAGGTCCCAGTGCCATCTAGCGGCACTCGGGGCCCCGTGGGACAGACGGGGGTCCCCAGCTCCCCGGCAGCGAGCCTTGCCCTGCCCACCGCCTCCGCACGCCGCTTCCCCAGAGACACCCTCTGCCATCAGCCCACAGCCCCCCCTCCCCACCTCTGTGTAGCCTCCTCCCCCGATCTCCACCTTCCTTCGTTTTCCCATTGCCTCATATCCCTGCTTTCCCATGCCCCTCTATCCTCCTCTTCCTCCACACCGGCGCCGGGCTGTGGCCGCCTCCCCCCGGGGCTGTCACACCGTGCAGCAGGCTCCAAGGGCAGGGACTGCAGAGACACTGAAGGACTCGCCTCCTCCCAGGCTCACAAAGCAGGGAAATGGCTTTGGTATGGGCCTGCCGGCCCTGCTCACACTCCTGAGTGTCTCTGTTGTCACCTCCACGCTCTGTACCCCCAGTGACATCCCCAAGGTGGCACAGGACCCGCAGCAGAGGTGCTGTGGGCCCCCCAGCAGCTCCCCAAGGGTGGCTTTGGTGGGACCTCGCCAGTGGCAGGAGCCACGAGGGGGCTCCAGGAACCCGTCGGAGACGGAGGAGAAATGCCAGGAGCAGAGCCTGCATTTCCTGCAGGATTGAGGAGAGGTGTTAAGAGCAGAGCTCACATTTCCTGGAGAATTAGGTCTTTTCCAGCATCCCAAGTAGGGGAGAGCAGAGGAGATGCCACAGCTCAGACCAGAAGCAGGATCTGCCAGCACTTTTGCCCCTGTCACATACATCATGGCAAGGAGCAGTGCACACCTTGCAGCGTGCCCAACACAGGGCCTCAGAGAGGCTGTGGTGTGGGCTGTGCTGGCCTGACCCAGAAGGCAGCAGGGTCACAAACATTTGCAGGATATTCAGTGTATGACCATTTATGCCAGTCATAGATTCAACCCAGAGTCTTATTCCTGTGGGTCCACACTTAACTCTCACATCTGTTTTATCCCTGTCTAACTCCACTCAGTGTTGGGGCATTATTTCAAGGAGGTGAATTTACCCCCAGTATTAAAGAAATGCTTTAGACAACACTGCTGAGCTCAATCCTTGATGAGCATCATGGACATGCAGAAGTAATTCCATGAATGACCTCTCCAAGTATGAGACAGTGGCGAGAGAGCAGGTGATCTGTCACAGTTGAACTCCACTGTTCCACCAGTACCTGGGGAAGAAAACATTCCTTCCTAAAAACTCTTCATGCCCACTCCAGTCACTTCAAGGTGAGACTTCAGATAATATTTTTGCCAGTGCCCCAGTAAGGTGGGACAAAGCTCCACACCCCTGGCATCACTGACAGCTGTGAGCCAGGTGGGTGTTTCAGATAAAGGACAGGTAACAATGCACATGAGACCCTTGCCTGGCACCCTGCCTGAACAGCACCAGATCCTCCTCCAGTGACCATTTTTTTGCCTTTGTTCTTCATGGACACTTCACACAGCTGTGTGAGTGGCCAGGCCTGGCTGTGATGAACCCTCCTCTCTAACAGATGGGAGTGATGCTGGAGAAGGCATTGCAGCCAGAACAGATTCTGCATCACCTTCCCTTTGCAGGTCCTCTTCTGCCTCCCCAGCAGCAGACACTGCAGCACAAGGTTTATGTTGCTACAGAGGGCAATCAGGGCTGATCTACTGTAACCCAGGGAGGCAGTGCAATTAGCCAGGCCAGCTCATTAGGGCTCCCAAAGGACTCATTTGGAGATCCGAGTCCCTTACTAGAGGATTCAGCAATGTAGGTGTTGGGGCTGGAGTTTGGAGCAAGAGGCAGTGGGGATGCAGGAGGCTGAAGGTAATTTTAGGCACTTGGGTGGAGCAGAATGGAAGTGGTGGCCATGCAGCCTCTGCCTCTCAAGTTTCTTTAGGAGCCTATAATGTCTCAGGTAAGATTTGGCCAGGAAAAAAATGGGTCCTGAGCTGGTCGGTATGAGCTTTCAGGGACATATGATTCTGCACACGAAGGGGGTTGGAAGATGGGGACAAGGACTGGGAAAACCCCTAGGATTCAGCAGTCTCAGCTCAGAGGGCTGCTGATGGGATCTGCAGTGTCCTGCCTCTTGGGCACCCTCTCCTGCCTGCCAGAGCCTGCACGGTCAGCAAGGATGCTCTAAGCCCATGCTGCATCCACCAACATGGTCCAAAAACCTGCAGAGCTGCTGTTACCACCTTACACTTCCCAGTCCAGCCTTGAAGTGTAAATACTTTGACCCGAAGTGATCTGTCTTGAAAGAAGTATCAGCAGGCAAAGCAAATCTCATTTCAGGATGGATATTGCCCCTGAATTAGAGAAGCCATTCCAAAGAGCTATAGAAGGCTGCCGTGATGGAAAAATGAATGCATGAAGGACCCACCCTGCAGAACAGGCAGGGAAAAAATAGATCACAGTGTATTCAGGGCTCAGACAAGACCACGCTTGCCTGCAAAAATAAATCCTTGCGTTTGACACATTGCTTACATATTAATTAGTTTGATCAGCTTGCCTGGGTGTGTTAACATGGGTGAGAGCTCATGTCTGTTTAGTGATAAGCTGTTAAAACTTCCCAAATAGAGTACAAATTATGGCAGACTGAGATCTTCCTTTTACTCAGGACCTCTCTCCTGTTTTCTAGTGCTTTTCCACCCATATTTTTCTGGTTTATTTCACTGTGTCTCTTAGGTACCATTTCTGTCTCAGTGCAGAACCAGAGACTCAGGGGAATGAGAGAAGCAGCTTCTGCACGGGAAGCCAAGGAACCATAATCCCCCAAAACACAGAGACAAGAAATGGAAAAAGAAAATTCTACTTTTTTCGCTTTATCCCCTTCCCTCCCGGCATCTCTAGGACTGCTGGAGGGGCAAAGCCTGTGCAGAGGCTGGAGGTTCCATCGCCCCTTTAACAGCAGCGCCACAGCCTGACATCAGCGAGCTGTGGAGTCCGGGAGGGCTGGGAGCTGCTGCTCCAGGAGTGGTGCCAACACATCCCTGTTTCCCTGCCTCTTCCCGGCTCTTGTTTTTGTGTTCCTTTTAACACGCCGCATGTGGATCCGTGCCTGCCAGTGGATGTCTGCGGGGTTTACATTAACCAGCTCAAGCTGAAGTTGGTAAACAGCTATTAAAGTTTTGCTGCTCATGTGTCCAAGGAGATTTCTGAATGAGGGAGTCGCTTGCATCCTTTGACGTCCTACGTGCTATTCCCTTATTTGCAGCCCAGATCGAGCTTCTTCCCACTTAGCTATGCAGACGGGAGTTGGGGTTGGTTTGTGCCTGGCACAGAGAGCGGAGATCAATCTCCCGTGCTTTAGCAGGGAGTGTTCATGTTTTTACCTGTTTCCTGAAGAGGAGGGAGTCAAGCTCAGAACCTGGAACTTTAGTGTTTGAAGCTCTCACTCCTGACCAGAGTCCACATCTAAGGCTGCTCCTTTGCCCTGGGACAAAATACTGAATCTGGCAATTCCTCAGTTCTGCAGGAGGATGCAAATTAGGGCTTGATTTTATTCGGACAGCCACAACTCCAAAGTTTCTTGGAAGCCAGATCCCCATCCCAAAAGCTGCTCGGCACTAAGCAGAGATGCTGCAAGCAATTCCCGAGCGCCGATCCCAGCGGCAGCACCACCACTAAAGCTATTTATCCCCGCACAGGTTTTTTTTTTGTTGTTGTTGTTTTTTTTTTTTTCACACATTCTTGCCTTCTGTTTTTGCTGGAGCCTCAGACCCTATTGAGAAGCAAATTTTAGCCATCTGGCAAACCAGGCTGCGAGGGAGGGAAAAAAAGGAGAGAGAAAACACAATGTGCATGGGCACACACACAAAACTCTGGAGATTAGGGAAGACAAAAACTCGGCTGAATGCTGGAGCGCAGGGCAGCCCCGCGGCGGAGAGGAGGGAGAGGCGGGCGGGGAGGAGGGCTCGGATGCGGGCAGGTCTGCCTGCCTGCCTGCCTGCCTGCTGCCTGCCTGGATGTGGGGAACGGCTGCAGGCACGGGAAGGCGTGACCTGCATGGAAAATGCCAGACAGCTCCAGACGCGCACACACATAGGCGCACACACGCTCGCAAATCTCAGGACAGAGATAAGGCGGACAGCGGAGCCTTGGGAAAGAGGCAAAGCCGTCTCCCACAAGCGAGCCATCAATCCTCCGCACCAAATCGGCCGGGAAACTCTCCCAGCAGCAAAATGAGGTGAGTACCTCCGCCACGGGCCGAGGCCGGGCTCCCGCACTCCGTGGTCTCGGGGCAGGGCCGGGCAGGGGGGGCCGTCCTGCTGAGAGAGGATTCTCGATGCTGACCGCGGCTCCAGCTCCCCTGTCCGTGAGCGAACAAGGCATTGCTCACGCCCCGGCTTCGTGCCGCAGCCCAGCTTGCACGCCGGCATCCCGGCAGAGCCAAAGGGACATCCTGGCATGGGCAGCGCTCTGCCACGGCCGAGGGGAAAAGCTGCAAGCGAGGTGGGACCCGCTGCACGGGCTGCTGTGCCCACCGCCGTCATCTACCCCTTCCACGCGAGGTGCAGACTTTCGTGTCACGGGGAAGAAGTTTGATGCTGTTTTGCCTACCCTGGGGAAAGCAGAGCTGCCCGTTGAAATGCAGGAGGTGATGCCCATTTACACCAGCTCAGCGTCCAGGCCCGTGCGTGTACTCTGACCAGAGGAGTAGCAGTTTTTCCCTTCACACATTTTTGTGGTTTGAGAAAAGCCGTCAGAAAAGGGCATGTTCAACTTCACTCTGCTTGAAAGAAAAATCAATCAAAATTTCTCAGCTCCCATTTACTTTTCTTTGTAAGGGAGAGCTGAGAAAAGTGATGGCACTACACAAATGAACCCCAGAAATTTACTGCCCTGGTTTTGAAAGAACACAGACAGGTTAAAAATAATCCACTAACGCAGCTTCAATTTCCTCACCAGCATACCTAAATCAAGCCCTGATTTTGAAACCAGGTGTATGTGTGAGTAGTTCCAATGTCTGTTGTACACACCTACAAGCCTTTGCCAGGCCTTAGTGCCTATTTTAGAAATTTTCATCTCTAATGGCTCTTATTTCCTGCATGTTTATTTTCCATTGTATGCTCCACTATGTGTAAAGAGCCTGAGGTCTGCTCCTCTTTCTGGGTTCTATGCAATAGCACAGGCTTTTGTGTTCACACCTCCAGCACAGGTGGTGTTCTCTCCTTGCACAGAGGAATACTCAGTTTATGCTCCCTTTCATGTCAAATGAAGCTCGAGGCTGGGGCCCAGTCAGCTGGACCACCATAGATTTACTTGTTCTCTCTGCCCTCCTCTGGGATAAATAAGATAGTAACAAGCTGGGACAAACTCTTCAGGCCGAGATTTTTTAAAAGATGGGTTTGATGATAAAACATCTCTGTGGATCTCAGCTTCTGTGTGCTTCTCCATTTTGGGAGAAGGGAAGGGAAGGGAAGGGAAGGGAAGGGAAGGGAAGGGAATGCGGAATGAAATCCCTTGTCTAAACTCATTTGCTTAATGGACTAGCTAGAAGCTAATCTAACATTTCTAGCAATCAAGTGTCTGACTTTACAAAAAAGTGCAGCTCTAGTCATGGATAGGATTTTAACTTCCAGTGAGATACCACATAATATTTGCAAATTGCTTTTAGCTATCCTGAGGTGTTTGAGACAGACTTGTCTCTAACATTCCATTTCAGAAGGGGAGAAAGATGAATGTCTGTTCATGTAATCACAAAGAAAATGTTTGCTATGATATAACAGAAAACAAAGAAAAGTAAATTAAGAAATTAGATAGCATCTTTCCTCATATAAAGCTTCCCCCATGTTAGTGGAAGAGATGATGAAGTAAGGACTTTGGTTCTTTCTACATGAGCAACCAAAAAGAAAGAAAAATTAGCNTTTGGCAGGATGAGGCTAAGCAGTAATAATAATAATAATAATAATAATAATAATAATAATAATACTTAGAAGTTATTGCCATGATGATTTCACTAAACCAATTTAGAAAGCATCATTATTTTATTAAGCATGCTTATGTTTATTCTTCCATTAAATGAAGATTTACCCACCAGAGCTCCATTAGTTAACGGATGTGTTGCCAATGGCTGCTGCTCCCAGAAGCACAGGAAACACTGAGCTCCTGATGATACTTCAGGCTGGCTGGGAGCTGTGGAGCTGCCTTTGCACCACATGTGGCACCTGTGGCACCCACCTTTCTAAGGAGTTTTCCCTGATGGGAGCCACATGCAGCTCCCACCTCCCAGGGGCTGCTCACGGTGCCATGGTGCTGCAGCTCCTCCTGCACGATCCACTTGGGAAAAGAGATGAGCCTTGCACAGGTGTTGTCACTGCCAGAGTTTCATTTCATCTCCCCACGTGTGTGTTCCAGGTGCCCCCTGGCCTGGCCCTTCTGTGCCTTGCTGCTCTGTGTGGCAGATGCTGTGGAGCTGACAGACATGTTTGGGGAGATCCAGTCTCCCAACTTCCCCGACTCCTATCCCAGCGACTCGGAAATGACGTGGAACATCTCTGTGCCTGACGGATTTAAAATCAAGCTGTACTTCATGCATTTTGACTTGGAGTCATCCTACCTCTGTGAATACGACTATGTGAAGGTGAGCTATGAGATCTCAGGGCAGATGGTGGGGTGGGCAGCAGAGATGCTTGGCCAGATGAGAAAGGGTAGTGCTGGAAAAGCTGGGAAGAAGACAGTTTTCCCCATTTTATTTGGCTCAGGAGTTGTCAGTCCAGTGGACCACGGGGAGAGCACAGGTAAGCTGGCAGCATCCATAGGACCAGCACTGAGCAGGACACCAGAGTCAGAGCTTACCCACAGAGGAACAGGTTTCTGAAAGTATTTGGGCACCTAATTCTTACTGCACCCAATGGAATTTTCACACCCATGGGCTGATAAAACACCTGTGGCTAAACACCAGTTTGTGCCACTGTGATGCAGGCAAGGAGAACCCCTGAGCTGGGCACACTTTGTCAGGCCATGGCTGTGGGTGCCTCTTGCAGCCAGGCTGGATCCCTGGCCATGCCTTGCAGGCTCGTGGGACACCCTGTCCAGCCCCATGGGAAGCAAAAGGGAAAGGTTAGACCTGAGCTTGAGGCTGCTATGGAGGTTTCCAGGGAGCTGTCAAGGTCAAAACCTCCAAATATTTCAGTCTTCTTCACTTCTGGGCAGTAACCCACCCAAAACTGTGGTGGCCACACACTGCAGTGCCCCAGAGCAACCTTGCCTTTACACCACAGGTTTCTCCAAGCAGGGCTCTCCTTCATATCCAGGACAAGGGAGGCTCTCCACATCTTTGAAAATAGTCAAGTGTGGTGCTTCTGGCAGGCCAGCAGCAGCCAGCAGTGCTTTCTAGGGTTGCCTGTCTCAATACACCTTACACCATCACCCAGGACAAGCTCCACCCTGCCTCTCCACATAGAGGCAGGTGGAGCTTGCTCCCAGGTCTGGAATCACAGAACTTGGCCCTGGTACTAGCTGCCAGATAATTGAAATTATTGTTTTATTCTTGCCCTAAGAAAACAAAGCAAACATTTGTGTGTTTTTTCCTCTAGGATCTGTTGCTCCCTGCTTTAATCTCCCCTTTATGCTGGCACTCACTCTGCTACTAACAGCTCTCATTGAGGTTTGATTAGTTCTTTCTGCTTCTCCTGGATCTTCTCCAGGCACAAGGGCCAGGGACATATATAGAGATATATTGCTTTAAAACCCCAATAAGCTCAAGGAACAGATTTCTTGGAAACTTTCCCCATTCCAAGCTTTACCCCTCCTCCCACCCTTCACCCCCTGCTCTTTTTTCCTTTTTCATAAGGCTCCCTGTTATTTGGCCATGGTGCCAACTTGGCACCAGAGCTCTCCATGCTGCTGGATTTCCATAAGAAGGCGGTATTTTTCACAGGGATTTAGATCTCAGCTGTATAAATTTGCTCGGGGCTGTAACTCAGCTTGCAGAGCCTCCACCACTGAATTACATTTCAAAAGTGATGAAAATGGATGGATTACAGGAGATCCAGAGGTTACTCTGCTGGGTGAGAGTGCAGTCTTGATGCTACTAAAGCACTGGCTTAGAAAACATTAAGGAGACCAGTGAACGACTCTGTGGCTGTTTTCCTCCCTGGGCTTGTGGGTCCAGCTCTGTCTGCACCAGTGCCAGGTGTAAAAACAGCATCAGCCCCCTCTTTGACAAGAGGCCACAGTGCAGGGCTATAGAGTATAGCCATAGAAATGGCATATACAGGTCCTTCTCTGTAATATTCTGCTGGTGCCAGTGAGGAAGCTCAGAAACACAGGCAGATCTCTGTGTTCCACGGTGCTCAATGGATTCCCCATCTATGAACTTGTACCATTGCTTTCTGAGCTCATGGGTAACTTTTATCTCTGTAGCACCACATGCCAGAGAGCTGGACAGGTTAAATATATTATCATAGGCCTCTGTGTGAATGAAGAAACACCTTCTTGTTTTTTTAGGGTCTTCATCATCTTGACTGCCATAAAAGGAGGTTAAAAAGGGGCTGAGCAGGTGGGGACTCAACTCAGGACAGGCAAAAAGCCCCTGTGCCCTGGCCTTTGCTTCCCTCACTCCTTGGCTGCCCACACAGCCGAGCTCTTAGGTAGTGTAGAAGCTCATCCCAAGTGGCAAGCTCAGGGTGATCTGAGCTGCAAACCCACACAGATCTCTGCCTTCGGGGTGGTCTGCAGAAGGGAACAGTTTCCAGAGCTCTGAAACAATGGCTAATTAAACAATAGCTGTTTATTTATATATATATGCACATGCACGCGTCAGCGTGTGTATATGTATAAAGAGAACATGGCTCCTAAAGAAGTGCTCACAGCATGGGAGGCTTTTTTCTGCAAATGGGGGTGGCAGAGAAGGGGAGTGGCACTTCAGTAAGGAAGCGAGCCAAGAGGAATGGGAGGAACAGCCATCCCCAAAATACCCACCTGGAGAAGGCCCCTACGCAGGTGGCAAACTCCAGTCACATGCTGGGAAGCCAAACTCTGGGCCTCAGCACTTTGTTACAGCCTCTCCTCAGGTTTTGGGTGGCTGCTGTCAGCCACCTGCCAGGTGCATGGGGACAGGGATGGAGCAGGCACCCAGCCTGGGCTGCCATCTTCCTGCTCCTTCCCTTTGTTGTGCTGCTCAGCAGGCTCTGCCCAGCTCATCACAGTCCACAGGGAACAAATTTGGGGGTTCCTCATTTGAAGAGGGTTTCAGCATGGTTTGCAAACCTGCAGCACTGGCCCACCAGGGCACCCAAAAAGCCACAGCCCTGACCAGGAAATCAGGTTAAGTGACTTGAATAGTGTCGCTGAGGAGCATTGTGGCAGAGGCAGGGAGATGGGCTATGAAATCCTGGTTTCTAAGGGGCCATCATGAGTAAATCCCCAAGCTTATTACTATTAGAGATCTGAGCCTGTGACCCACCTGTGAGCTTTTGCTCATCACTCAGTCAAGCCCTGGAGTGAAATCAGCCCCCAAGAGCTTGGCAGCCAGCTACAACCAGCTCCTTAACTGGAATAAAGATGGGGGGACACCCCAGCAGTGATTGCTGAGGCACTGGTGGGGGACATGCAGGACCAGGGAACAAGCTTGGTGTTTCATTCAGGGCGGTGCATGCCCAGCCTGGGGCTGCAAGAAGGCTGCAGAAGGCCCATGTACACCTTTGTTCAAACGAGGGAGAAAAAGCACAAATCAAGGTTTGGCATGAACTGAGGGTTTAGGAGGAGAGCATCCTCTTTTGGTCCTGTCAGCCAGCCCCAGCCAGGGGATCATTCATTCCTTGGGGGTGTGGGGTCCCAAAAGGACCGCTTTGAACCCCAGGAGGCAGCTGGGAGGAAGGGAGAGCCCAGGGCTTTGCTGCTTGTCTCTCCCATCCTGATAGCTTTCTGCAGAGGTGTCTGGTGGCACTGGCCATTCCCCTGTGCCACTGGGGACCAGTTACCCCCAGTGCAGGGGAAGGAGGAAGACAAGGCATGGGAGCAAGCCACCAGCTCTTGCAGGACCCCAGCATCCTGCCTGGGTCTCTTTTCACCCCAGCCCCTCCAGGGAACAAGCCTTGCGCAGGAACAGGGCATGTGGGTGCAGCTGCCATGCAGGAGGGGATGGTCTGTGGACACCAAGCCAAACCCACAGCACAGGAAACCAGCCATCCTCCTTTGTCACCCATGGCATGGGTATGTTCCCATGGAAATTCAGGGAAAATTTCATGTTTGCATATGAAAGAACCCATGACGTATCTCGGGAAGAGGATGTCCAGGAGATTTAGATGGAGGCTTTTGCAGGGGCTGTCCCTGCTTCATTCCCAAGTCAGTAGCAGCAGCATTGTGAAAGAAGAGCCCCGTTGCTCTGGGTGTTGCCTTCTTGCCACACTCCGCGGGGCCGCTCGGCGGGGGCCACTTCGTGCCCTGCCCTAGCTCCGAGCGTCTCCTCCCTGTGTCATGTTCCCAGTGTCTTCAGCCCAGCACTGCCATTTCTCTGCCTAATGAGCCATTTATATATATTACAAGTGGTATGTTTGGCCTCCATCAGTCCAATTAGTGCATTCCTGGAGGGCTGGAGAGGGGGGGCGGGTGGCGGCTGTGTTTCCGTATTGCCGACTGCCTGCTCCTCTCCGGCAGCAGACACCGAACTGCCGGGCCAAATTCCCCTCGGTGTTCCTGGCATTTCATTAACCCCCGGGGCTGCAGGAGGCACCTCCGGAGCATCAGCGCTCCCGTGCATCCCCAGCAGCCCATGCCCTGGGACAGCCTTTTTTTTTCCTGCCAGCCTGGGCATCCCAGTTCCTGCCCCTAAGAGGAAATCAGTGTGGGGCAGAGAGGGGCCCCAGAGCTTGGGACAGCCCTTAGCCATAGCACCAGCCAAAATGCAGAGGGATAGAGCCACAGCCAGGGAGGGACTCCAATCTGCCTCCATCCAGAAGGGCAAAAGTCTTAAAAAGGGACTGAGGATGCAAGAAGAAATGGGGAAGACACCAGGAGGCATTGGCAAGGGTAAATTTAAGGCACAAGGGTGTCACTATATTTTATTTTTCAAAGGAGGATTCTTTCAGCGTATTTTTAAGGGGAATTTCTCTGTGGCAATTGATATTTCCCTCAGGGACACATCTTCTCTAGTGAAAACGTCGACATCATGACCCGAGAGGGAGAAACTCCAAACAAACAACCAGGATTTAATTACCAGCCTGCTCGCTGGATGTAAATGATCTACAAAAAAAGTATACAGTCCCCAGCAGAAGCAGCAAATATTAACCAGGGATGATGACCTCTCTGTTTAGTTTACTGCTGAAGGGCTGCCTCTGCTCCCTGTGGCTCGGGGCATGGGACCCATCCCAGATAAGGGGCTGTGGATACCTCTAGTGAGGAGAGCACAGCTCTCCCGGGGCCCATCCTGCTGCTCCAGAGCTGTATCCAGGGATGCTGGGGGCAGTGTTGGGGCTGGCCCCATGTCTGGAGCATCCTCGAGCAGACACACAGGGCACTGGGAAGATTTTCCCGCACTCCGGGAATGCAGCACTGCAGGCCCCGCACTCTCTGGGGCTGAAGGAAAGGGATGGGAGCTCACACGGTGGCTCTTGAGTCCTGGCAGAGGTGACAGACAGCCACCAGTGCCACACAGAGCAGCTGGCTGGAAATTCCTCCTTCCCACAGATTTCCTTCAGAAAAAGCATCCTCTGTGGAAGAGGCTGTGTCCCCCGGTCTGTGCGTCAGGGTTGAAATGCCTTTTTCCTTCGCTTTTGGTGATGGCACTCCCGTTTTTCAGTCTGAAACACCATTTCATTTCAAAACAATCTTTCAGATTTAAAAGCAATTCTAAAGCACCACAGTATATTTCAAAGGGATTGAAACCAGATGGAGCCCAAATTACTTGTTTTCTTTTTTTGCCCCAGAATGCTGTTACAAAAAAAAAAAAAAAAAAAAAAAAAAAAAAAAAAAAAAAAAAAAAAAAAAAATTCAATTGGGTTTTTGTCCCCAAAGCAGCGTGCATGTTTTTTCTCGAAATTCCCAAAATTTATCATCGGAAAGTGTCTCTCTTTCCTGGCCAGCTCCAGCTTGTATGAGAGGATGGAAAATATCTGGAGGCAATGTCAAGGCATGCTGAGTTGCCATTTCCATGTTGGCTTTCCCTGGTGTGAACGAGTTTCCGCCTGTTTGTTCAGCTCTGGGAAATTTCCCTTTCAGCCCCAGACCCTCCCCAGCAGGCACATCCTGAGGGTCTCTAGGTGACAGGGATGGAGTTGGAGAAGGGTGTCACCTTGCTGAGGCCAAGCAAGCCGGGGACAGCATTCCAACACCTCCAGGACCCCATGGGCCCCCCGAGCAGATGACTGTTTTCCCCAGACATGTGCTGGGGGGCTGCAGACTTCATCACAGCCTCAATAGCAGTGGCTTGGCATGAGCTTTGGAGGGCTGGCTGGTGGTGTTCATCACATTCCTCTGCCGAGGCTTATTCATATTCAAATCCCCTGGGGGAAAGCAGGCAGGGTGCTGGGAACTGCCTGGGAGAGGTCGTGGTTGAGACTGGGGTTGGGGATGGGACGTGTAGGAGAAGGAGGTGGATCAATGCTGGAGAAAACAGCAAGGAAAAAGGAAAGGAGGGGGTTTCTAGGGAAAACTGAAGGTTTTTCTGCAGGGATTACAGTGCTTTAAGGCACAGATGAGGCTGTGTTTTAAAGGGATGCATATAGAGACTACTGAGTGTCCTGATATAACAACAGGGCACCCTGGCTCATCACTCCCCTTCCTCAGCCCTCTGGGTGCATGGTCAGAGTCCCGGCAGTGCCTGGAACCACAGCTCTGGAGCCAGACAGAGAGCCTGGGTGGAAGGGACAGGACCAAGCTTGTCCAAGGCAGCCCAGGGGACAGAAATTACAGCTGCTACTTTGAGCTGATACAAAACCAATAGGCAGGGGCTCTTCTAGGCCCCTCGTGTAGATGCTGCTGTCTGGATCAGTGTTTGAGCCATGGGAAGAGCTCAGGGGAAGCATCTCAGGTACCAACAGCTCTGACTGGGAATGACACAGCCCAGGGATAATTTCCACACCCCTTCCTCTGCACCACCTCCCCAGATCCTCATCCCACCTCCCAAATGGGCTCCCACCCTGCATCCTCCCCCTACACCCCCCAGCTCTTCCCTACATCCCAGATGCCACCTGCTCTCGGCATCTGCTTCAGAGGTGCCTCCAGGCAGATCAGGCAGACCTGAGTCCCTGTGCCCCATGGAGACACTGGTGAGCCCTGGCAGGGGACAGGCTGGGCAAGCACAGGTGTGAGCTCCTGGATACAGAGGATGATTCCAATCCCAGCCTGACTTCCCCAGGGAGTACACAGCAGGCTCTCCAGGCTCACCCCTTCTTTCTGCTAACAGATTGAAACTGAGGACCAGGAGCTGGCAACGTTCTGTGGCAGGGAGACAACGGACACAGAGCAGGCTCCAGGACAGCAAGTGATCCTGTCCCCAGGGCCCTACATGGGGCTCACCTTCAGGTCTGACTTCTCCAACGAGGAACGCTTCACCGGCTTTGATGCCCATTACACCGCCGTGGGTAAGCAGCATTTGAGACTGCAGGGCCAGGTTGCTGGGACAGGGAATCAGATTTGCAGGGACCACATCCCAGCTCAGCCTTGGGTTCCCTGGCAAGAGAAGAACTCCTGTGCACCTTGGGCCACGTGGGACTCACTGGGTGCTCATGTGTCCCACCACACGGGAGAATGGATTTCTCAGTGTTGTGGCAAATGTCCCCACGAGGAGTTACGTGTAGAGAGCTGCAGGGTGACCTCCCTTCCTTGTTAACTCCATTCTAGATGTGGATGAGTGTCTGGAGAAGAGTGATGAGGAGCTGGCTTGTGACCACTACTGCCACAACTACATTGGCGGGTACTACTGCTCCTGCAGGTTTGGCTACATCCTCCACTCCGACAACAGGACCTGCAAAGGTACCACATGCACAGCCCAGACAGGGATGGGAACACAGAGGGTCCCTGAGGAGCTTTCACACCTATCAAACACAGGCAAAACAGCCCTTTTTTGCTGGCAGGAGGAATGAGGTGCCTCTTCCCCTACAAACCAGTAGCCTGGGACTCCCTCCAGGGAGTGTGCCCGTCAGCTAAGCTCTACAGACCTTCTCAAGTCAGAGAAATGAAAAGGCTTAGTCCCTGCTCTGAATCTGCATCATGTAGATTAGCTGGGACTAGCTCTCAGCCCAGGCCTTCTGTGCCATGGGCATCTTTGGAAGCTGGTTGTGTGAGATTCTCCTTGCATGGACACACATTTGGGATCCACGTACTCTTATTTGGAATCCGTGGATCCACCCAACAGACCCCACCCCACTGGGAAGATTCCTGAGTATGGTCAGGGCTGGGAGATGACTGTCAGGGCCCTGATGGAGCCATGGCTGTGTTTCAGTGGAGTGCAGTGACAACCTCTACACCCAGAGGAGCGGGGTGATCACCAGCGCTGACTTCCCCAGCCCCTACCCCAAGAGCTCGGACTGCCTGTACCGGGTCGAGCTGGAGGAGGGTTTCTTCATCACCCTCAACTTCGAGGACAGCTTTGATGTGGAAGACCACCCCGAGGTGACCTGTCCATATGACCACATCAAGGTGAGCTGGGTTCTCCACACTCCTCCTCTTGTACCTTTTTTACTCCTCTTGTGAGTACCTTTTGTGTCCCCAGTGCTCTGGTGATGGGATCAAAATTGCCCCAGTCAGAACAGGGATGATGGAATCAGCAGGAGCCCTGTGCTCTGTTGACCCCATGTCTCTTACTACGTCTGCTTGTGACCCTTTTAGCCAACAGGGACCCTCTTTCTGCTCACATCCCCCCCAACACATGGTGCTTGAGCCCCACTCCAGGCCCATCCACTGGCCTCAGGGATCAAAGAGCCCCCCAAACCACCCTCTCATCCTTGCCTTGGCAGATCAAAGCAGGCCAAAAGGAGTTTGGACCTTTCTGTGGAGAAAAGTCCCCGGGACGCATTGAAACCCAAACCAACAGCGTGCAGATCCGCTTCCACAGTGACAACTCCGGAGAGAACAGGGGCTGGAAGTTGTCATACACAGCAATTGGTAACTCCTGCTGCTTTCCTCTGTTTGCTGGGCTTGGGAACAGGAAGGGCTTTATACACCCTGCAGGTGGACACCATGAGATTGATGGTCCATGATCCTGTCTCTAGGAAGGATCTGTTCCAGAAATCACAAGAGGAGAGGCATAAAATAACATGGAGCCCTCCCTCCAAAGGGTTCTTTTTTTCCCTACAACAGCTGGGCTCTATAACAAGACCACATTGCAAAGCAGAGCAATTTTGGGCAGAATAATTGCACAAGCTACTGTTATTAGCTCCCAGATTTGTAATGCTCAAAGCCAGAGAATTACAGACTGAAGGAAAGACCTAGAACCTCCATGCCTTCTAAAAGAGCCAGCTGAGCCATGTCAGTGTAGACTAAGAGTAAAAGTAGGGCAGAGATGCTCAAATTCTGCTGCATGGGCTCGATGGAAGAGCTGGGATTTTGCACTTGCTCCATTTTATTCCTCTGTTTATCTTCATTTGCTTTTTGTTCAAAGGAAACCCATGCCCACTGGTACAACCACCAATCAATGGGAAAATTGAGCCTTCTCAAGCCAAGTACACCTTCAAAGACCAGGTTGTCATCAGCTGCAACACTGGATACAAAGTGCTGAAGGTAGGGATTGAAAACACAGAGCTGGGGATATGGGTAGGAACAAGAGGATATTTCCTCTGAAAGCTGCTGCATCTTTGGGAGAGTGAATACAATTACATACCATCCTCACCCCCTTCCCAGGGGCAAGGAAACCACCTCCTCTGAGAACCAACACCTTGCCTTTCCAAAGACACAGAGGAAAAGAGGAGATGGCACTTTCCTGAGCCACCCTCTCAGCATCCCTCCAGAGCCAGCAAACTCATAGAGTGTAAGGCCTGGCACCTCTGCCAGAGAAAAAGTCAGCAAAAGTCTTGAGGCAGCTGCCAGGGCCCTGCCTGCCCCTCACCTCAGTGGGCACTGTCTCAGCAGCCCTGCAGAGGCCAGCCTCCACTGACTGGGAGGTCCCCAGGGACATGGGGACAGCTTCAGTGAGTCAAGGGGGGCAGGATTTTGGCAGGCTCTCTCTGGGAAAGAGCTGAGAACCACAGGGACTGTGGCTGACTCATGGGATGGCTGTCTTCCCTCCAAGCCAGTAGCCCACTTTGACTTCCGACATGGACTTGGGTTTTTCTCTGATCTCCTCCCAGTCCCATCCTTCATGCAGAGCTGCCTCCTTACCCATCTCATCATTTACAACAGGAATAAATGACTCCAGCTCTTTGGCTTTCAGCATTCCACTGAGTTGCTGGCAAAAAGAAAACTCAAGTTTTTCATTATGATTTTATTGCCATTTTTTGCTAAAGAAGTCCTCTTCCAGGGGACACTGGATATAACTTGATTAAATCACCAAGAAATTCCCTTTTTATTGAGAGATTTATTTCTTTGCCTTGAACATTTATTTCTTTGCCTTGAACATTGATAGGTGTTTTGTTTGTTTGTTTGTTTTGGGTTTTTTTGTTGGTACCTTCTGCATAGGATAACGTGGAAAGTGACTCCTTCCAGATCGAGTGTCTGAAGGATGGCACATGGAGTAACAAGATCCCCATCTGCAAAAGTAAGGACACCATTCCCTACTCTGCCAATGTCCTTTTCCTGCTAAGATCATTTCATGCTAATGGGAGCTGCCCTGCCAGAGTGGAGTTCCTTACTCAGAGACACAAACTCAGCCAGAGAGGCTACGTAACCCTGCAAATCTCTTTTGGCTTGTTCTTGGATAACATGACGGGGCTCAGGCCAAATGCCACAAGCAGGAGATTGGTGCTTTTATTTAGAATACTCATATAACTTGATTTGTGAGCCACTTTACTGTCTCCCTGTCAAAGAAAGAGTAAGCCTGGCTGCTGAGAACTGGTTCGGTCAGATAAACCTGGGATAATGTGGAATAATCTAGTTCCTGGTCCAAATTTCCTTCCCAATGGAGGATATTAAGATGCAGGGCATCCTAGCTACTAGCCTAAACTGGGCACTGCTCAGATAAGTGAGAGGGGACAGAAAAATGTCCAAATATTTAAGACCTTAAAATGGGAGAAAAGGAGAGAAGAAAAGCAATGCCATTTAATAGGACAGGTGATAATTTGAATCATCTCTTCTTTCATCTAACCCAGCTCTTCTCTCAGCTCAGGCTTGGGAGATGTACCTGATCACACCTTTTCCCTTTCCCCCCAAATCTCTCAGCACTCAGGGAGGCTCTCACTGCTGCTCAGTGCTGTAAGACTGGCCTAGAAAGGAGAAAAGCAGCAAACATGGTCAGAAATTTTTCCAGGTCCTTCCAGGAGAGGCAGGAGGGGATGCTTTCTACAGGTGTTGGGATCCAGGCACTCCTCATCTGGGCAGACTCTTTTTCTTTTAATAATATTGTGCATCTTACCTTAGAAGAAAGAATATTTCCAGAGTTCTAATTAATGTTTTCTCAAGCCAAATGGAAGAAGCCTCTGGGAGGCTCTCAGACTTGCTAAATAGATTAATAACTAAAAGGGCTTCTTAAAAACTGTGGGGTCAGTGATGCCTCTGCCCTACTGAGGAACTCCCCAGTCCTACACTCTCACTACCACAGATTTCCATTGATTTTATCCAACTGCTACAGTAATCAGAGAAAAGTTTGCATTGTCTAAAAATTAGAACAAAATCTAGGTAAATGTTTTTAACACCAAATTTTTTTNTTTTTTTTTTTTTTTTTTTTTTTTTTTTTTTGAGAAAATTGAAATTATTACCTGCATTGTTCCAGCTGGGCTGGAACTGATCCCTTCTTGTGTAATATGACTCACTACACTAAATTTTTAAGACCTTTTTGGAAAGCCAAAAAGCCCCTAAATGGGCAATTTAGGCCTCCAGACTGTAAAGGCTCCCACCTCCCTTCGATGTCTGCGACAGGCAAGGCACAAACAATGCAGAAAATAGAAAACTTCTCAGCAAAGTGGATAAAATCCAGCTCCATAGCCTGGAGAGGCTAAACAGAAACCTGTGACAGCTTCTCCCAGCCACTGCTCCCAGGCTGCCCTGGCTGAGCAGAGCGAGGGGGTCCCCAACAGGGCCATGGCTCTGCCAGCATCCAAGGCACCCTGGCACGGCTCACTGGGAGCTCATTAACGATTTCTGGTGTTTTGGGGGCTGGGTTTCCTGCATGTCTCTCTCTGCTCATCTACTAATTGGGCTTTCTCTCTCTGCTCTCCTCCTTCCCCTCTGCTTTCGGTGCAGCTGCAGATAGAGCCGACAACCCGACAGAGGGAGGAGCCGGCTTGGAGAAAGTGGCCGCGTGAGGCTGGCACCTGCCGTGCCACCCCGACGGGCAGCCTGTCTCGGTGCCCCTCTGATCTGTCCAGTACCCAGGGCAGGTTCCTTTCCCACTGGCCTGGCTGCCAAATCCATCTCTGTGGCTTGTCTAACCGGCACGGCACTCTTAACCCCCACGCCTGGTGCTTTCTTAACTCCGTCTCGAGAAGGGGAAACGGGTGTGGAGCCCCCCTTTCCCACTGACACGCTGCCCCAGGGGGAGGGGACCCACCTGGCCTCAGCACTGCTGCCTGGGGACCAAGTGCTGCTGCCAGCTCCCAGCATTTCTGCATCCCTCCCTCTCCACTCAGACTCCTGGGCTGCCTCGGCTGCCCCTCTAAGGTGGCCGTGCAAGGATTTTGGCAGGGCTGCCTGGTTGGTTGGTTGGTTGGTTGGTTGGTTGGTTGGATTCAGTCTCCCACTGTCCTTCTTCACTGGCCCAGCAACACAAATAAGAAACACTCCTTCCTCTCCTCTCTCCAAGAGTCACGGTGCCTTTCAGACCCTCTGGAGGCCTGGAGGATGGGCTGGCATCACCATCCCTTTCCTGCAGGCACTGAGCCCTGGCACTGACACAGGGGGACGGACGTTCCTCCCCTGTCCCCTTTGCTCCCCACGGCTGGCCTGGCACAGGCGAGGACGGGCCGGCCTCAGGCTGAAGGCAGCTGAAGGAGGTCAGAGCCTGGTATCTGGCCCCATTCACATCCCCAGGAACCATGGGCACACATCCTGTACTCCCTGGGGTAGGGGAGGCTTCACTAGGAGGATGCTGGGGTGTGGACCAGAGGCTGGGAGAAGAGGAGGAGGAGGTGTGTGTTGGGGAGGTCAGTCCACTTCTGGTCCTACAAAGACAGAGATGCTAAATGGCCCCTTTTCTGAGGGAAAACTCCAGAAAGGCTCACAGAACAAATGCCCTCCCCTCAAACTTTCAGCAGGACCTGGGACACTGGTGCAGCAACACCTCTCTACAAGAGCCCATTCTGCAGGGATCAGGCCTTCCCAGGTCTGAGGGACACACAAGGATGAGATGGGCTGTGCAGGCCAGTGAATGCTGCCCTGCAGCCACAAAAAACCCCAGAGCAGAGATGCAAGCCAGGATGGCCCCCTGACATTCATTCCCTCTTTCCTGTAAGGAAACAGTTACCCAAAGTCTCCACCTAGCCTGCCTGCACTCACACACTCATCCCATCATCTGCTCTCTCTACAGAAAGTGCAGGGAAACCTGGTGAATGGTGAGCTGCAGTATTTTGCCGTAAACCAGGCTTTTTTCACCCAAGCAATTAGGCAATCTTTAGCAGTGGTACATATCCCTAGTTCCAGCTGCTACATCTAGTGAATTCTCTCTTTGCTAGGCTGGATCAGTTAGGACTGCTGTCCTTGTTCCCTTTGCATCCTGGAGCACATGGAAACCAACAGACCTCACATCATCCCTGATCCACAGGACCTGCTTTCTGCAAAGTCACCATTTCCCTACTCAACCCTTCATCCTAAACATAGCAGAACCCAGCCCCACAGCACTGCATTTCTTGGCAGGATCAGACCCTGGTTCCTGCCCTCCACTGGGAGAGGCTGCACAGCATCACCCAAATGTGCTGTGAACTTCCCACGTGGCAAGGAGGTTCAGCTCCAAGGGGGTGACTCCTGGATTTAGCAGATGAACCCTCTCACAGCCTTCAGCACAAACCCAATGCAGGGGACAAGTTGGAGGGAGATGCTGAGCAGAGCACTCTGAGGGATCATGGGGAGAAAGGGAACCATGGACAGACCATGGGAAAGGGCAATGGCAGCCCAAAATTCTCCCTCCATCAGACCCTGAGTCAACACCAGGGATTGGTGAAGCAGAGCCAGCCCTGCTGACATCTTGGCAGATGGAGCAGGTTTGGTCTCACTCACATACACTGGCCTCAGCCCTGCCTGCAGATCAGCCAAGCCATTCTCTCTATGTCCTTCATCTCCTGCTGTCATGGGGCAGCCAGGACCAAGGCTTGTTCTACCTGGTCTGTAAATGCTCATCAGCACTGCTTGGTGAGCAAGGCCAGAGCAGGAAGGATGGGGCTGTGCTCTCAGCAAAGCCTTGTGCATGGAGGAGCACCCCTGATGCACAGCTGGTGAACCACTGCCTCTCCCTGCCCACTTCTACAATGCAAAGACACAGTCTGGGACCATCTCACAGCACACCTCACCTGCCAGAACAGGCTTCTTCCCCTCTCATGGTATAGCAGAGAGATCTTGCACTACATGGAGGAGATCCTGGGCCTGGGGTCTCCACCAGTGTGAGTGGTGTTGGTCACACAGCCTGTGGGTGAGACATGCTGCTGGTGTTCCATGGTGCCACTCATGCATGTGCTCTATCTGTGCAGGGTGGCTGTTGGGGGAGTTCCACAGAGCCAAGGCAGAGCCTTCTGCTGCCATCTGAGGCCATGTCAGGATTTGCCTCCTGCAGTGCCATAGAGAAAAGGGACACAGCATTATACAGGCCCTTGGTCTGCCCCACAAGAGCACCATCCCATGCCAAAGCCCAGCACTACCTGCCTGCTGGCTGGCTGAACACCCCGAGATACAGCACAGGCTTCAACCCCCCTTCTGTGTTGGCTTTCAGTTGCTGACTGCAAAGCGCCACCGGAGCTGGAGCATGGCTTTGTCACCTTCTCCACCAGGAACAACCTGACCACCTACCAAGCAGCCATCCAGTACCACTGCCAGCACCCCTACTACCACATGGCCCCCAACAGCACCGGTGAGCAGTGGGGCCAGGCCACATCCCCACGGCACAGCGAGGGTGGGCACGTGGGATGTACGTGGGGGGAGCTTGGGACAGCAGCCCCAGGGTGTTCTGCGAACAGCAGGCTGTGGATGTAACCTACACATACCAAACCCTGTGTCTGCCCTGCCTGGACTGTCAGACTGGACAAATCCTGCTCCACAACGAGGTAGGATGGAGTTGGCCATGTCAGCTGCTCTGACTGAATGTTTCACAACCTCAGTAGAGCAGTGTGTTTTGTGTTCTGCCTTCTTGCCCTGCCATCTGCTCCCTGCAGACTAGGAAATTTTCTCTGTCTCTGTGAAAGAAGCTGCTACTGGAGAGAGCACCAGGTCCAGCAGCCTCAGAAAGGGCTCTGCAAGGCTCCTCATCCCAGCACCCAAATGTTCAGCATAGACCAAGCTGAACAGATAGCAGTGGGACCATATCAGACTGAGTTTTCCCTGCCATCCCCTGTGGTCCACAACTGCAAGAAAACCACGAAGTGGTTTCTCCAGCACCACAGGTCTCTGTACACTTCAGACCCAGTTCTGGGCAGTAGAAAGGGTGCATACACAGCCCAGCCCTTCTTTCTTCTCCTCCCTCAGCAAGCAAAGCCAAAAGAATTCCTCACATTCTTGTTTTCCTGCTTTTATCTCCCTGCATATGGTCCCAGCATCACATATGAATTAGCAGAATGGGCATTGGCAGCATTTTTATGTGGAGGGAGCTGCCAGCAGAGGCTGAGGCCATAGCACAGCCCTCCAGACTGCTCAAGGCAGTGAAACTGAGGATTGAGACATGTCCCTGCATGGAGGCAGGGCTACCATGGCCCCCCTGGTAATGGAGCACAGAGGGCATTAAAAGGGAGGTCACTTTCTGCTCTGAAAAGGGGTTCAAAGGGCTCTGACAGCTGGGGCAAGGTCTCCTCACTGGAAAGGACAATCCCTCCTGCCAGGACCAGAGGCCAACTAACACTTTGCTCTCTTCCAGCCACCTACACGTGCGATGCACAGGGGCAGTGGAGGAGTGAGGAGCTGGGCACCAAGCTGCCATCCTGCAGACCAGGTACTGCTGCTGGGGGGGCTGCTCCCCACACTGAGGGGGCCACAGCAGGGACTCGCAGGGAGGGGATGCTGCCCTGCAGGAAGCCTGCTCCTGGTGACAGTGCCACAGGCCTCAGCTATACACACCCAAGTGCCACAGTGCATGGCCAGGAGGGTGGTGGGGACAGATGCTTCCTGCTGTTCCAGCAGGCCCAGATGGTCAGGGTGCAGTGGTGGCACCAGGATCACAGCCATCCCAGCTGTCAGGGCACCCCAAGCTTCCCACTCCAGTACACAAGGAAACCAGCAGCCCTCTGGCCTTGTTGAGCCCCCAGCATCCCTGGAGAGGGTTTTAGCCAAGAGCAGAGCACTACCTGGCTGTTAGCTCCTCTTGGCAGTGTGTACACATCCAGTAGCAATTATCACCTCTTCAAGCCTTCCAGAAAAAACCAAACTGCTATAGAGGGAAGGAAAAGTCCCAAGTCTTTGAGCAGTGGCAAAAACGTTTTCAGCCAGCAAGTTTCCAGGCCAGGTGCCTGCCCAGGATTAAACAAAAGTCTCTGGGACAGTTTCTGGCCATAGCCAAGTTTGGGGCCAGGCTGGCTAGCACATCAGGGGCCTGGAGGCAGCTTGGGTGTGGATTATGATGGGATGTGCAGGGATGGCTCTCCAGGGAGGTGCAGGGATCCGGCTGCTGTGCAGCAGCTGCAGCTGCAACCAGGGTTCAGACACTGGCCCAGCCCCGTGGAGGGTATCTGCTCTCCAGCCATGCTGAGCCACTGCAAGGCTAGAGGAAGCACTCCTAAGATTCCCTGCATCCCACAAAACTCCAAGACCAGGGCTGCGGCTGCTCTTGTTGTGGCAGCTGCTCTCTGCATCTCTGCTTGATGTTTCAGCCTGAACTAATTTGAGCTGGGAGCATACGGGGACAGCTTTGGGGCCATAGCTGCTTTCATGGGCCACTTCCAGGCCTTGTGATTAGTGACAGGAGTCAGAGAGTCTTCAGGAAAATGGAAAATCCCAGAGAGAGGGTGACGCTCTCCTGAGATCAGCATTTGCAGGCAGCAGCTGGCCAGCTGCTCTTCAGATCTTCCCCTGTGTCTCACGCACCTCCCCATCAGCAGGAACATCTCTTCCAGGTCACTCCATGCCTGCCTCTGCCATTAGTGGGAGCATTTGCAGCCTGGTCAGCATTTTTGATATGTAATTTAATAGAATAAATATTTGGCTGGATGCACTTCCTCTAAAACCATCTCCCTGGGACAGCTGTCAGCTTCAGTGCAGCAGAGCAGCTGGGCTGGGACACAGGAATTCTTTTCCTGAGCATTTTCTATTCCTTGCAGCACTGGGAAAGAAAGGGGTGCAGAGCATATGCAGAGACACATTGACCATGTTCCCTCCCTTGCAGAGTTACATTTTTCCTGGAGACAGACCCCAGCTTCAACAAATCCACATTAGCAGCTCCCAGTGCCCTTGCACTGGTTTCAAGACTGATTCTCACCCTGACCCTACCACCTTGACGGGTCAGACCCTCTGTTTGTGAGGCTTTGCATCCTCCCCTCACAGCACAGATGACATTGAGGCAGAGTCCCAGCACTTTCCATAGAGGATCTGGGGGTTTTTTGCAGACTGAGAGGGATGAGGCCAGCACCTGAGCTGCTGTGATTCGGGACTCTTCCAGATGCAGGACAAGCCCAAATAGGCTCCCACAACCTCCCAGTGACATCAGCATCCCTAAGCCACATGGGAGTCCCCCTCCACAATGTTGCCACAGGCAGGAATCAGCCCCACCACCAACAGCCATGTCCCAAGGCTTAAGTTCCCTAGGGACAGGATTGTCCTTCCCCACCCTGTCCAACCTCTCAGAGTCACCTTCATCATCCTGAGTCCCTCATCTTCCTAAGACTGTGCCTGGATAAGGCTTCTGGAAGCAAAGCATACACCATGTCAGGGCTCTTCAGGCATTAATTCTGGGTCTGTTGAAGAGCTGAGCAGAGAGGTTCTGGTTTGGCTGCCAGAATTGTGGGTGATGAGATGGAGGAGTAACGCCCATGGTGCTAGGCAACATCCTATGGCCAAGCCTTCTCCAGCCACAGCAGCTCCAGGAGGGCAAATGCCACGGCTGTGAGAACACAGACCTTGTGACAGGTCTCAGAGTGAGGGCTGAGATTGGGTTGATGTCAAACTCCAGTCGTCCCACCATCATTCCCCTGGGTCTCTTGGCGCATTGAGCAGGAGCCAGGCAAGTGCCTGAAAGGTCTGGGAAGGGCTGGGTGAGCTCACAGGTCACAGTGAGGCTATATGATTACTCATTTGGCCTTTCTGCTTCTGAAGTGGTGTGGATCCAGTCAAGTCACTCCAGAAACTGAAAATGGAAAGATAAACAAAATCAAAAAGGACAAAAGAGAATGTTTGGTTTGAAGATAACCATCTTTGTGTCATAATCAACCCCTTTTCATTTGTTGCCTAGATAAACAAGCTGGAAGTAACTGTCCTGTCCCTTCTGTCCCCAGTGTGTGGCCGGCCAGCTCGTCCTCTGCCTGGCATCATCAAGCGCATCATCGGCGGGCGGAACGCGGAGCCCGGCTTCTTCCCTTGGCAGGCCCTGATTGTGGTGGAGGACATGTCCCGGGTGCCCAATGACAAATGGTTCGGCAGCGGGGCCCTGCTCTCCGAGTCCTGGGTGCTGACGGCCGCCCACGTGCTCCGGTCCCAGCGGCGGGACAAGACCGTCATCCCCGTCTCCAAGGAGCACGTCACCATCTACCTGGCCCTTCATGATGTGAGGAACAAGATGGAAGCTGTCAACAGGACAGTGGAGAGGATCATCCTCCACGAGGAGTTTGACATCCAGAACTACAACCACGACATTGCGCTGGTCAAGCTGAAGGAGAAGGTGACCATGGGGAAGTATGTCATGCCCATCTGCCTGCCCCAGTTCGAGCACGAGCTGGAGGGGCCTCACCCCAACACGCTGGGGCTGGTGGCTGGCTGGGGCATCTCCAACCCCAACATCACGGTGGATGAGATCATCAGCTCGGGCATGAGGACCCTGTCTGACATCCTGCAGTACGTCAAACTGCCCGTGGTGCTGCATGCCGAGTGCAAGACCAGCTATGAGTCACGCTCAGGCAACTACAGCGTGACCGAGAACATGTTCTGTGCCGGCTACTACGAGGGGGGGAAGGACACTTGTTTGGGAGACAGCGGGGGAGCCTTCGTCATCCAGGACCCAGGAACGCAGAGGTGGGTGGTCCAAGGGCTGGTCTCATGGGGTGGCCCGGAGGAATGCGGCAGCAAGCAGGTGTACGGTGTGTACACCAAGGTCTCTAACTATGTGCACTGGGTGGAGCAGAAAACAGGCTCCTCGGAGAGGTGGACATTTCTGGAGCCAGAGCTGGAGAGATGAGTGACTAAGCAGCCTGGTGCCACTGCGGATCCCTTTCTTCTTGTTATTGTTTAATGCGCTCCAGATTCGGGTCTTTCGCAAGCAACAGCCACGATACTCCACGCACGCCAAGCCCTTGCCAGGTCATTTGTTTCGCTGGGTCCCGCATCCCTTCGCTTGCATTCTTGTGAAATGCTTGGTATGGAGCTGGAGGGAGGGGGCGAAGGACAAGATCTCAGCTGGTGTCCTCTGCATGTGCTGCCCATCTGCAAACCTCACCCACACTCCAGGGAGCTTCCCTCCAAGCCAGGAAAAAGGCACAGCAATTGAGGCAGCATTTCCCTGACACAAAAGCTTTGTGTCGTGCACAGGGAATTGCCCCCACCCCCAGGACTCTCCTGCCAGGTCTCTCCATCACAAGATGCAACTACAGAGCTTCAGAGCCCATGGACAGTGCAGGAAACCCATGTGGGCAGTTCTGGGCCTCACAGGTTCCCCACACTGGGGAACATCTTTTCTGTGCAAGAAGCAGTGAAAGAGTCCTGGGAGTTTGCCATTATTTTTATATGCAAATAAACATCCCTTCCTTGTGGCATCTCAGATGATGCTCGTCTGACCCCAAGGATGTGAGGATGCATGCACATTTAGCCCTGAATTTCAGCCATGGCTGCTAAGACAGCACCAGCCCAAACAGGACACCTGTATCCCACCGTGTGGGATGAGTGACCCACAGAGGACATGAGGACATGGAGCAGTGTTTGGACTCAGCATCACCTTCACCTCCAGCCACAAAAATTTCTCCATTCTTCTATCACCTCAAGCCCTCTCCAGTCCCACCCTGAGATTAGGTCTGTCGTTTCCAACCACAGCAGACCTCCCAACAAAATTTTCCAACATAAGACAGCTTCACATTGGCTGTATCTAAGCAATACTTATTTTCAGCAGAATCATTTCATATAAAACAGCTTTCCTTGGCTTTCATTTCTTTCTCAGGAGCCTGGTTAGATCTGCATGACAGTTTATTCATTCTTGCAAAGAACCTAGTCCCTTTTAACTGTTTTTGAGGTCACTGGTTTAGCTGATTTACAGGTTACCAATGGTGTTCAGTGTTTGTTCGTGGCTCTTGTGGCCTATTGCAGGTGTCCAGGTCCTTCTAGACTGATTCAAACTCATCTAACACATCAGAATTATTCACATCTCCCCAGCTTCCCTCCACGGCCCATGCAGACAAGTCCCAACAAGGAACAAGGTCAGGTGAGCTGACCTTCCTTCAGCAGGGACACCTTCTACTTCATTTGCCAGCAAAGCCCCCCTATAGTTCTTAGCAACATGCAAAAATTGCCTGCTGTGCTCTCTGCATGCCTGTAGCCTCCTTCAGACCTCTCTTTCTCCTCTTCCTTCGGTTTTTCCATGAAAGGAAGAAGCCAACAGTGGATGAGCCACTCTGACATTTTGTTATCATCCAAAAAGCCATTCATAGAACTTGTAGAGGAGCAGAAGGCCCAAGGAAGGTTCAGCTTGCAGATACACTATGAACTGTACTCTTGGCTATGTCATGTAACTGTAAGGTATTTTTTAATATATATGTATTTCTTTATATATATATATATATTACATTCTGTAAAATATCAGATGTCATGTAAGGATGGTTCTCTCAGTCTTCCTCTTGAGACCAAAATAAAACTTTTGTATGTACTGAGCTTGTGCCCTGTGGCTTTTATTCCAAGAGGAGACTGGTTACTGATGTCTGCCATGCACACCTGCACTCCCAGGAGAATCCTCACACCATTCCTCACTCTGAGGGCTGCTCCACCTTGGCCTGTGCACCTTCTTGAGCTGAGATAGCACCTGAGCACCCCTGAACACAAATCACAAAAAGGGCAACAGAGGAGACCCTGCCTTCAATTATTTATAGCCTTAGCATACCGCTGAAGATGGGGGTAGTGGCAGGAGCAGAGGGCAGCAACCTGTTTGCTGAGAATAGCAATTAAGTCTGAGTTCAATTGACATGAGGAAAAAAATACAAAGTGTGTGGCCTTTGCTTTTAAAAGTGTGAAAAATCAGCCCAACCCCACTAGTTGTTGGACTGAGAGAGCATGTCCTCACAGCAGAGGATGTGCAGTGAGCTCAGATGTCAGCTGAAGCAGGGACAAAACTCTCTGCAGCAGAGACTGTGACAATCTACACTCTGAAGAGAGCTTGAAATAATGGGGACTGTTTCTTGCCATGTGCCTGGATCCAGGGCAGAGAGCTGGATTATTGTTCCCTATTTTCCTATCCCACAGAACTGAAAAACAGCACCAGGCTCCTCTGCCTTGATAGCAAGAGGAGGGCAGTGGGTCTGGCTCGCTTACAGGCCTGCTAACACATCCAGAGACATCACGGGAGGAGAGGAGAGGAGAGGAG
>VZTR01018488.1:55474-73190 GCA_013400775.1 Chaetops frenatus | reverse complement strand
AAGACTTGTGTCACATGTGAACTAATATCCTTTCTGGGCGGGAGTTCACAGTGATATGGATTCTACAAGAGACTTGTGCGTCTTGTGGGAAAAAATCTCCATGGTGAGACAAGAGAGACTCTTCTTCCAATTGGACTGATGAAAGCCTATTTCAAGAGTGGTAAATTGACCAGGGGTTTTCTAAGTTTGTTTCTCTGTGTTGTTGGTGAGAAGGATGGTGGTAAAGGAAGATAAATGAGGTGGGAGAAAGGAACCATCATGGGTGGGGGGCTGGGGGGAGGAAGAAGAAACCACCTGGGGGTTGATTTTGATTTTGTTGTCTTTTGTTAATAAACTATTTTTATCTTTGAAGTTTAGGCCTGTTTTGCATTTCTCTTAATCCTTATTCTCATAAAACCACTACACTATACTCTTGCCTGGTGTGAGCAGGCGAGCAGGTGAATGTGAAACCGCTACAGAGGGATAGCTTTATCTCTGTGAAGATATCTCCTATTGAATTTCAGTGAGAGCACTGAAGTAAAACAGCCATCAGTTTGGGACAAGTGTATCAAGCTAAAGGAAGACAAGAAATAAGAAAAAGATCAAATCATAGAGAAAATAAACCTGATAGGCTAGCATGCTGAAAAGAGTATCAAAAATTCAGGAAGAAAAAGCACTGTGCTTTGGGCTATTGCACAGAGAAAAGAAGGAAAAAAATCTGAGTCAAATCCTAAACTGCAGGTAGCCCAAGGATAAGAAATTCTCTGTATACTAAATGAAAATAAGGAGCTAGATAATGCACAGAAGTGCATATCTAGCAGATCTATATGTTCTCAGTGCACAGGCTTTTCTGTCAGCAGTTCTTCTGACATATTTAAGACCAGTTCACTGATCAGTTAGATTCTTGCTGGAGAGTTGATCAAGCTGCAATAGCCCCTCAGCAGTAATGGCAAGTGGTAGTATTAGCTTAAAAAATGTGATGTACTAGTGTTGATATTTCTAAAGCCCTGATCTCTAGACAAATAAACATACAGATAAGAATCTCATGTAACAAAAAAAAAAAAAAAAAAATTACTAGATTATGGGAAAACCTTTTTTACACAAATTTCCTTACAATAGAAATTTGTTCCAAAAATTTGAATGTCACCTAACTTAAAGTGTGCTGAAGCTTGTTTTTAAGAGATAAAAAGAAAAGAATAATTAATAATCAAACATTTTATTTATGCATGCTATGGAAATAAATACTTGGGATCATATGATACGTCCATGTTTCAGTGCTAATACAAACTTCAGGGTTCTGCTCTTCTGTGGTAATTTTTTATACATCTGCTGCTGATGTCTGCCTTTTAAAGTCAAGTCTCCTCAGCTGAAGACTCATAATGTGTTTATCTTTCCACTCCTAGCAAAGAAGTGCTCCTAAAGCACCTGGCTAAGTCCTCTGTACAGCTAAGGCAGAGAAGTGGGTGCTTTAGAGATCTCTCTGAAGAGAGATCTTGGTGACCATAGTTTAGGTATGGAAGTAAGCTGGACAATAACTTCTGAAGGCCTTCAGAAACACCTACTGCTTTCCATTCAGTGGTTGTTGTGCTAGGGCATGAAACCAGCATCACTAGTTATCTAAAACTGAGGTTCAAATGTCAGGCTTCTATTTGCTTAACTAAACTGCAGGGTAGTTCTCTAGTTTCATGAAAACAGCTGAAAAGTGTAGAAAAAGTACTTTTGCACGTGTAAAACCTGAAGCAAATTTACCTCTGGGAGCACATCCATTGGAGCCACTGGCCAATCCAGATGGGAAGGGACTTGAATTTCTGGCTGGAGTTAGATTTTATTTTTAACACACCAAAACTCTATGGTGTAGCTTAAAAGCTAATGGGAGGCCAGGTTTTCTTAGTGCCAGAGCCTACATTTGATTTTGCTGGAAGTGTTGAAGGCTAATAACTTGTTCCATGCTACAGGATTGCAATAAAAGATGAGATTGTTACCAAAAATTGGTAAAAATAAAACTCCTTAAAACCAGTGTAACATAAAGAAGTAGGCATTCTTTATTTGTCTGGATGCACACGGGGATATGTTGTCCAAAATATCATGCATGCTGAGTACAGAAAAAGCTTCTGTTTTTATACTACATTTTAGATACATATTCATTGATTTTCCTGGAATAAACATACATTTGATAATCATTTCCCCAGAATTTTCAACATAGATGCCCTCTTTTTTTCCTTGTGTTCTTCTGTTGTGGGTGTCTCTTTTGTTGTCCCTCTTGGTCAGTGATCCCAAAGTCCTACTTAGCTGCTTGGTGAACTGGTGAAAATTTGGCGTAAGTGAGGTGATTACTTTCCATTCTTCTTCGTGGTTAATGTTTAACATGATCCTACAGAATAAGCATTGTGTGGTTCTATAGGCCAGTGGTTTTTGAAGAATAAGCATTGTGTTAACCCAGCAGGTGTGGAAACAGTTCTTCATTTGGCAACAAGAACACAGGAGCAATGTTACTAAGAAAACAGAAAATTGCTGGGCTGAAACATTATTTCTCTTGAAGCTATTAAATGCTCACTTGAAGACAGTGAGAAAGATGAATTCACTTTTACCCCTCTGTTTATATAATTAGAAATGTAAGACTTTTTTTTCCCCAATTTGAATGGCTGAATTACTCTGTTCGGTTTGAGAGATCTTTAGGAATTGTTATTATTCAGAAACACACATACAGCCTCAAATAGTCATCTGCAGTCTGAACAGGGCCTGCATCCATTCTCTACTGAAGTAGTTAGCTCAGTGGGAATCCTAAACCCTGTTCACAGCTTCTGTGGCCACAGAAGCTTCCCTCTTCTGTACTACATATATTGAGTTTCATACATATTTTAGTGTAATTCATCCTGCCTGAAAGGACTCAATTTACTGAGCAATTTACCAACCATGATGATGTTTCATCATCATTATTTAGCATTCCACTCATCTTTGCATCAGTTGATACAATTTTATCAGCAGTAGGTTTATGTTATTTCCGTGTCACTGAAGAAGATACAGGTGTCAGATGTATTGCTGTACTCAACCAAATTTCCATAGAAAATAGTCACAGGCCAGTACTTTTAAAGGTGCTTCTCACTGGATTATACCAGTATGTTGGAATTAATATTCCTTCATATATTGTGCTAATTTGATAAGTATTACAGAAAGGTTTCTTAGATTCAGGAATATGTAATGAAAAATAAAGATGGAAGAATTCCATTCTGGAATATTGATAATTCCACCTCTTAGGAACTGGGAGAGTCTAAGAGCAGATTTCTCTCTCTCTCTTTTTTTTTTTTTTTAATTCAGGCTGAAAATTAGATTTCAATCCAGATTACCCATATCCCAAATGAAATCTCTTACTTTACCGTAGTCATTCTTAAAAGGTTCTCAATACCTGTTTCTTGTTTTATGTATAGACTTAAATATTGCACTGAGTGAGAAGGCCAATGTCCTCTGTGGTGAGATGTTCTAATTTTGTAACAGTTTTTACCACAAAATGCTAATGCTTTTTGCATTGGCTCTGGACAGGAAAACCTGTCCTAGTCTGTTTTAGTAGAAGCCCTAAGCAATGTTATCCACTGACTTTTGGAAGTTTATTAGTTGGATGATTAATTAATTGCTCATAAATACAAATAATTTCTAAATTGGTATTTCAGATGTCAATGGTTAGCTATTCAATTATACTTATGCAGTTATCTTCATCAATCAAACCTGTAATTTCAACAAAAATGAAACCTTATTTGTTTGACAAGGCCAATTTTCATTCCAGCCACTCCAAGGGGCATTAGGTATGCTCTTATAATTTAATTCTCTCTTGCCTGCATTTTGTTCCAACCTCTTCATGACAGCAAAGGCAAGGGGTGTGATTAAGAAATGATGAGCTACTGTATTACATCAAATAGGAAACGTGATGCAATAAAAGGTGAAATTGCTTAGAACAGAATGCTGTGTAAGGAAAGAGATATGATTCTTTCATGGTCTCATTCACATTTTCAAAAATGATAGGAAAAAAAAAAACCCAAACAAACAAAACCCCACCACAAGCAGGAAAAAGATCCTGCACAGTACATTCATTTTTTGGGAAAGAAATTTGGTGTTTAAAAAGCAACTGCACAGGAAATGTATAAAGAGCATAAAAAGACCTCTCATCTCCAATTTTCATATTGGACTGATTAGAAGATTATCTTTCTTTGCCTTTGTTGTTAAGTGGTGATAAAGCATAAAACAACACCTCAGTGACCCTTGGTTCTCAACACACCCTCAATTTTATTATGCTTTGATATGTAATAATTCTTTGCTGATGTGATTCTGTGTAGCTCACATAAATGGGTTGCTCAGATGAATTAGCTGCTTTCAATCAGTTTGTAATCTAGCCTGAAATAGATGACTTCAGTTACAGAGTTATCAAACATCAGAGTACTTCAGTGACATTGCCTGACATCCTGCCATCTGACTTTTTAAAATAGTCCAGCTATTAATTCCTGTCTTGCCTTTTTGAGGCAGTGCTTTGTCTAAAGTCTTCACACAACCAAAGAATCAAAGGAAAAAAATTCTGTAATTCTTAAGAACTCTCTCTTCTTCACTAGTCTAAAATCATCAACTTGCATCATACCAGGAGATGGAAGTAAAATTTTATTTCTGTTAGCTAGAGGAGGCTGACTTCTATAAAACATAAATTTTCTATAAAAGCATGTGTTTATGTTGATGATTAAAAAAAAATCCATTTGGAATGGAAGAAACGCTTCTTTTTGTCAAATTTGTAATAGTAGCTTCAGTTCAGCATTAACCTGGGTCTCTTCCTGTCAGTAAAATTTCATAGCATCTGTCCATTAGGTGGTGGTTAGAGTCCTGCCTCCAGGCATTCTGTAATCTATGTTGCCCAGATGGATTATAACTCCCATGGTGCTTTATAGTAGCCTTTTGATTGAAACATGTGAAGAATCACGAGTGTCAGTGCACTGTGAAAGATGAAGTCCTGACACTGAGCACTGCTTATGAAGTACATTATGAACTGGTGATGGTACAGCTCCTGTGAGACCATGTGGGATGACAGATAATCCAATTTAATGTCAAATTGACTCATAACACAATATTTAGCTATTTGTGAATCAGGGTTTTTATGAAATTTTTGATGAGAAAAAATCCTCAATATTTTGACATTGATTTGGAACAAGAAATTGCTTTGCTAAAGGATTAGAAGTTCAAACTTTTGCTTATATTATTTTTGCTGTATTATAGGATACTTCAAAGACTACAAAACCCTACTGAAAAGGCAACCTGACTCACAGACTACCTTAGATCATCTTATCCCAGCCTTCATCATCCCACTAAATGTTTTTTTAACATTGTCTTCCTCCTACTACTTAAGGGATGAATTTTGCAGACATTACGAGTCATGCCTTCCTTCCTTTCCTTCTTACCTTTAGAAAAAAGTCTTTGGTCAGTGAAAGTAACACAACTATGTTTGAAACACTGTTAAGGGGAACTACCAGTCTAGGTGGAGAATATAATTTTTTCCCTATTTCAAAGATAAGATGGTCCAAACTTCCTCCAAAACTACTACATCCCTCTTACTTCCTGACTAATAACTCAATGGGAAACTGAGCTTCAGTGGTAATTCCCAATTCAAATGATAAATGAGCTACTGCTCACAGAAAAAAAATTAATACAGCATAATCAGAGAGAAAGGGTCCAAAAAAAAAAAAATCTAAAGAGCCTTGCTGCAAGATAATGACTGTCAAATAGTGATAACTTATGCTGTCAACAAATAACATTAAGAGCTCCTGTTTAATGAATAGTAACTTGAGCTGGTGAGTGCCATTCTAGAGATTAAAAAGCTTAACACTTACACAGTCTACAGTTCTGCTTTTGTAAGTAGACTGCAATTTGCAGTTTTGACTGCTGGATCAGTTCTTAAGCTAAAAGGACAAAGGTTTCTAACAATGGTAGCTTTCTATGATTTGGCATAAGAAAGGGAAAAAAACTCCTTCCTTTAAAATGAACTTGGCATTGAGGCTTCACTCAAAAATTTCAAGTATTAAATAAAAGAAGTTGTATTCTCATTGGGAAATTGGAGCATTTTGATTTTCCCTTAATGTTATTGTAAAAAAGTAGAAATTAGTTAATTCCATCATCTAGCATATGTAAAACTTCATGGTTCCTGAGGGTATTATGTATTTTTAGATATTTCTATCCAGATTCCACACAGAAAATGCTTAGTTGTCAGCTGCTCTTGGCTTCCCCCGCAAAAAAACCACATAATCTCTCTGGCCAATTTTAACTAAATTTGACAGACAGATAAAGATTTGAAATATATACCTTATAGTTGCTGTGAAATAGAAAGATACAAAGAAAGTAAACAGAGTAGTTCTCCAGTAAAGGAAAGGGAAAAGCCCCAGATGAACTTTATTAAGTAAAGACACCAAATGGGACAGAACCCTAGACTACATGGGGCAAATATGTAGGAATGGACTTCAGAAAAATCCTTTACCAGAATTCATGTTTCCAGAATATGTTGGGTCACCCAAGGACAGGCTGTAGATTCATGGGAAACCACCAGGGTCATACCTCCCCTTTCTGATTTCAGGTTTGTTGTGACAGGTAAAGACACAGAAGTGTTTTATTCAGGCTTCTTGGACAACACTTGAGATTTTTCTGTACAGTCTTCCTCGTTGGTTTTGCAGCTCTACGAGGCCAAGGAGTGAGGCAGGAAGTGCTGTGTGTCCTGGTCAGTGGCTGGGTATTACTGGGGGAGGGAAGGAGGGAAGAAGCTGGGGGTCTGCATGGCAAAAACACCACTCTGCAAGAGGTCCCCATGGTTACAAACAACTTTTTCATGCCTATCATTTTAAAAGGCTAATTAAACCCAAGACCTTTCACATCACCTGCCTGAGAGGATGACACTTGCTCAGCAGCTGCTGTCTCAGGAACTGAGTTGAGTTTCCAGGGTTCATCATAAAAGCATCAAGGTATTTTATCCCATCTAAATTGTCTTATCTTTTCACACTACACATCTCTAAGGCTGTGGGTATATCTCTTCTAAATGAAGCACCACAGATGGAAACAGTTGAAATTAAAGCTCCCCTGAAAAAAAAGAAAGAAGGCAGCTACCTGCAGATATCCACAGGCAGTGGGAGAGCATATTCTTATTTTGAAAAAAAATAAACAAACCAACCACCACATGAATTCCTGTGTATAATGTTCTGTTAGTCTCCTGTCTGTGTCTTCCCAAATGGAAAGCAAGTTGAGTTAGGCTTCTCTCTGTGGTATTTTAGATAAAGCATTTGGGACTCCATCTAGTAAGTAGCTAGTTTTAGTGGGGGTTGAGAGCATTCATCATCTTAGTGAATCAGATCTCTTGTTCTGCTTTCACTCTGGGAAAGTGCAAGAGCAAAATTGTTTAATAATGTGTTCATTTAGGCCTGTTAAAATGGAAGTCTTGAAAACTGAAAAAGAATTTAATTTTTTCATTAAATTTCACCTATGCTCACATTTTAGCCTGAGAAACTAAACTGGGATTTTGTCACTAAGTACCATATTTTTTTTTTCACTTCAGGTTTACATTAAGAAAGCAATAGAGCTCAGACTGGACAGGCAACATTTTGGCTATTTCTATTGATTTCTGTGTTTTCTGTAAGAGGTAAGAAGTCCTGGCATAAGAGACTCTATATTTATTTAACGGTGTGAAAATTACCTGCACATGGTCAGACAGCATCTGCCCTCTCAAATACATAATATTCTGAGATGCATAAATAAGCCTTATAAATTATTTCTGTGTGTAAAATTCTTTTACCTTCTAATCCTTTGATGGGATATGTAAAGTCCTGCACCTGTGGAGGAATAGCTCCATGCCCCAGTGTATGCTGGAGGCTGACCAGATGGAGATCAGCTCTGCAGGGAAGGGATAAGGATCCTGCTGTATAACAACTTGAACATGAGACAGTAACGTGTCCTTGTACAAAGGAGGGCCAACAGCCCCTGCACTGCCAGCAGGAGGAGGGAAGCAATCCTTCCCCTCTGCTTAGCACTGGTGAAACACATCTGGAGTGCTGTGTCCAGGTGTGCCTCCCCTGTGCAAGAGACAGGCAGGAGAGAGCCCAGAAAAAGGTAACAAAGATGATGGAGATTGCAGGATCTTTCCAATGGGAGTTGGTCAGCCCCAGGGAAAGGATGTATCTGGGCAATGTGTGTAAATATCTGGTGGGACAGTGTTAGAAGGCAAAGCCAGACTCCTCTCAGTGGTGCTCAGTGACTGGGCCAGAGATACTGGGCACAAACTGAAACACAGGTGGTTCTGTGTAAATGTAAGGAAAATGTCTTTTACTTCACCTCTGGGTATGGTTGGCAATCAAAGCGTACCACTCCTTCATCTCGACCTTGTGACTATGAAGATGGAACATAAAGGAGCTCTTAGCTATTACAGGGGTACCACGGCAGATTTTAGCTTGGAACAGAGAAAATCTCTGTGAAAGCCGTGAAGAAGTTAGAATATTCACAGACTGTAAAGTTAGAATGTTCTCATGCAGTGAATCCAAAATATCTCTCTCTTCTCAAGACCAGCTAAACATCAACATGCACAAAGAATGTTAAACAATAAGATAGCACCTTGCACCTGCAAGACTGTATGTGAGAGTCTTTCTAATTGGTTAGGAGAATTGTTTATACCTTTTAGCCTGTGGCGTGTTTAGTTTTAGAATTCTAATCAATGGAGTTTTGTTTTCCACGAAGTATGTTATATATGGAGTGTAATTTCTTAATAAAATTCTCTCTTTGCCTTGCTGGATATATTGGAGTCTATTTTGTGTTGTTGGACCCAACAGCGACACAGGGGCTTCTTAGAGAAAGATCTCAGTTGTACAACTAGGAGCATAACTATGACAGGAGAAGAATGAGACACCCTTGAAAAAAAATCTGTTTTGGAAAGCAATTATTCTATGACCATGATCAGCGGATGTGAACAATGCTTAGCATAATTGCTTGTGTACCTAATAGTGCCCTTGCATGTTGTACATGCTTCTCATCTAGCTGTATGTCAACATGCTCTCAGGAAGTGTCTCCACCAGAATTTACTGGCCATAGTAGGGATATCAGAGTCCCATCTTCTGCCTGCAGTCATGTAGTTCCCATGTTTGCTACTGGTTCTTGGGAAGGGTTGTGGAGACAACAGGTTGGGGAATCAGGGGTGCTGTGACTTCCTGATTTAAATCAGCTGAAACTGCACTTGAATACAATGCCCTAACCCTTTAAAGTCGTGTTCAGTTGTATGTCAGTCTGAACAGTAAAATTTGACAGCAATAAAGACTGAGCAGGCGGTAAAGCTGACACATGATGTAAAGCCAGTCACAGTCCTTCTTATAAACTGTCATTGCATGTGGGTATGAGGAATTAACTGAGTCTTATTTTCCTTCAGCTGCCTCTGACCTCTCCCTGCCTTTCTCTTGTGGCTTTTCCAGTCCAAAGTTTTCTCACAGCACCTGAATACTTCATAGCAAGCCATGCTTGCCTACATAGGAAAATGAATTGTAATGCAATACAATATACAATTTTATTGCTGTTTTCTAAAATAAATTACTCACAAATATTGAGGAGTTTTGCATTGTTTGATTAGTACAAAAAGGAAATGTTGACTCTCAAAGAAGTAATTAGTGAACTCACATGTGTGTCTTCCAGACACTCTCTTATATTTCATCTTCTGTATCTTCATAAAACTTAGTCTCACTTTCTCTAAAGCAGGATGAACTTAAATTTTAATTTAGGTCCTTGGTTTTTGCAGAATTCATGCTCTGAGATTCGCATTGCAGAAGCAGGCCAAGGTAAACAAAGGTTTTATTGCTATGAAGAGAAAGGCTATACTCTCTTTTTTTTTATGTACTCAGAGCTAAATCACCACAATCCCTGCTTCACAGTAAGGAAAATTAGTTATATTTTGCTGGTGACAGAATTTTCCCTCATAAAGTCATGATTTCCTATGGATTTTTTTGCTTTGTTTTGACATCTAATACAGGATAAACTGCATTGCAGTGGAAATGGGAGATGTCTCCTCTACTTACCTTGTCCTCATCCCAACCCTCAAGCATGTCAGAAGTAAATATCTCTGAACTTTTGTCTCTTTGTTAAGTTTGGTAGGAACTGGCATCTGGGTTGAGATTTTTTCAAGGGTAGATACACAGATGAACACAAAGGGACAAGATCACAGAAGCCTCTTCCTCTGAAAATGAAGTTGAGAGATGGATGAACCTTGATACAAAGGAAAAGCCCACTCTTAGATATTGATCATTAAGACTGCAATAATTCTAATGGCAATGTGATAATTATCATGAGATCTTTGAGAGGAAGGAACTCATATTGCCTATCTGAAGAGGAGAAACCTGAGGGTGACCTAGACCAGGTTGCAAAGCACTCTGTGAGAAAAAGGCAAATGAGAAGGTGGCTGAAATTATTTCTTTCATTCTTTGGTAGAGTTTCATAGGAAGACAAAATGTAGTGAGAGAGACTTGTGAGGCTGGATCTCTCCTACTCTTTCTTTCCTGTGAAATAAGTGAAAATGCTAGTTTATTTAGTCTTGTCAAATCACTTCAGGTTACCTATATATCTGTGTGTATGTGGCTTTTGGTGTAAGAGACTCTTTCCCACACATGCCAATATATGCACATGCACAGTCAGACTTACATATAAGTGTGTGGTATGTTTTTTTTTGCCAGATATTGTCAGTGACAGTTTGTCATCAAAGACTGACAAAGCAAAATGATGATGAAGAGCAACAAAGAATATGTTGGCTCATTCTCTTTTAAGCTAAAGTGTTTGATGTGTTGCAAATTTTCAGTTTGTCTTTTTATTGAATTTTTCATTAGTAATAACACTAAATTCAATACAGTATTCAGGTACATATTTAATGAGATATCCTAGTGATAGTCTCACTATAATGTCAGGCATGGTATGGAACAAAAGATCCTTATTTCTTATGATATGCCCAACCATGTGAAATTAGAATTGAAAAACCAAATTTGATTTGTTGTTTATGATCACAGGAAACTGAAGGGTGAGATGAATCCTTATCCATAAGATCTTCACCTCAAGTTGCCTTCATCTAGATTCTCTTTCAGTTTTCTTAAAAACAGGTCTCTGGGTCCTTGAACAGATGAGGATCTCTAACTCTGGGGAGGTAAAAGGCAAATTTCAAAGCTTCATAATGTAGTAGTTTAATATAAACTAGAAAGATATACTTAGCTTTTTCAGTACAGGGTTAGCAGACATTACTCTTCATATGGAATCACTAACTCTACTGAGACACTGTACCATACCTTCTCTGAAGCTGTAATGAAACTGCATGAACTATTCTTGACAGATAGCCATCAGCTGGCAATTTGCCAGAGTTTTTACAGTTTACTTACCTGATGGAATCCAGCTTTCATTTTCCTTCACTTTGGAGCATAATTCCTACAAAATAATGGACTAATGGAAGCTGAGGATATATTTCTGCTTCTAGCAAATTTTGAATTTTCTTTCCCATGAGGAGAAAAAGAAATAATTTAAAATACATCTAAATACTTTTTCTGTGTGTGTGCTTTTGTGGCCTTTTAAGTGTATTGAGTCCTTCTCAGACTGATATCAGCTTGTGCCTTTAAACTCAGAAGTTCCTGTTTTGGACATATAGTGAAAGAAATCCTGTTCCTGTATTTCGAGTCTGCTTCCCATTGTGAACCAAAGTATGGTAAATGGGTAAAATCTGGAGATTCGTTTAAAAGATACATTCCTGATTTAAACTAAAATGCTAAAGTAGACCACCCAAATCTCTCTGGCTTTCTCCCACTAGAGTTTTATCTCTGTCAATTTCCTCATGAAGGAGAATAGATAAGGATTCGAGCAGATTCCCTAGTTTCTTTTATCTCCAGATTACCTCTCTTCTTCAAACTTCAGAAATACCATTGAAAAGCACCCAGAAAACTGATGCTTAAGTAAAGCTAATGCAATCTCTAAGCTCTCTTGTGCTGCTCAGACAATGCTAGGCTGGAAAGCAGTCCCCTTTGGTGTAAATGTCTCCAACAGACAAACCAAATTGAAACAGAGGGAAGCAGAAGTGCTTAACAATAATGCTTTCAGGTAAAGTCAGGGAGAGACAAAAGTGATGTCAATTCCTTGCTAAAGGCCAGAAATGCTGCCACCTTTGAACCTTCTAGCTCAGACTTCAAACTTAAAACGTGAAGAGTTGTTCACAGAGGCCCTCAGAGGATTTTAAATTCTGTGAGTCTCCTGGAGTTCCTGTTGAGTGCAAGGCAGAGGGAGGTAAGGTGTCATCCTGCTTGCTTGGCATGGCCAGACCTGCAATCAAACAGGGATCCATCTGGGTGGGTTGCTTTGCAGACAGAGTGACTAACTTATCTTTTCCATACTATGCAATTTCTCTGAGTCAGAATGAACTTTAACAGTTTGGCCCTGAAACGAGGCAAAGATTTGGGCCAGCTTCTTCCACTGCAGGAGGTGGTGCACCTTTACTCATTTGCAACCTACGTGTTTATTAATGGATCCAAATATAACCAGTGACCTTCTGTGACAGATGGTGACTCTTGTCTTACTTCTAGTACATAAATTAACATTTTAAAAGGTTTTTCAAGAGACTGTTGACTTTAGCAAGTGAAACATAATAACAAGGATTTGCTGAAGTCTGGTGCTTTAAATTTTGATACATTGAAAATTCATTATTGGAGTAAAAATCTAGAATTATTGTGCCATTAGCAAGGACATTGCAAGCTGCAATTTGTTTTAGCATGATGTATAGTTTATGATGTTGAAACTGCCATCACAGAGAATCCACAATCATTTGCCTTGAAGATGATTTATGAATCATGACTCTAGAGAAAATGATTTCTCTCACATAGCTTGTTGAAAGTCAGTTCCCTTGGCATTTGCTTTCATCAGGAAGGGTATCTCTTAGTCCTCAAAATTTTAATCTGGAACCTCCTAAACCCCACTCCTTTGATTTAATAATGAATATTCCCATTGTTAGTTATGATGTTCTTCAACCCATTTTATTTTTTTCCATATCATGTTTAAGCAACATTACCAAAATGTGGTAAGGCACAATGCCCTAGATAAGATGTCGATTACTGAGGGGAGCTTAAGTTACATATCTAAGCATGAGTGTGAATTAGAGGGTTCAGTAAACAAATGTAAATGCAAATGTAAATGTAAATGCCTTGTAGCATTTTCTCTCCCCCTGACAAAAGTTGCATTTGCACTATAAGAACAATACACACAGACTGAGCCCACAGCAGATATTCAAACCACAGTGCACAAGTTATATAGAGCTACTATAGTTTTATTATGTCTTTTCTCCATTCATATCATATGTGGGATAATGCTCATCATTGTAATCTCTCATACTGGAACAGCAGCCTGCTAAATTTGAACACCAGAGAGGACAGAGAACAACTGCACATTCTTGCCCTTCCCTCAGTTCTTTTCCAGCTGCAGGTGGGAGGATCTTTCTCTTGGATATGGAGAAATTGCTTGATGAGATTTGGATTCTTTTTCTTCAGCTGAACTACTGCTTTGTCTGAGACACTGAGATATTTTCATGAACTGGTGATATGTGATGTCTGGAAGAAACACAGAGAACGTTAAGTATTGTTGTGTTTAAATAAAGCAACTCAGGGAAAATATGTAGTTGAATGGATGCAAAGCTATTCAGCCTCTCTCTTCATCCTACATGCAAGATAAGAAAATTCAAATTCTAGTAATGATCTTGGAAATCTCATTACATTGCAGAGCAAGAAATCCTAGCAGAACCAGAGTACATTGCATATGGTATAGAAGATGTTGAGCACCTAAGAAATTCTTCTAAATTCCTGCATCTCTTTTCCTCTGTAGAAGAAGTACACCCAAGCCAAGGTGTCAGGATGCTAAAGAGGAAAGGATGAGATCTGACCTAAGGCAGTTGTGTGCTGTTATTAGTAAACAAGAAGTAATGATAGAATATGTACAGACTTTCGTGGATTACAGTGTAATTACACTAAGCAGATCTAAAAGTAATTAACTGGTAAACTGCTGCGCTATTTAGAAAACAGAAAAGCTATATATTTATCTCATAATCACACAGATACCACATGAAAATTAATTGCCATGTAATTATATGATCAGCATTTGCCACGTTCAAACAGTATTTGTGCCCCTTTAGTTTGAAGTGCCACTTCATTTTAAAATATTAAATTACTAAACCTCCAGTGACTGTGATCTAAATCTAGAGAAGTAATCGCTGTGTGTGGTAAAGCATGTAAGAAAAAAAGTCACTGAGTGCTGAATGACCCAGTTCACTTTCTACATGCAGAAGGAAAAAAATTAATTCTGGCTGATGGAATTTCACAGTGTCCCTCTTTTGGATTATTTTTTCATGTGCTCTTTAAAATATTTCTGTTTTGACAGACCTAGAGGTTTAATCTAGCCTAGCTCAAGGCAGCAATTTAAGTGTAGGCTCAAACCCAGCTAATCTGCTTGAAGACAGAAGGTTTAGAACATACTTTAAGGTCAGGGCAGGATTCAGTGCTGTGTTTCACTAAAGTAAGTCATTGCTCTGATTTTATGTTTTTTTGAGAGGTAGTACAGTGATTTTCAGCATTATTGGCAAAATTTAATATGCTACTATAAAAAGGCAGTTCAGATTTTGACTGACCCTGGGTTACTCCTGCCAGAGCAGCAGGAGAAACAGAAGAAAGGGGACAGAACTGGGTAAGGAGTCAAGGAAAAAATCCTGGGGAAACTGGCTTCTTGTTTCAGTTGAGACAAGAGGGATGGCAATGGCAGAGCACAGGATTTGAAGATTTGAAGGGGATTGGAGCACCATAAGCAGTGGCCTTCACCTCTCAGCCTCTCCTGGATGGCAGCAGCAGAGAAAGCTGATTTTTTTCAGGGCTCTGGAATAGCTATGGTGAGCAGTGAGCCACATCCAGATCACTCTCAGCAGTGTGCTGCCTGGCACATCTGCCTGCTTTGGGTCTTGGGTCTGCCCTGTTTGCAGGAACGGAGAGATATTTTTGCTTCACACTGGAGAAGTGCTGTTGCTTCGTATGTGAGGTCTTGGGCAGTGGCCTGCTACCCTGTCTTAGCATTTGAAATCAGAGGTGGCTTTTGGGATTGAGAAGAAAAACTAGGCTCTGTTGTTTTCAGGTCTCACTGTATTCTAATTGCTGTGGGAATGTGTTTATTATAAGAATATCTGCCTTATGGTGATTTATCAGACCATCAGCTATTATTCATATTTATTGATAATAAATAATCTTTTATCTTTGGGTGATAAGACAGAAACACTTTGCCTGCCCTAAAAAAACCCCTTGGAAGTTAGTACAATAGCAGCACAAAGCAAATAATTGACTTGAATCAAATAAAAAGTAATGAATGAAAGTGGTAAAGTCTACAAAAATATTAATCCTGAAACTTTAGAAGGCTTCCTCCTGCTCACTGTTTTCATACCTAGTTACAAGTGGCAGGTTGCATCAGTGCTTGGCTTTTATGAACATTTGTATAATGCTCCATGCTGTGAAATTTTTATGACCTCACAAAATGCAAGGCAGTGGAGAATGAGGAGGGTGCCTTCCCACAATCCTGAAGCAAAAATGCAAAAGTTCGTCACTGATTTATTTATTATTCCTTCAAGACAAGGTCGTTGCTGACCTCTCTTCAAAATCTACATCATCCAGAGCTACTGGAGGGCAGGTATAAGATGCACAGAAAATCCAAACCAGGACCTGTGTGATATGATTGGCTACTCCCAAACTCTCTTGATCTTTGGGAGCTGAAATTCCAGGTCTTGGTCTGCAATCTGCAGCTTTCAATAGCTTCAAAATCAAAGGCTAGAGCCAACTGTCCCTTTCCAGATCCAGCCAGATGTAGTATCATCCCTGAAGCTCCATCAAGATATAATTCACTTCACATTTTGCTTTTTTAACTTATATTTTTCTTTATTGTCTCTTTTTCCTGGACACATCTTTTGGCCATTTTTTTTTCTAGTTTGGTTGTAGATTATAGGAATGTGAATGCTATTATTCATCATCCTTTGAGGAGCTTATGAAGACATCCATTCAAACACATGGATAGGTCATAAGTTTTTGTGCTGACAGCATGAAAGGAGATACAGTGCTGGGCAAGAAAGCTAAACTTTGTATGGATTCTCATGGTTTCATATTTTAAAAAAAAAAGAAAGAATGAAAGACATCTCATACACCACCAAGCAATTCTGAGTGTATAAATATAGAGTGTCTTTTACCCTTTACTTTTTAAACTCAGAGTCTTGTAATCTCCCCATTCAATGATCTCCTGTCAAATGTGATTAATTTTTCATGCTGGCAACCAACAAGCATGGAAGATCAAATCCCTATATAAATCAATAACTTTACGCGATTTAGACCAAAATTAATTGATTTTGCTTACTGCTTGTGGTCCCAAACTCTCCTACCTCTCAGTGGGTGATTTGTTAAAATAAGGCTTGTTGTGTGTGCTCTTCTTTGCCTTTTCACCATTTAAGTTATTCTCTGCTCTGAAACTGTGAGTAAAGGAGCCACTAATTTCTTCTGCCTTTTTACATTGGACAAAAGAATGCTGTGTTTAAAAAACCAAAATACCACTCATTAATCATCAATAGACTGAGAAAACGGCTTCCAATTAGCTCTAACCATGAGCAATGAGTGGGATAGAAAGAATTCTTTAAAATGACATTGTGGGTTTTAAATATAAACACTTGTTTACACAAAAAAGTACTCTGGGATTTATCAGAATGACAGTTTCTTTAGGTGTTCTTACAGCTGGGAAATCATTTGTTTGCTTTGTTCTATTTCTCACAAGCTGATCAAGGGGTAGAAGCTGTCCACAGTTTTGTTTTCTGAGTGAAGTTTTAGAGGACCACATAAAATATTCAGTTAGAGCGGCTATATTTGTCCTCTAGTTTTACTGATAGAAATCCAAAGAGATTGGCAATGAGGGGTTATGGTAGATTTACAGCGGTACGAAGAGCAGAACTGAGTGTATGATGGTGCATTTGTATTTGTATGTCTAGGGAAAGGCATTTATTAAATGGTGTACAGTACGAACCAAAATATTCACATACTAATAATGAATTAAAAAATATGGGGCTACTTCTAAGACTTTTAATGTTTTAAGTTTTTTTGCTGTTTATCTGTTGTGGTTTAAAGAACAACAACTTTTTTCTCCTTCCTGGGGGGGTTTTTGTTTTTCTACTTCCGCTGGGGCACGGTTTCCGGCGGGGGTGGAGGGCCTACAGATTGGCTGGTTTTGAGATGGGCACTTCGTGTGGCCACTTGAGCATTGGGGCCGCCTTTGCGAAGCTTACATTTTTAAGAGCGGGAAGTTAGAAGCTCTCTTCGACTTTCGTTCACAGGGAAGGTAACACAGCGTGGCCGGCCGGCCGCTCTGGGCCTCAGGGCCTGGGGGCCGTGCCGGGGCTGCGGCCGGGACCCTGCCGGTTTTTTCTCCCCCTCCCCGCCTCGGGCAGTGCTGCCGCTGCTCTGGGGTTGCTTTTGCTCCCCCCTCCCTGCCTGAGGGAGAGGAGAATGGAACTCCAGGAGGGGGCTCCCGGCCCTCCCCTCTCTCGGGCTGGGCCTCTGTCTGCCCCCCCACCTCCGACAGGAGAGAGAGATCAGCCTGTAGCTACTGGGATTGCAGCTACAGTTGCTGCTTTGGTTTTCCCGCAGCTTTTCCCCCACTCTGGTGAATGCATGAAGTT